>CATNEM010000264.1:127500-505000 GCA_950096795.1 Macrostomum cliftonense | reverse complement strand
ATCTATCTATCTATCTATCTATCTATCTATCTATCTATCTATCTATCTATCTATCTATCTATCTATCTATCTATCTATCTATCTATCTATCTATCTATCTATCTATCTATCTATCTATCTATCTATCTATCTATCTATCTATCTATCTATCTATCTATCTATCTTTTTTTCCTCACTTATTCCTAGTCTTCGGTCCTGTTGCTTCTGTTTTGCAAGCCTCCTATTCTGTCTATTTTTGAGTGCCGATTGTGGCTTTTGCTTTTCCTCCCCTTTCAGCGCGACAGAGCAAAAATAAAAGCAGAGAGGGGGAGCAAGAAGTTGCGAACGCATAGTTGAGAGTGAAGGATCGAGCGAGCGCCTTGTAGACTAGAAGGCATCCCACTCGGACTGAGATGCAAAATATCCGCAATAAGCTAGCGCGGTTTCTCCCCTCTGCTGCTGTGTCCTTAACCGCGACCCCCCTCAACGGGGCAGAAATAAAAGGGAATGGATGCGACAGGCCCGGCCGAGCAATAAGGGGGGAGGGTAGGGCAGCCCTCACTTCCCATAGCCGATACGCCGGGGGGAGAAATTAATAAATTCTGGCCGCTATGGTCCAGATCTCTCTAGGGTGGCCCGCATGAGGCAATGAGCGGCTTCACGGGACGCGATGTCAGTGTCCCTTTCGGCTGCTGCTGCTGCCGCCGGTCCCCCAGCAACCCAAACCGAAAACGGACTGAAGCCGCCAGCTCTCCCTCTCTCTCTCTCTTTACTCGTCTCAGAAGCCGCAGAAGCCGCAGAAGCCGCCACCCATACCAACCTTTGCTTCCCCTTGGTCGTTCTGAGAAAAAAAACCGCTGGTAGACTAAAGCTAAACAGTTTTTTCTGCCTTAGAAAAAATCAACGAATTTGAAAGCGGGTGGGAGGCAAACCATGGCTAGTATTGTTTTATTTCCTTCCCCAGCAGGACGAGGCCTTGGCAACTAAACTAACGCCCGTTTACCTTATTATAAAGCCAGAGTCTCATAGTCCGAAAGAAATTTTCTACAGATACTTTCTAGGCTAGCAGAGCAGGCGAAAACAGCGTAGTTAAGAATCAGCAAACTGTCTGCTGCTGTGGCTTTCGGATTTCTGCTTCTGGGACACACACACACACACACACACACACAGACACACTCACCCTAGCTCCCAGAATCCTAGCGCACTCTAGTCAACCAGCTTTGGGTTCTCCCCTTCCCGCTTATGTCTCAGCCGCTCCGACAAGGGCCGCGTCATCAAAGGGATCGGCGGCGACGTCTGCGGCTGCAAGGAAAACTCCGTCAAATAAATCCGGAGAGCAAGAGAAAAAGAGAGAGAGAGAGAGGGGAGATGCTTGATGGCTCAGCGGGGATTTTTGACGAAGATGCCCGGAGGGAGGGCCTACTGAAAGGCAGCGAGGCAGTGATGGGATTTTAATGACAAGTTCGATTTTTGTGACCGTCTCAGTTTTGACGCGGGAAAGAACAAAGGGCGCGCAGAAGCCATATTCGTTGGTTGACAAGGAGACAGACTGAGGCTCGGATTAAAGTGGGATTATTTTTATGCGTCTGCTCCATCTCTGTGCCGGCTTCTTTCATTGTCTGCAGTCAGACAGGCAAAATCACAGCCACTCAACAGTTCGATTTTCCGCTCTCAAATCAAATTAATTTTCGGAGATTTAGTGCATCTGAACGCCACTTGAACTCCCTCAGCTGAATAGGCCGCGATCCAGGGCAACTGAGCCCCATGCTGCCGCAGTAGTCTTTGTTCAATCTGCTTTTTGTCTGCCTTCACTCGCTTTGATACAGACCTGGGAAGGAAAAGCATCCGCTATTGTTCTCCATTCTCTCTGCGCTAGCACTATCCGACTCTATGCGTAGTAGCATCTCTGACTTTCTTTGTCTGCATCCCTGACTCTCACCGGCTAGCACCGCTGACTCCCCCCTGCTAGAATCGCTGACTCTCCCCTGCTAGAATCGCTGACTCTCACCTGCTAGAATCGCTGACTCTCACCTGCTAGCATCCCTGACTCTCACCTGCTAGCATCGCTGACTCTCACCTGCTAGCATCCCTGACTCTCACCTGCTAGCATCGCTGACTCTCACCTGTTAGCACCGCTATGGTTGAGATGTTTGGCTTAAAGATTTATTTATTCTTAGCACTGCTTACAGTTCCATATTTTCCATCTTTAATGTTAAAAATCAAAGGCTTTCAACCTGCAGTATATTTTGGTCTCTGTGCGTCATCCATTTGCTCTATGTTTCTCTGCTTTTAGTGTCTGCCGGCGGTTTCAAATAAACATTCCCCTCTCATTTCTTCCCGTCTCTAGGGTATCCCCTTGTCTGTTTCAGTCTCCCATTTCTCAAATGAATTATCCGCCTGACTTCTCCACCCCTCGCATTGCATGCACTGCCTCAATTTCTCGGTCGCTCTCTTTCACCATTACGTGGAAGATTTGCTGACGCGAGTCTCGCATTTCTCACTAACCATTCCAGCGTCAGCCAGGCCTACTTGCCTTTTCAATCGAAGTTTTTGTACATCGGCACTACACAGGGCAACGTGTACCTGATGAACATTGAAACATTCCGTCTCTCCGGATACATTATCAACTGGAACAAAGTGATTGGCATGTAAGTAAATTAGTTTTGTTAAGTTATTTTTACGTTCCACAAATGAATAAGTTAAAACGATTCTCATTGAGATGCCGTTTTAACCTTTCCCCAGTTCCTTCATTGGGGTGTCGCTAAACTCTTTCCCCACTTCCTTCATTGGGGTGCCGCTAAACCCTTTCCCCACTTCCTTCATTGGGGTGCCGCTAAACCCTTTCCCCACTTCCTTCATTGGGGTGCCGCTAAACCCTTTCCCCACTTCCTTCATTGGGGTGCCGCTAAACCCTTTCCCCACTTCCTTCATTGGGGTGCCGCTAAACCCTTTCCCCACTTCCTTCATTGGGGTGCCGCTAAACCCTTTCCCCACTTCCTTCATTGGGGTGCCGCTAAACCCTTTCCCCACTTCCTTCATTGAGGTGCCGCTAAACCCTTTGCCCACTTCTTTCATTGGGGTGTCGCCACACCCTTTCCCCAGCTTCTTCATTGGGGTGCCGCCACACCTTTCTTGGCTCTTGATTAGGTTGTCCCAAGAAGCATTTTCCGGTTTCTTTATTCTAAATCTGGCAAAATGAATTCTTAACAAAAATCACCTTGGTCTCTCTAGATATGAGGAGATCTCGTTGAAGGGATAAAGGTTTCCCTAGTTAATTAAAAGGATTATTTCGGATTAGCGGCTGGAATAGCTTGCTAACCTTTTTATTATCTCAGAACTGTCAGTCTTTCCTAATTCCTCTTTGGAACATCCTAGATCTGCTTAATAATGCCATTTGAAGCATAATTATGCTCGTCAAACTAATTCCATGATGACGTACGCCGCCAAAATTTGAACTCTTACAGTCTGTTCGAAATTGCATCCTTGCTAATTATTGCAGACAGATCAGAGATGTTAGATGCACTTTTTGTGTACATTTACGTCGAATATAGTCATAAAAAAAGTTAAATGTGTTTGTATTAATCTAAAAGAAAATGAATTTTCGTTGTCGAAGTGAACACTTGATCAAAAAGTACATCGTCAAATGATAGTGTAGATTGGGAAAGATTGAATAAGTAAGAGTACACTATTGCTTCGGGTGTGTAAGTACAATGGACGTGTACATTACTAGCGTACATTTTGGCTATCAACGTTCATTGACGCTTATTTGCAGGCTGCAATCGGTGCATCCTGGAGCCGTAGCCCACCTGGCCGAATGTCCCGTAGATACCAACAAACTGCTGATTGGCTTCAGAAAAGGCCTAACCGTACTTTGGGATCTGCAGAAGCGTGAGGCACTTCGGTTCAAGCACACCGAGGACCTGTGCTCCGTGTCCTGGCACCACGAGGGTCGGATGTTCATCAGCTCCCACATCGATGGTTCGTTGGTCAAATGGTCGTTGAAGAATCCGCAGAAGCCGGAGATCATCTTTCCTCACGGTAATCTGAGCTGCCATATGCATGCATTTCGATTTCGCGACCAAATAGATGTCAGTTAACTATAAAAACTCCGAATGATAATCGACCTGTGCGGATCATAAAAATATATTCATCTTAAGTCTAGGGCTTAGGGCGTGCAATTGTAGCTACACGTTTCTGCTAGCTGCATTCATCATTAATGAAAAATATTTTCGGTTGAACAAACCTAAGCAATATCTGGGCATCACTAAATCTACAGCCAACCTGATGGAGGCGGACGGAAGCTCGCCAACATTTTTCCGGCCAATTCATCGGGTCCACTGGCTGACAAGACGCCGGGAGAATGCCGACCTGTTTCTATTTAGCGGCGGATCGCCACTCGAGCTCAGCCAACCGTGCGTGAACATCCAGCTCAATAATCACATCGACGTACTGCAGATGGAGCACGAAATAGTGGATATTGTGCCCATGTGCGACACGCCTTTCAACAATGGTCAGTGGGCTGCCATCTGATGAGATTTTTTATAGCATTATAATTTATTTTGCCCTTGAGCCAACCTAGCTAAGATTGGATACCTGTTTAAGCTGGGTAAATTTCGAGTGGGTGTACACAGTTAGCCCCGGGGTTATGCCGCGCAACTAGCTGCGGCTGTGCCGTTGGTTGTACATCTGATGAAAAAAAGTATTTATTTTATCTTCTTCCTATAAAAGTTTTTGAGGTTTGTTGGTGCAAATGGTTGACGTATCGTCACACTCTATCAAACCAAAACCTCCCCTACAGACATCGCTGAGCCATACGCTGTTGCAGTGCTACAGAAAAATGACCTGGCCGTTATCGACCTCACGTCGGATGGGTAAGTTAAAGTTAAATCTGCAGGAGGACTGTGGGCACTTTGACGCTTGAAGCGACATTGTCCTACAAGCAGCGACGGGGCATTACTGTCGATTAAGCTGACTCCTGAAAAGCGTTCAGTCACGCTAAATGCCGTACGCGGGCATAGACACACACACACACACACACACACACACACACACACACACGGTGCACAGCGGAAATCCAGAATAGCACCTACCTAGTCACGCACTTATATAGGGTGTACAAGCGGGGTAGTTCCAGAAACGTACACTCTCTATGTCTTGGGGGGGTCGCCCATTTGGGCGTAAATTGCGCAACTGGTCCATAGCCCAACCAATTCGTGCACAAGGCCCCAAATTAATGTGACCCTGCACACGAAACGCGGGGTCGAACCTGGATCTGTCACACACAAGGCAAACGGGCTGGACCACCGGGCCACTGGCCACGAGCCACTCGTGGATGGGTATTCTGATCATAATTTCCGAACATTTTGCTGTCAGGAAAAAATTCATGACGATGATACGCTCGTACAGCTTAGTAGCAATCTCAGAAGTATTCTCTTACGCCCCCAAGAAAAGGGCTCCGATACACTAAGTCGACTAAAAGCACTGGAGAACAGTTTCCTTGTGAGTTCATCACGCATGACTTTGCTGGAACGTCTCTCTACGAGATCGAAATTTGACAGTGACAGAAAAAAATTGATGAAAACTTGCTGAGAAAGTTGGTAAAGCCTATAAACAAGAAATTTTGCACTTTTTGCCTTGTCTCCCAGCTTCCTTGTTCTATGTGAATGATTGATGAAGCTTGCTGAAGGGAGGAAAAAGAGAGCAGAGTGGTTGCTGCATTACTTCCTGAGCGACGTCCAGAAACTCTTTCGCCAACCAATTCTCTTCCCTTCTCTTCAGTTATCTGCTGTGTCCCCACGCCTGACTTAGCTTTTAAAGTGCAGTTTGTTAGTTGCATTTGATTTAGCATTAGATGTGGGCCTGCATTCTCTGCCTGTCTGTCTGTCTGTCTGTCTGTCTGTCTGTCTGTCTGTCTGTCTGTCTGTCTGTCTGTCTGTCTGTCTGTCTGTCTGTCTGTCTGTCTGTCTGTCTGTCTGTCTGTCTGTCTGTCTGTCTGTCTGTCTGTCTGTCTGTCTGTCTGTCTGTCTGTCTGTCTTTCTGTCTGTCTGTCTGTCTTTCTGTCTGTCTGTCTGTCTGTCTGTCTGTCTGTCTGTCTGTCTGTCTGTCTGTGTGTCTGTCTGTCTGTCTGTCTGTCTGTCTGTCTGTCTGTCTGTCTGTCTGTCTGTCTGTCTGTCTGTCTGTCTGTCTGTCTGTCTGTCTGTCTGTCTGTCTGTCTGTCTGTCTGTCTGTCTGTCTGTCTGTCTGTCTGTCTGTCTGTCTGTCTGTCTGTCTGTCTGTCTGTCTGTCTGTCTGTCTGTCTGTCTGTCTGTCTGTCTGTCTGTCTGTCTGTCTGTCTGTCTGTCTGTCTGTCTGTCTTTCTGTCTGTCTGTCTGTCTGTCTGTCTGTCTGTCTGTCTGTCTGTCTGTCTGTCTGTCTGTCTGTCTGACTATCTTCCTGTCCATCTGGTGAATCTGCTTTCGGAGCACTTCAATTAAGAAAATTAGCGCTTTCGTTTAGAACGCAGCAGTTCAATAACTTCGCTTTGAGACTTTTCAAGCAGGCAATTACTGAGCTAAAAGCAGCGCCAAAGCAGATAAAAAGCCCACTCAGGAAGCCTGAGATCAAACTGCGTCCTGTCGAGAGCGGGCGGAGCAGTGCAAAATCTTTGCTTAGCGGCGACGCCCCTGAGCAGAAATTGTCGATCAAATCAGCGAAATAATAGATTGGGATTTCAGGATGAAAGATTTTTTTATGTTTTAGCGATTTTTTGTTCCGCTGGGGCCATCAAAGCAGGGGAGAAGGACGAGGGAAGGCGTGCCAGAGAAACTTTTCCCTTGTTTTGTTTCTTTTTTAGCCGTTTGCAACGAGTCCACTTTTGCCGTCCCTCCCAGCCTCCTCGGGGCCTCATCGAAGCCGAGCTGTGCCGCTTTTCCCCATCCAGGCCTTTAGAGAATTTCTGCTTCTGCGAATGGCGCGATAGAGAAAAAGCTGGTGAGAGCGGCTGGGGGTTTAGCAGCTGAGTGATTTGAGTAGGGGTGGTCGGAGTTTGAGAAGCTGCAAAAGCAGCTCTCCAGTTTGATCAAACACGCTCTCTCTCAGTTAAGTGAGATTCCCGCTTTCCTGCATCTCTCTTTCCTCTATAATTCTGTTCCCGCTCCTGTTCTCAGCTTCATCGGCTTCATCGGGACCTGGGAATTTCTGTTGTCTCTAATTGCTAGATTCAGACCGGGGGCTGGGGTGGAGCAGGGCACTTTAGCAAGCCGGAGTCCCCTGCGAGTCGGCAGGGAGGGCAAGTTTTTTTTGTCAAATAAAAGCCGTCCTCAATTCGGACATCGTCTGGAGAAACTGACAAATATAGACGCGGCCATTAGTATGCTTCCGTTGTCGAAAGTGTATTGCTCCTATTTTTTGCCTGAGTTACTTGCAGAAGCAACTGGCTCTGCAGGCTTCTTGCCAGATGGCTTCTTCCTGCAATTATGGCTCGAGGCATGCAATATTAATAGATGCCCCAGCGCTGACTGAGCTGGCTCGTTAAGCTCAGCTGCATGCATTGTCGATCATGTTTTATAGTTGCTCCCTCAACAGTGGCCCTTCCTATTGGAACTTTTTCTTAAGCCAGAGAGAAGCCTCGTTCACTTCAGTTTGCCTTCCTAAGATGATGGAGCGGTTCAAACTTAAAAGAATTTTTCTCTAGAACACTTCGTACTCAGCTCTGATTGCGATTCCGGTCACGAACCTAACCAGAGCGCCTGGCCCGCTGCCTCTTTCTGTGCAGATTTTGTTCTCTAGCCGTATAAGCTGCATGTAACGAAAAATCATTCAGAATCTTTCAAAGCAAAACTTTTTTTTGGCGAAGAAAATTTTCAGCTCAAAGCGATGAATTAAGTCTGGGAAGGCGCTTTAAGATTTTCTCGGAGAATAAATCCATGGAAAGCAAAATCTGGCAGGATTTAGTCCAAGGATTACTCAGAGACGGTTTCAGACGAAGTCTGGAGTTTCAGATGAAAAGACTAACGCAGAAAATTCGGGGTGAATGTCCGTACCATGTAGTATTGATCCGCGATTTATCCCACTCCGATACTGCAGTAAGGGCAGTAAGAACCCGGAAAATGCGATTATAGTTTTTTTTAATGAAAGTTTGAAATTCTTGTACCGACATGCAGCAAAATCAACAATAAAAAATCCCCAAAATCCCCCGTCCCCAGCTACCCGAACTTCGAGAATCCCTATCCGATGGACCTGCACGAGTCGCCCGTCACCGCCTGTCACTACGTGGCCGACTGCCCGCACAAGCTCATCGAGTCATTCTTCATGGTTGGCCGGTCGCAGAAGCACTCGGAAGGCTTCAGCACTAAGCAGTGGCCGGTGACTGGTGGCGAGTGGGGCGACTCCAAGACGAGCTATTCGGAGATCCTGGTCACCGGGCACGCCGACGGATCGCTGAAGTTCTGGGACGCCTCGCTGCTGGAGCTGCAGGCCCTGTACCGCCTGCGCACCGCCAAGTACTTTGAGCCTCTGAATGGCGGCGGCAGCAAAGCCGCATCTAGGCAAGTCTCCTCCGAGACCTCAACGGTGGCGGCGGCGGCGGCTGATTCGACGGGCCCAACTGGAGGATCCTCGAGCAGCGGCGGCGTCGCCAACTGGCAGCTCGGCGAAGAGTCGCTGGCTGTGCAGCTGATCTCATTTGACGCCGACTTTCAGCGACTTCTGGTGGCCGGCAGTTCGCACGCCTGCCTGCTCAGCTTCAGCCGGCGGGAGGTCCGCTCGGAGATCCTGGTGAGTCACTTAATAATCCTCCCACTTGTCAAATCGCTCTTGCCTGCTGCACAGTTTTACTGACTGCATCCGCAGACCGTGGAACTGTGCGTTGAGCCGTTCGATGACTCCGACCTGCACGAGGATTTCAGCCGCATCTCCGGCTCCCAGCAGCAGCAGCAGCAGCAGCTCGCCGCGGGATCGCCTAAACCGCTTTTGGATCGGGTGAGTCAGCTGCCGCCAGTCCCTGTTCAAACAGGTTCCCGGGGAGGCTGACAGAACTGCCGATTCCGGGCAAATAGAAAGGCGAGAAGACGGGAGCAAGTTAGAGCTAGAAAGCCGTGAATTTAAAGAGAACTTTTTGCAGCTGAGCAAAAGGCGCCAGGTGCTTTCCAGTGTCAGGTGACTCGGGAGGGCGTCACACGTGTCTCTACTCTGCAATGCATGGCAGGGCATGAGTGAGCATGAGCTGCCTCATCACCATTATTTCCTCGAGAATGTCGCTGAATGTCGCTGAATTAAAGCTATGTTTAGGTGCAGCCTTTATCCCGTTATTTTTTTGCGTCTGAGTCAATTAAAAATAGTCAGTTGATGAAGCTCATAAGCTTCAACGGTTATGACGTTTTAGTTTCCAGGATTAGGAAAACTTTCCCTGAGTTTTCGACAAATTTTGAGTTAATGTTGTTTTCAGGCGAAAAAAACTGATTATAGTACTATCGACAGTGCAAATAGCTTTTTAACAGTAGTAATCCTGCATGCGAAATAAAAATTTCACTGAAAATCGGATTATGAGAATCGTGTCTCTGATGAGCTCAAAACTTTGTGAACTGAATTTTTCTTCCAGAGGTTCAATGAATGTTGAATAATAAACAGCTTGTTCTTAATTAGTTTCCATATTACGAGCTAACAAAGAAATGTAAATCTTCACCACACGGTTGATGATGTTGCCCTTTGCTTTCACGCCGTTTTGTCCTTATTCTATTTATTGCCTTGCACAATAGCCAACTCTAGACTCTTTCCAGATTGCATGCTGTGCGCATGGAATGCATTCTAATTGTACTACTCACCAGTAGATCAGTCTGTACAGTAGCATGCTAAGCGCTTGTCATTTTAATAAGCGATGCTAAATCAATTGTCATTGGAATTGGTGCGAATAGTTTACTGACTTTCACAAGCTCACCAGCTGGCGCAACCAAATAGCGCTTTTCTATCGCACCTCAGCCAATACTTTCAACGAAAACTCTCTTGAAAACCAACCGAAACCTTGCCAACCCTGCATTTTCCCGAAGCGGCCTCCGAGACCCCGATTTAGCTCGTCTTCGAGTCGATCGTCCAGTCCGTTCAACGCGGACGTGTTTCAGAACCATCACGCCAAGGTTTAAAGTAGAATCCGGGGGGGTACCTTGTCGATCATTATCTGTATTTATTAAATCCAATTTTACGCTCGCTGTGTTTTTATAATCAATTCTTAATTGATTGAATTATTGTGCTCTATCGCGAATGTGAATTTATTATTATCATAAATTACTGTGCCTTGGTGATCAAACTGTGTAATCACTGTGCCAGTGCGCTATACAAAGAGTGTCAGGACACCAATATTTATTCACGTGCATGCTTTGGCTGGATTGCCTATTTAACAATCTTTTTGTAAGCTCAGGAACGAGACAAAGTTTTTTCAGTATTATTTTCTTAGTTAACGTTTTCTTTGCATGATAAATACTAGGGTAAAATGGTATAGAAAGTAATGGTTGTAGCTTAAAGTAGTCCACTTTTTTTGTAGATTTTTATTCAAACCAAAAATAATAATTTATATTTCTGATATTAGATTACACTTCTATACTGTGAGTAGGCTGCTCGTATTGCCTCACAAGTTCAGCATTGACAAATATTTTCGTCCTTTTGTCATTCCTGTCAATCATTTATACCGAATCTCAAAAAGGCAGAATTGCTGAGAAAATTTTCCTTTTCAGTTTCCTCTGTATCAATGTTTGTCTTGTTGAATTTGAGTCTAGTGTTTTGAAGAAATTTTGAAATGCAATATCCTTCAAAATGCTTCAAAAGACATCGGATGTGGGTGTGCATAATATTGTAGGGATCTTCTTACCTTAACGTTCATTAGAATAAAAAGTCAATGTACTTTTGCCAATAAACTTTTCTTCTTCCAACATTTCTTCTTCCGCGCGTACACTTATCGCTGTCTTCTCCTATTTTCGTTTAAAAAGTTACATTCCATTTTGTGTGCTCATGTACACAACAAATTTTAATTAAAGTGCATTGCATTACTACATTAAAAGTGCAATATTCATAATTAGTGCATCTTAAACGTGATCTATTCAGTGTTTCATAATAAGAAATTGATCCGCATTTATTAAACGTTCGCATTAAATAACCCCTTTCCTCTATAATAAAATGCGAGACATTTTTCAAAGAAGCAACATAAATATTTTTAAATACTTATTTATTATATATTATTAACTGTCATAATATTTAAAAAATTTGGTTCTTTAAATCTATGCAGCACAAAAATATTCTTGCCGTGTAGCTAATAACGCCCCTGCCTTTTAAAAAAATATTGTGTCTGAATGTTTTCTGAACGATCAAACCCGCTATATCTACTGGCAGGAGGTCCTCGTGGGTCTCAGCGTCCGTCGCGGCTGTCGTGGCTGGAGCCCTGGCTACCAGCCTGAGCTGTTCTGCCTGCTCGGCTCCACCAATCCCGATGTACCGCCGCCTCCCATCACGTGCGCCAGATTCTCACCTGACTATCAAATGTAAGCTCACCAGAATTGTCTATTTATTGCAGATATATCTTACTGCACTGTCTGTCTGTCATTAATTAATATTTGCAGCTTAGCTATTGGCAACGAGAATGGAGTTGGCCTGGTTGATCTGGTTCAGGCGTGCGTACTGCTGACTCTGTGCACCCCGGACCTGTACGGTGAGCTAAGCTAAATAAAATCCATAATAACAAAGAATTGGAGGTGTGGACCTCCAAATATTTCCAGGTTTGATAAAGAAAAATAATTCCTAATTCACTTTCGACAAATTAGCAATGAATTATCTAAAATAACTGTCTTCAAAAAGTCCCACAGTAGCGTAGATTTCATATCCCACCGCTGCCACCAGTCTGTGAGCGCTAGCTAAGTAAGTTGCTAATTAATTAGGTTCCCCCTATCTCGTGAGACTCAAATATGAGTGAGATTTTCGACAAAGAGAGAGGGAGGGATTAGTGAAATGATAATATAAAATTTCCACATTTTTCCTCACCGCCACCGACCAGGTTCTGTTGAGCCGCATTCAAGGAACCCGCGCTCGCCACTGACTCGAAAGGAGGATCGTCAGCAGAGCACTGAGCAGGTAAGTCCGAGAGGCAGAATATTTCTTCTCCTTTACCCTCTTGCATGACCGACCGATATTGTGTGACAATAGATATGATAAATTCCATATCCTAAACGTTCCAGTGCCTTACCAATTTTTCTTCTTTTTTATATCGCTTTCTCTACGTTATGCTTTCCTAGATTACAATTAAAAATTTAAATTTACTTAAATTTAAATCTATTAAAACCGAATTCTGATTGTAACGAAATTCAATAATATTGAGTGGATTGCATGACTAGAATCAGTTTTTATGTCCAATTTACTTGTTTATTTTTATATAAAGTGTATTAATAAAAGCATGATGATTGTTTAATAGCATAGTTTATAAATATTGGGAGAATAGGCTGTGAGCAACTATTTTATGCTTTCAAGGTTTGTTGCAAACGGTGAATTCAGCATGACCCTCCAACATTTGCTGACTAATGTACAATGATGTACAGAAGATCCAAACCCCAATGCTCTGGTCAATAAGGCTAAATTCAAAATCTCACTTCTGTTTCTACAAAGCTTTACCGCTTCGATCTTCAACCTCTCACTCTAATGTACATCAATTTCTACCCCTTCAAATAGATGTACATTTTTTATCAACAATTCTAATGTACATGAATCTCGATTTTATCAATTTTCATAAATAAATAGGGCAATACGCGGGGCACTGCAAAAGTTTTTAGCCATGACTACATAAAAGCTCAGATCTGCTTCATATTTCACACGTTTAAAATAGCACATTAGAGAAGCCTGCAGGTCAATTTTCAAACAAAAAGCTTGCAGACCTGTTTAGCTACACTTAATTTCCCAATACACTTTCAGCATCTGTTCCATTTGCGTTATGGAACTGAATCGGGAGCATTTTCGTGCAATGATTTACTATGATTACAAATCTGGTTTAGACTGCCACCAAAGCCATCAAAGGCTGTCAGCAGCTTTCTCAGACTCTGCCCCGTCCTTTGCAACTGTCACTGGCTGGTTCCGCGAATTTTGGCGTGGACGGGATTTGCTCGAAGATGAGGCTCGGGCAGGCAGGCCGCCAACTGCAATAACACAGGAAAACATTGCAGCTGTGCGCAGCATGATTGAAGCAGATCGGCGAGTGACCTATGAGGAGATAGAGGCGACCCTAGGCATTCATTCGCATGCCATCCAGCAGATCCTGCACCATCACATCGGCGTGCACAAGCTGACGAGTCGCTGGGTGCCTCACTTGCTCACAGCTGAGCAGAAGCAGGCCAGGTCAGATTGGTGCCAGCAGATGCTCCGGAAGTTCGAAAATGGCCAAGCCAAGGCAGTTTCCGACATCATCACGTGCGACGAGACTTGGGTCTACTGCTACAAGCCAGAGCGAAAGTGTCAGTCGCGTGTGTGGGCATTTGCTGAGGAGGCACCTCCGACCAAAGTTGTGCGAGGCAGGAGCACTGGCAAGCTTATGCTGGCTGTGTTCTTCAGGAGAGGCGGCCATGTGGCAACTGTGAGGCTGCAGCAGCAGCGTACAGTCACAGCTGCCTGGTACACAGACATTTGCCTGCCCGAGGTGTTTGCCAGCATCAGAAAATCACGACCAAAGACAGGAGTGCGGGGCCTGTTGCTCCACCAGGACAATGCCAGCTTGCACACTGCGCATGCAACGCAGGATTTTCTGAGATCCAGCGGTGTTTCTCTGATGAGCCACCCGCCCTATTCACCTGACCTCGCCCCGTGCGACTTTTTCTTGTTCCCGAAAGTCAAAGATCGCATGCGTGGCAAGCGATTTACTTCGCCTGAAGACGCTGCTGATGCCTTTGATGAGCTAGTTTCGACACATCTGATGCTGAGTGGCGCCACTGCTTTTCTGCCTGGTTTGAGCGCATGAAACTTTGTGTGCAAGCTGGCGGCGAGTACTTTGAGAAGCTGTGAAAGTTTCATGATGATAGCTTGTTCTGACCAGGCATGGCTAAAAACTTTTACAGTGCCCCTCGTAGACACCAAAAAAGCATTTAGTAAATGTAAAAGAATGAGGGTAAATGCTTATTCGTTGAACCGCGCAGTGCTTGCATCATTCGTTCTCCATCGGAGCCCGAGCAACGCCCGCAATGCGTTCGCCTCGTCAGCTGCGAAGTCTCCGCTGCGATATGAAGACCAAATCGTGTCTGAATATCGAGCTAAAACCTGCGGAGGTACTTATAGCGAGAAAGGAGCAGAGGGGTCCAATTATAGAAAGTGCAATTACTATGACGACTAAAGAGTCATGAATAGCTGGGTCCATGGATTGCCATATAGACATACTATAGCCAATAGAATAGCGTTTTAAATCTCTCTAGATAAAGCACTTTCAGACCTCATTTTTTAACTAAATTTTGAGCAATTTTGAGCACACTATTTCGCTGGCCTACTAATCAATAAACGAATGGTAAATGAATTCTTAAACTATAATGCATGAAATATTCTATGCTAGTATAATTGGCACTAATTTCCACTATATTGGCACGCATTTGCACGCAGTGCCATGAAAATACTGTTCGCTCTGATCGATAGGTTTTCTCCCAATAGCCAGCATGCAATCCCAGATCACTTTTACTATTTCCCGTTTCTTTCCAGTAATATAAACCAATTAAACCGTTTCTACTTTTCCAACAATAAATACTAACTTTTTAATTTCTTGCAAAAGTCCGCATTTTCACAGCCAATAGCGTTGCTGCTTCTTGGGAATAGCAACTGTCTATTATATCTTTTTACTGCTCTTAACTATTATACATTAATGAGTAAAAATTTTGCGCTTTTTCTTAATCAGTTTAAATTTTTATTTTCAACGATATTATTGCTTTTAAAATTTATTTCGCTAATAAAACTTGAATAACAAAACAACAGCACGAAGACAGCGTCCGAGTCAAGTCTAAGTGGCTCTCGTTGGTCACAAAAGCGTCCAAGGTCAGAGCTCTTTTCGTGCCTTCATCCCTACGGCTCCCAGCCTGCGCAAGCCCCATAATTAATCCTAAAAAAGTGTTTCCTCAATATTTTGTACTTTTTAATCTGCTTTTTAAAGCAGAGTTGGTTCGGGGAATTACTTGATTCGGCTTGTGTATGTACAATCAGCTAATCCAACCAAAATCCCTAGGATTATTTCATTATTTATTAGTTTGCAAACCACCCAAAAACACACCGAAGGTTGTCACGTTGATTGTAAAGTCCTGCTTTGACTTATCGCGACCTTAGAAGTATTGAAATTACTTGGAAAAATATGCAGTTTTCAAAACTTTAACTTTTCCATAGCAACATAGCTTTGTAATTTGACAGATTTATTCCTTAAGATAAGAATTAGCGTCTTCGTTTCTATCGAAATTATTTCTAGTTCCATGGTAAACTGTCTCTTCTGCCTAGTAATCCTTGTTAGGGAAGTGAATTTCCTATTTTCTTAGAAGAAGGAAAACTCCCTTTTTTGGACAAACAGTTTCCATTTGCATTATAAATTCCCGTTTCAATAACTGAACCTATCGTACCATAAACGTACACAACTGTGCAGCGTTCTAAATGTTACCCATAGATAATCCGCACTTGGAGCCCCCTTAAAATATCCATCAGCAATCGGTATGATCCGCTCTGACCCCCCGCCATCGCATTTGTGCTCTCCACTAATTCCAGTCGAAGCAGTCCAAGAAGCAGAGGGCGCAGGCCAAATGGCACTGCATTGTGGACAAGGCCGCCCAGGTGGGCCAGCATTTGCACCAGCTCTTCGTCTCCCTCTTCTTCCCTGCTTCTCTCGCTCTCCCGCTCTCTCTCTCATTATCTTTGATCTCTCTCGCGTTTAACTCATGAGCCGGAACCGGATCTTAAACAGCCGTTGCTGGCTCCTGCTGCATCTCTCGGTTTATTTATATCAGATACTTTGGTACTATTCTAGCAAGCAAATGCAACACAATTTCGAATTAGCGCCTAAATCCTTAAAACCCGAGCACTAAACCTAAACGGCTGACCAATAGTCCCCACTTAGTTAAAATAATACAGTTTCAATTGGTTCTGACTGTAATATTCGTGCACGAAAACGAGTGCGTCAATGGCAAAAGCACGAGTGCGCGAAGCGCACGAGTGCATTTTGCCATAGACGCACGAGTTTGCGTGTAGGAATATCATTGTCTTTTGACCATAGACAAAGTCATTCCTGCACGGTTTTCGAGAAACGATAAAGAGGACGGGCGACGATTTGACTGTATTGATAGCGGATTGCACGTTCAGCGAGGAATTAGAGAAAGTTTTCAGCTCGGATCCTGAAACCTTGTGTAACCTTGACGAATTGGAAAGTCTGGCCGCTCAACTGGATGGCCTGGTTGGCGGAGAATAATTTAAAAGTGGATTACGCGACTGCTTCGGTGGAAGAAATTGCCAAATGGATCCGCTACTTCTATGCGACTCGTGCGTAAGTCAGACGGCAGCTTCTATTCGCCGAATACTATTGTGGGAATTCGAGCCGCACTGTTCAGGTATTTTATGAAATTACGTGGCCTCAACATCATCGCTCACGAGGCTTTTCATAGCGCGAATTTGATGGTGAAGAATGTTTGCAATGTGTATTTGAAGTCCGGTGGTCGAGTGCAGCATTACGAAGCCATTGAGTCGGACGACCTTGTCAAGCTTGCTTCTTACTTCGACAAGCACTCCAGCACGTTTGCAAGAAGAGGTGTACTTTAATGTGTTATTTTATTTCGGCAATCGCGGCAGAGAATGGCTACGAGGTCTCACTGTTCGTTCATTCCGAAAGAAGGTCCTATCAAACGGAGCTATAGCGATCGAGTTGCTATGAGAATCTTTTACATTAAGAATGTAAAAGGCTCGAGTGACATGGGACTCTGCGACGCATTTATTGATTACTTATTCACTTGATTCTAAAAATAAATTGTTAAATCGTGAAGGAATGAAGTCATTCCTGCACGATAAGCTAACGTTTGTCAATTGAGTTTCTACCATAGACACAGACATTCCTGCCCGATAATAAATCGAAAAAAGCATTCCCGCACGCCGTGGTCAAACGACAATGCAATGTTTTCATGTTCCACAGTTTCTACTTTTAGATTCATAAATTGGTTTGATTTGAAGACAAGATTCTTATTGGTTATTACGAGCGTAGTAGGACCAGTTGCTCATATGTGCCTATGCGTTTTTGCCTAAAGTACCTTCCCTTCTTACACAGTTTTGCTTTCCATACGATTCAAGTTTTTATTTTCCACTAAAGCCTCTTCGAGCCGCGGCCCTCGTTGTGCAAATCATTTGATCCCCATCCTTGAGAATAAACCTCGAGAATAGCAGCACACACTGCGCTCCTGTATTTTATCCTTGTCCTTAGGCAATTCAGACAAAGTACACACGAAGCTAAAATTCCCGCTGTCGTGAATTGACGAGCGCTTTTCGTGTTGTTTCCACCCTCCTAGACAATACATTTTTGCATAATAAAATGCGTTTGTTTTGATCAATACTACGTCTTGGGGCATTGGCGCATAAATGAAAGATGCACTTTACACTTAGGATGGCCCACCCACCCCCCGCCTTATGCACACAATGTACACAGCATGACCGTGGGAAAGTCAGGGCAGATGTACATCTGTGTTCAAATGGCCTATTTAGAGCGCACTCAGCTGACCGCAAGTTATGGGAATATACATGTAAAATCCTGAACATAAACTGTCGTGGCACGTAAAATATCCTTCCCGACTTAATATCAAATGATTTGATTTATATGTGAAAAAGCCATTTTTTAACGAAATTAACAAAGGATGTCTTGCAGGGCTAGTCACACAATGTAGATTGTGCCTAGGCACTAAGTATTGATGTGTACACTATATGACCATTTAATTTCAAGGCAGATGTAAACCCATATCTAAGCAACTGCTCATGTAGCGAGTGAGCCAGAGCACCCACTGCCAAAGAAATTATTTGTTTATTGATCGTATTATTTAAAATAAAGCAATATTTGCAGTGTTCGCGTAAGTTACGCGTTTTGGGTTTTGGTCGAAATCGAACAATCTAAATATTCAATGTTTATGCGATGTTTATCAGTTTTCCCTTCGCTCCCAACGCCAGATGAACGGACTCTCGGCGAGCGGCGGCGGCGGCCGCTTCACCCGTCGAACAGACACTGTCAGCTCGTCATCAGCTTCATCTTCGGCCGCAGCCGCGGCTGCCGCGGCAGCCGCGGCATCTTCTGGCCCCCCGGGAAGCGCCCCGACGCGCAGCGCGGACTTGAAGCGAGCGCGCAGTCAAGGTCAGGCCTCAAGCAGGACCGCCGCCAAGGGGTCCCGCAGTTCCCAGCAGTTGAGCCCAGCCGCCAGCGGCTTCATCTCAACCACCGCCCGTAGTTTAGAGGAGCCAATGCAGAGCCCGTCAATGCTGAGCTCCTCAAATTCTCTAGCCGCTCCGGCGCCCTTCATTGGCCGGCTTAGCGGTCACAACTCGCTAGGTTTCTCTTTGTGAACTTCTGAAATTTTTTTCTCGTTTTTCGTTTCTTTCTCTTTCCACTTTGGCTTAACTGGCTGGCTTTCCCGTTTGTTTTGCTTCCGGCGATTTGATTTTCGTCTCAAGTTTCGTTTTGTCTTGTCTCGCCTCTTTGTCTGTCACTCGTCGCATTTGCCAGGGCACCAAATGAAACAAAAAATTTTGCTTTTACCTATTGGGGCGGCTCCCACGTGGCGCTCTTTCAACGCTTAACTATTAAATATTAGTTTTTAGTAGATTTTAACTACTTACTTAGTTAGTAGTTTAGCGAGTATTCTGTTAAAATTTAAGGAGGTTAAAAAGTTAGCACGATTATTACCGTGGCTACAAAGTAACTTTATTGGCTGATGAAAATGAGCTTCCGTAATTTAACCCTGAATTGATGGTGAAAAAGTCTGCTTAAACCGAATTTATGGCATGCACTCATCTTGGACGGCCGACATGTATCGAAAAAATTTATTTACAAAAATTGCCCCTTTTTAGAGAGGCTATGGGTAATTATTGTAACTAGCTAGGTCAAATGCAACAGTTGTTTTGAACAATAGACAATCGAACCAAGGACCTCTTGGTCCCAACTAAGTCACTAAAATCCTTAGCATGTTGATTGAAATAGCAAATTAACATTTTTTCACTTCGAATTTTTGTCTGTTAACAGTGAATTTTTTGTTTAACTGTTTTTTTGCATGCCATATATGCTCGCTTAAATGTCCTTTATGTTAGTTGATATTGCTGCCTCATTGTAAGCGCTGAGATTCGGTTAGAAAACCATTTTCATAAAATCAGAACAAAATTTGTTCTTTGTAGAAAAACCAGAGAATTTCTCGCGGTCCTGCAGCTCCAGCACCAGCAGCTTGGAGCCAAACAAGGAGGCCGTGCTGTTTCTGGCCTTCGCTGACACCTTTGCTAGGAAGTCGGGTGAGCCACTGACAGTCAGGAATTGGAGGGATGTCAGCTCGGGGCTGGAGGAATGTCAGCTCGGGACTGGAGGTTATCAGTTCGGGACTGGAGGTTGTCAGCTCGGTACTGGAGGGTGTCAGCTCGGGACTGGAGGGTGTCAGCTCGGGACTGGAGGGTGACAGCTCGGGACTGGAGGGTGTCAGCTCGGGACTGGAGGGATGACAGCTCGGGACTGGAGGGATGACAGCTCGGGACTGGAGGGTGTCAGCTCGGGACTTTAGGGATGACAGCTCGGGACTGGAGGGTGTCAGCTCGGGACTGGAGGGATGACAGCTCGGGACTGGAGGGATGACAGCTCGGGACTGGAGGGATGTCAGCTCGGGACTGGAGGGTGTCAGCTCGTGAGTGAAGAGGATGTCAGCTCAGGGCTGGAGGGTGTCAGCTGGAGAAATCAGTCGGCATCAGCACTGAACAATCCCGCTACTCGCAGACTCCGCGGCGACGCCCTGCCTGTGGGTCGGCACCTCCTTGGGCTCGGTGTTCATCCTAAACCTTCAGGTGCCGGAAGCCCGCACTACCCAGCCGGTGATTGTGTCGCCAAGCGGCACCGTATTCCACCTGATCGGCTCGGTGCAGGACGTCTCCTTCCTCAACTCCATTATCCCGCCGACGCCCCCGTCGGCACCTGGCGGCACTGACGGATCAACCGGCGACGCCGCCGAGGGAGATGCTTGGGCGGCGGCGCGGCAGCCGCTGCAGCAGCCGCCGGCTGGTCGACGAGCGGCCGCCAGTCTAGCGAGCCAGCAGCGCGGCGGCTCAGCCAGCTCGCTGACCAGGCAGTCAACAACTAGCAGCGTCTCCGGGGGCGGCGGCGGCGGCGGCGGCGGCGGTGGGAGTGGAGGCGGCGAGGATCGGCAGTTGGTTTGCCTCTGCTCGGAGAAGCAGGTGAGCGACGCCGGCGTTTTAGTCTTTGATTCTTTCGGTGGCACTGCCAGATCTTAGTTACGGGTCTTTGTTTGACTGCATTCACATTTAAAGAGTCTTTGTTATTACCTGATTACACATGAGCGGATCATTTCTCTGATGCACAATAAGATAGCGTTGCTTAAGCAGCATCATTAACATCTTCAGCTCTCTGTTTAGCTCTGCTAAGTTGCCTCTTGTGCTTTTTAGATCAATTTGTGTCTATCTTTAAAACTAATGGTCTTTGCTTCACTAAGAACAACTAAAAAGGAATCGTATTTAACATTATCATACTATTATTTATTTTAAATTTACGTTAACCTCCAGGCTGTGCTCAATCCTACTTACAGTAGAAAAAATGACAATTATCTTAATAATTTACGCCGAAATTTATTTTGCCCAACAGGTTCGCGTGGTCGGCCTGCCCTCGCAGTCCTGCTACGCCGAGAAGAAGCTCACTGAAACGTCCAATGTTGTGCGGGCCAGCGTTCCAACAATCCTGGGCGCCCCCTGCCTGGTCTGTCTCCTTGGCAACGGTCACATCATTGCTAATTCACTGCCCAGCCTGCGGCCTCTGATGGACGTTGACTACATGCCGTCAGTGGACTTCAGGTTTGTACTGGGGTGCAAGGGGCTCTCACCGATTTCTGACAAAATTTAAATTTTAAATATTTAATTTTATTAATATTTTAATTTTTGTAATTTTAATTAAAATTTAATCAATGTAAAACATTTTTTCAGACTGATTCGCACCTTCCAGTGCAGCAATCACGCCCAGGCAGTGTACTTTTGTTCGCCTAGCGAATTACAGAAAATAACGCTGTCCAGCGATATGAGGTGAGAGTTTATTGCGCAAAAATTAAGGGAAAGAGAAAAGAGACGCATTGACTTCATTTATTATGGTTTCTCGTGCGCTGATTGGTTAGGGGGGTTAGGGTTAGGGTTAGGGTTAGGGTTAGGGTTAGGGAAATGTACGCAGGCGACAGTCAACCCTACTTGGCGAAGAGTGCACAGTGTACAGTGCACAGTGTACAGTGTACAGGATCAGTGAATGTACGGGTAGAAGTTTACACCAAAGTAAAAGGGGTGCGAGAGACCTTGCGGGATTACAATTTCAATTAAGGCCCATTCAGACTTATTGTCAATTAATAAATACGCGCAACATGCTGCTAAATCAAATTTATGAAAAGGGTTGTAAAAATAAACATGAATTTTTCGGATTTTAATTAAGGGCAAAAAGTACTTGTGCTTGCAGTAAAATTTCGTTTAATATTAATAAATGTGCCCCTCTTTTGGTATAGCTTCCCTGTTTGATGCTACTTTGTTCCTTGTGTTCTTCCCTCTCCTCAGCAACGATTTGAACGACATGCTAGCCGATCTGTACATCCCGTGCGATCTGCCGGAGCCGCCGAAGAAGAATTTCCTAGAAAAATTCGGTCAAAATCTATTCGGCGGCGGAGCAAACTCCGTTGATAGAGAGCAGCTTTGTAAGATACTACTAATTTGTTTTCGATCCGCTCTACTTATCAGTAGTGCAGTGAAAATTTTTGAAGACTTTTCACAATGGGACATAAAATTCTTTGATTTTCAGTCGGCGAGGCGGCTGCTGGCAAAGCATCGGCCGGCATCTGCAAGCTGACTCGCGGGCCCAACATGGAGGCCATCCAGGCAAAGGCCGGGGGCGCCACCTCTGAAATAGCCCTGGCGATGCAGGTGAGAAAATTGGTCCGCTGTTGCTGATGCTGTGTTGCCTGTCAATCTGGTAAAATTTCGGTGCTGTGTTTGTACTTTTCTTATTTATTCTGATTTCTGATCTTCTGTAGCTAAATTTCCAGCAATAAATTCTCTTCCGTGATCAAACAGAAATTCCTGCGGGATTATTTGCAGTGCAGGGAATAATTTTTTGCCTCGAACCAGAATTTGGAACCAGAAAAATCTTCCCAAAGTTGAGTGGATTTCTAATAAATTCGAAATTCATCTCTACTCGTTCTCTTCACTGACACGAAAATCACAGCTTCTAAAAAATTGCTTTCTATTTTTGTCCTCCACCTACATGTGCAACCATTCTCAACTCTATTCCGCTTCTTTTTAACACATTCATTTGGTTCTTCAGAGTTGTAATTTTCTTTTTGATTTTCTCGGCTTAAATTTCTCTATTTCAAAATTTGTACTTTTGATTCTCCTCTCCTACGTCTGCTCTGCCGATTCTTCCCTCCTACTTCTGCCCCACTGATTCTCCCCTCCTACTTCTGCTCTGCCGATTCTCCCTTCCTACTTCTGCCCTGCCGATTCTCCTCTCCTACTTCTGCTCTGCCGATTCTCCCCTCCTACTTCTGCTCTGCCGATTCTCCCCTCCTACTTCTGCCCAGCCGATTCTTCCCTCCTATTTCTGCTGTGCTGATTATCCCCTCCTACTTCTGCTCTGCCGATTCTCCCCTCCTACTTCTGCCCTGCCGATTCTCCACTCCTACTTCTGCTCTGCCGATTCTCCACTCCTACTTCTGCTCTGCTGATTCTCCACTCCTACATCTGCCCTGCCGATTCTCCACTCCTACTTCTGCCCTGCCGATTCTCCACTCCTACTTCTGCTCTGCCGATTCTCCCCTCCTACTTCTGCCCAGCCGATTCTTCCCTCCTACTTCCGCCCTGCCGATTCTCCACTCCTACTTCTGCTCTGCTGATTCTCCCCTCCTACTTCTGCCCTGCCGATTCTCCACTCCTACTTCTGCTCTGCTGATTCTCCCCTCCTACTTCTGCCCTGCCGATTCTCCACTCCTGCTTCTGCCCTGCCGATTCTCCCCTCCTACTTCTGCCCTGCCGATTCTCCACTCCTACTTCTGCTCTGCTGATTCTCCACTCCTACATCTGCCCTGCCGATTCTCCACTCCTACTTCTGCCCTGCCGATTCTCCACTCCTACTTCTGCTCTGCCGATTCTCCCCTCCTACTTCTGCCCAGCCGATTCTCCCCTCCTACTTCTGCCCTGCCGATTCTCCACTCCTACTTCTGCCCTGCTGATTCTCCTCTCCTACTTCTGCTCTGCCGATTCTCCCCTCCTACTTCTGCCCTGCCGATTCTCCACTCCTACTTCTGCTCTGCTGATTCTCCACTCCTACATCTGCCCTGCCGATTCTCCACTCCTACTTCTGCCCTGCCGATTCTCCTCTCCTACGTCTGCTCTGCCGATTCTTCCCTCCTACTTCTGCCCCACTGATTCTCCCCTCCTACTTCTGCTCTGCCGATTCTCCCCTCCTACTTCTGCCCTGCCGATTCTCCTCTCCTACTTCTGCTCTGCCGATTCTCCCCTCCTACTTCTGCTCTGCCGATTCTCCCCTCCTACTTCTGCCCAGCCGATTCTTCCCTCCTATTTCTGCTGTGCTGATTATCCCCTCCTACTTCTGCTCTGCCGATTCTCCCCTCCTACTTCTGCCCTGCCGATTCTCCACTCCTACTTCTGCTCTGCCGATTCTCCGCTCCTACTTCTGCTCTGCTGATTCTCCACTCCTACATCCGCCCTGCCGATTCTCCACTCCTGCTTCTGCTCTGCCGATTCTCCCCTCCTACTTCTGCCCTGCCGATTCTCCACTCCTACTTCTGCTCTGCTGATTCTCCTCTCCTACTTCTGCCCTGCCGATTCTCCCCTCCTACTTCTGCCCTGCCGATTCTCCACTCCTACTTCTGCCCTGCCGATTCTCCACTCCTGCTTCTGCTCTGCCGATTCTCCCCTCCTACTTCTGCCCTGCCGATTCTCCCCTCCTACTTCTGCCCTGCCGATTCTCCTCTCCTACTTCTGCCCTGCCGATTCTCCCCTCCTACTTCTGCCCTGCCGATTCTCCACTCCTACTTCTGCTCTGCTGATTCTCCTCTCTTACTTCTGCCCTGCCGATTCTCCCCTGCCACTTTTGCCAGTGGAAGCAAAAGCTCCTACTTCTTATTCCCCTTAAAATTCTCCCCTCAATTTTTCATTTCCACTTTTTCCTAAATCTCCTTTCGCTTTTCCAGCTTCCCACTTCACGCCTACAATATTTATCCACCATAGAATCTGCCTAGCAATTTTTTTTTCATCTCTAATGCATTTGTCTCATGTAATTATCGACACTGTGTCTCTAAATTTTCTTCATTCGTATTTCTACTGGCATTTTATTGCAGCTGGCTTATCCATCACTTGTCGAAGGCTTCCCCCACCTTTCTAGGCTCAAAAACACTTCACAGTCTGTCCCTGCAGCTTTTTGGATTGTTTTTGCTTTTGGTTTTGCTTTTGGTTTTGCTCTCTAAGTTTATCGCCTCTATTTCTCTCTCCCTTGCTTCCTAGCCGTTTCAATATTTTTCCCAAATCACTTATTTCTCCCCACCGACTGTTTATTCTCCGCCCGATTAGAAAGCGATGGAGCGCGGCGAGAAGCTGGGCGAGGTGGACGAGCAGACTGAGCGGATGAAGAACTCGGCCGAGCAGCAGAGAAACTTGGCTAGCCAGCTGGCGCAAAAGTACAAAGACAAGGACAAAAAGTGGTGGCCATTTTGATTTTCTTATTAAGCCGTTTGCAGTTGTTTGTGGAAAATGATCCATTCCTGTTTCTTATTGGGGCCCTCATATTGGAAAAAAGGTAAAATGTCACTCCTTTAGTTGCTGCTCCTTAGTGTGACTTTTGCTGGGTGAGTGTCCGATTCTGAAGAGATTTCAGGCCTACTTTATAGACATGATACTTCTACTCTAAAGAGATGTCAGACCTACTCTAAAGATATGTCAGACCTACTCTAAAGAGATGTCAGACCTACTCTGAAGAGATGTCAGGCCTACTTTATAGAAATGTCAGTTCTACTCTGAAGAGATGTCAGACCTACTCTAAAGAGATGCCAGACCTACTCTGAAGAGATGTCAGACCTACTCTAAAGAGATGCCAGACCTACTCTGAAGAGATGTCAGACCTACTTTAAAGATATGTCAGACCTACTCTGAAGAGATGTCAGGCCTTCTTTGAAGAGATGTCAGACCTTCTCTGAAGCGATTTCAGACCTACTCAGAAGAGATGTCAGGCCTACTCTAGCTGAAGAGATGTCAGGCGTACTCTGAAGAGATGTCAGGCCCACTCTGAAGAGATGTCGGACCTAATCTGACCAGAGCTCAATTCAGACCCAAGTAACACAACGAAAATGCTAGCTAAGGTGCACAATTACAAAACTAGCCATTAAGCAATCGGAGGTCAGTAGTTTGGCGCCATAAAATACTACGTATTTTTCCTCTCACCCGTGGTTTCTAAAGCGGTGAAATCTTTTCCATTTATCTGTTGTGCTCCGCTATTGCAATATGACAGATGGCAAGAGTAGCTAAAAGTACTGATTTGTTTGTTTGTTTATTTTATTTAATGGAGATTAGATATTTGTTGTATTTTTTACACAGCTGCTGCTATCCGCTTATATTATAGTTATTTATTTTAGCTATGACGTCACCGATGATGCAATAGGGCCTGGTTACGTAATACAACGATATAATCCGTTCAATTTTCTTGGTTTGAAAGCGCTTTAGCGCAAATTTCCCTCTATATTACAATTTTATTCCCAACTTGAATTCCTGTTTAAATTTATGTTTTTTCGGGCATTATTCTATTTAAATTTGTCACAGCGATGCATAATTTTTTTATTTAAAAACTGTCAATTTTGCATTGATATTTTCATCAATTTTGTGTCGCTCATAATTATTTTTGTTCGACAAGGCGTCAAAAATCATTCTGTCTAGTCATTTGGTCATCTGCGTAATAGAGTCCAATAGTTTTTGTTGCCATTAATTGTTCCACATTTTATTACGGTTAAATTCCACATTTAAAGGTATAGTTTATTTCGTTTTCATGTTTATGTTTAGGCGCCTAACTAACAGATTTTAGTTACTCAATTTAAACAAACTTGAATACATTAGCATGCCATTAACTTGAACAGCGCGGCCAGTTTCAATGCAGGCAGTTCGAGAAGCTGCTGAATCCACAAATATAAAATCAGTAATTTATTTGTCGCTATATTTTCAGTACAATGAAAGCAATATACTCGTGTAATAGTTATATCGATGCGCATACGTAAAGGAAAACGTTGATGCATAATTGCGAAAACTAATTTCGTCGTGTTAACTCGGGCTGTTTTTTTAATTCACGCACGAATGACATTGCGCAGCCTTACTGCACAATGTCACACTCTCTCTATCTCACTCTCTGTGTCACTCTCTCTCTATCTCACTCTCTGTGTCACTCTCTCTATCTCACTCTCTGTGTCACTCTCTCTATCTCACTCTCTGTGTCACTCTCTCTATCTCACTCTCTGTGTCACTCTCTCTATCTCCCTCTCTATGTCACTCTCTCTATCTCACTCTACTATGTCACTCTCTCTATCTCACTCACTATGTCACTCTCTCTATCTCCCTCTCTATGTCACTCTCTCTATCTCACTCACTATGTCACTCCCTCTCTATCTCACTCTCTATGTCACTCTCTCTATCTCACTCTCTGTGTCACTCTCTCTCTATCTCACTCTCTGTGTCACTCTCTCTATCTCACTCTCTGTGTCACTCTCTCTATCTCACTCTCTGTGTCACTCTCTCTCTATCTCACTCTCTGTCACTCTCTCTCTATCTCACTCACTATGTCACTCTCTCTATCTCACTCTGTTTCACCCTCTCCCTCTTTATCTCCCTCTTGCTCTCTATCTCACACTTTTTCTATCTCACACTCTCAACCACACTCTCGCTCTATCTCTCTTCCCCTCTCTATTTGACGTCCCTCTTTATTTCTCCCGTCCCTCTCTCCACCTCCCTCCCTCTCTATCTCCATCTCCTTCTCTATCTTTCTCCCTCCCTAAATCTGAATCCCTGAATCCGTCTTTCTCCGCTTTTTTCTAACCATCAGCCTCCCAGTTTTTTTCGTTATTCCTCTCTTCTTGTCGTCTCACGCTAAATTTATCTATCTACCTTTACATATCGTTCTCACCCTTTCTTTCTCGACTGGATGGAGAGATCGACAGACATGAAAGCTTTCGACGGACAGGCAAACTGACACAGTCATGACAGACAGATTTACAGACACGTAGATAAACAACTTATTGAAAAAGGGAATAGCAGATGAGACCGCAGCGGACTGAAGGCATCATCCGGCTGCCAGAGTGGTCGCGGACTCGCACGCGCTGCCGTTCCTGCCGGCTGCGCAGGCCGCCGCCGCCGCCACCGCCGCCCTGCGCATCGCCTCCCGCTCCTCCTCCTCGTCTATGGCCGCCCGCATGATGAGGAACAGCAGCAGCGCCACGGCGGACAGGATAGCCAGACTCGAGCATAGGACCTTTGTGGCCTTTGGACTCCAGAATGCGTCGGCGCCGCGGGCATCGCCAGCTGCTGCTCCGGCCTGACGTTGCCAGGCGCTTCGATGGCTGACCGACTGTCGAGTGTCCGCAGTCTGGCTGCAGTCGCTCTCCTCGGCCTCGTTGCTGCCCAGTCGCTTTTCAGTCCAGTGATCGAAGGGCTGCATCATCAGAGTGACCTCCTGGAGGGTCATGCTGCCGGCGGCCGCCATGCTGTCTGTCTGGCTGGCCTGGGGATGAAACAGCAAAGGGTTCATGGGTTTTGGGTTCATGGGTTTTTGGGTTCATGGGTTTTGTCTGGTCATGGGTTTGGGGGTCATTGGTTTTTGGAATCGTGGATTTGATTTATCGAGGTAATAGGCTCCTAACAGCGTGGTTTGTAGGGTCTTGAGTCCTCGGGAATAGTTTATTTTGTTGTGCCACGAGTTTGTATCATATTATTGATCAGAAGTCATGAGCTGATCCCTGAATGAGTTGATCAAGCTTAACTAACCTGTTGATCTATTAGCCAAGTTCGACCCTCGAACGAAAGAAGCAACGATGGAGGATCAATATATATAGGCGCTTCTTGTCCTCGGTTCCAGCGTGCCGAAACCAGTCTGGACGGAGACACTGCAGAGCGAGAGAGAAGCTGAAGCAAAAATTATTTGCCTTTTTGTTCCCCGAATGGTCACGTGAGTTTCGATTCGAAAAATCCCCGTCGCCCCAGTGATTCGAGGACAGCCAATAGCTGCCAATCAATCTGCAGCCTCTTGATTGAGCAGCAGCTGCTCAGAGCAGAAGAGTGCGTCTCTACCTCACGAGAGTCCGCTGTGGAATTCATTGTACTTTGACATTGATCCGCCCCGTGTACTGCAGCATAGAAACTAACTTAATCCGACTGACTTGCTCGCCAGAAAAGTGAAGCTAATTTTATGAATTCTACATGCTCTATTCTCAATTCTGCAAAATCCATTTCTAAACAGACTTGCTGAATCCCACATTGTAAGTTCCCCATAGCGAATCTACGGAACGCAAGATCGGTTAAACACTGATTAGGCAATACAAATACCACCATGAATTGTACTGAGATATAACAATAAATGGCCAATTTCTTCTCTCAATATTGCTAGACATCGGGTCCAAATCCTTACAATCCATGCAGTTAAACTCGACATAACAAAAATATTATTTTTAGTTATAGCCGCGAAGCAGCTTACTATTTACTCCTAGGATTAGACTTTATGACAGGACGAATGTGTGCTCAGCATGCTTAATTAATGAATCAAATGCTCTGTATAGTGTAGCAGAACTCTGATTTATAATTCATTAACTCGAATATCGGGCGACGGAATAAATATACTGTGCGGACAGAAATTCTTGATGAATTCAATTGTGTGCTTTTAAGAATGTCACCAATGCTTGTATTGTCAATACTGTTATAAGAATTAGCCACAGCTTCAATGGAATCTTAGATCTATAAGTGATCAGTATAGCTTGTAAAGTGCTGAATCGATGACAGCTTAAAAACTAAATTGCCGAAGGGTGTTGGATAGATCACATGATGACTTATAGGTACATGTAAATGTTATAAAACTATATTGGCATTAATCGGGCAGGGAGTATTGTGGCACTTGGCCGGACGAAATCTAGTTGAATCCGAATATATTTTTCTGCCGCCAATCTATACCATCACGGCGGATCCTGTTTCCAGCCCCATGGCTAGGCTTTTCTTGTCAATCGCCATGCATTCGCCATCGCGCACATGCCGGCATTGCGTTTCTGCTATTACACGCTATAGTTGGGAAAGCCAGGCAACTCCCCCTGCTTTGTAGTTGCTCGGCCGTATCCCAGGCTCGCGGGAAGCCACTGGCCAACGCGGCCAGGCCTGGTTTCAGATATCAACTTACCTAGCCGGCACTGATTGACAGAGACTGGGAAGAGGAGGAGTAGAAAAAATTTTCGTGCTCAAAAACACTGCTTGGGATAATGATGATCGCTTAGCATCGATGTTCCTTACATGCACCAAATTAATTACGATGAGCTATCTCATCCTCTCACTTTATACTGAATGTTTGCAAAGGATCCAAGGAAAAAATTTAAGCCTTTGATCCGATCTTCTCCGGCAAAAAGAAATGCATTAGTTATTAGTCATAAATGTAAGAATACGCGTAACCATATACTCTAAAAAATATAATTAAATAAATCTTTTGATTCATCGGTGAGAATGCAAATTATTTTATAGCTTATACAAATATAACAAAAAGCAAGGACCACTAGAAGTCAATGGTAAATCGATAAATCGATACCATAAACCATTAACTTCTACAAGTATAGTGGTGCTTATGTCTACGCGATCATAATCGATAGAAAGAGTAGGAGCCAAAACTACCATTTAATTTTCACATTTTTTGATTAAAAAATTATTTACTATATGGCAATAATCGAAACCTGTTATTGGATGAATTAGGGATGCACCAGACTGCTCTCTGAGTTTTCGCTATAATTTAAATTAACCTATGAGTAAATCCCTACTTATTATGGGTTGTGCGACTTAAACTCTAGGATATTTATATACGGAAGCGGAAGCTGGCGAAAATTACTACGGTACGAAGTGGACACTAAATTACTTAATTTCAGTCACTATTTCTTTATTATTCCTCAAATATTTACTATGAAAAACGGTTAAGATAGCAGAATATAGCAATAGCAGAAACGGTTAAGATTACTTAAGGTGTCCTTGTAATCGCCTTTTTTGTCGTTCCAAACGAGATCTTAACATTTTTAAACTGTCTCTCTTCCTGTCATTTTCTTCGAAATACCCTTTATTTGGTATTTGGTAAACTTGAATTTGTTGATGCAAAGTGTACGAAAACGTCTGTGCTAGCCTGCTCATCGTATTTTATCTTATAAAAACATTTAAGAACAATTAAATTTATACACTGATATAATTGGCGATTTGCTGGCAAGAAAAAAATAAAAGCAGTTGGTTGGCCTATCTCTTTTAGGGTCAGCATGAGCTCATGCTTCAGTTTTCTTAACTGCTATCACAGGAGTCACAGGAGTGGGATACACGTGGGTTGGGCTAGTTTCAAAACCAACATAATTTTTGCTCTTATAATTTGTATAAGTATTTATAGCTTCCAAGTACAAGGAAAGTCTGACTTTAGTTATGGTGAAGAGGAGGACTTGCTTACTGGTCAGTCATCTAAATTTTACTTAAGAAAGGAATATTCTTTGACAAAGCCATATCAAGGTATGTTTGTCTGTTGACTTAAAATTTATTTTAAAGATATTATCAGTAAACATAATAAAATTCCATTATTTATCTGGGAAAAAGTTTTTGGTAGCCATAAAGAAGGATGTTGGTATTATCCTATATTTTTGGCATTTAATTCAAGTCAATAATTTATTGCATGGATTTACTAAGTTAGCTTGCATATGTATAAAAAGAAGGTTAAGATTTTTTATAAGTGAACTAATAGTATATTAATAGATTGAAAGGTAAAAAAATAAAGTACTAAAATAATTTGTTTTATGCATATTTACCTATATTTTAAGGCAAGGGCATAGCCAAGATTTTAGCTAAGCTAAGGGCATATCTTAGAGGGGTTTCAACCAATATTCCTGGCTAAGAGGGGATACCAAGTCCCAAGATTCCTAGATAAAAGGCACCAAAGCCAAAAGCTAGGTGCTAAATAATGATTCAAGGTGGTATTACTATCCTTTGCCAACCAATTGGAAAGGGCTATGGTCCCCTTGCCCCCTGGCTATTCCTCTATCCAAGACCAAAGGTTTAATTTTAATTTGTACTGTATAGCCTATTAAAAGTATGCACTATCCAGTATATAGCTATAATTATTTAGATGGTCCCATATTACATTGTTTTAAGATTATCTTTTAAGCTAAGGCAATAGCATATTTTATGCTTTCAATTTTTAGTTTTTATGCATTTTTTAACTGGACAAAATATATGGTTCTGCCAAATTATTTTCAAATATTATATTGCTATGGCTAAATACCTAGTAATTCTCCATCATAGCAGCAATAATATTTTATGTCAGGGTTAAATTAAAAGACAGCAGAAATTATTTTAGGCACATTCAAATGCTAAAATGTCTATTCAGCTTTTCATCCCCTCCACTGCTTCCACAAAGGCTCGTGGAGTCTCTCAGGCAGCGCCGCCATCTCTGGCGACAATTTCATCCAGCTGACAGCTAGCCGGCAGTCGCAGCGCGGTGCCATTGTGAGCCGCCTGCCAGTTCACATCCGGCACTGGGAGGCGCGCGTCCAGTTCCGCGTTCACGGTCCGACTGACGGGCTGTGCGGCGACGGTTTCGCCTTCTGGTACGTCGACGCCGCTGGAATTCCCGGGGGAGTTGGGCGGGATCGATTCCCCCGGGGATTTCCCGGGCCTCTGTTTGGCGGTCCGAGCAAATTCCGCGGCCTAGCTGTACTGCTAGACACTTACAGCAACGCGCACGGCCCAGAGCACGGCCGCTTTCATCCCTACATATCGGCCATTGTCAACAACGGCAGCCAGGAGTTCGCCCACGACGACGACGGTGAACAGAAAGAGCCGACTGGCTGCACAGTCAAGTGAGTCAATCAGTATTTTTTCTTTAAATTGTCTTCTTGTTTATTTGTTTGTGAGAATGCGCGAGTGTCACTACTTATTTTCTTGTTTGAGTAGTGTCAATGAATCGAATTATTGTAATGGGATGTTTCTTGCGTTACTTAAAAATTTAGTATTTGAATTGAATTTCATCAAAATTTTAGGTACCGACTACTTAATTTCTAATGTCAAGTAGAGTGATAAGAATACGATGCCAGATTTTATTTGCACTTTCACAATCTGATTGCAGCTTTCGACATCGTCCCGGCGAGACCAATCTGGCTATTCGCTACGTGGACGACGTGCTGACAGTGAAAACTCGAATTGAAAACGACCAGGAACTTGACGCCTGGGGCCAAAGCGCCGATCCTAGCGGCTGGCGGCTCTGCTTCCGGGTCAGGGGGGTTCGCCTGCCCACGCACTTGATGTTCGGCCTCAGCGCCATGACGGGCGACCTGGTCGACAATCACGAAATTATGACTGCAAAGATCTACGAAGTGGAATCGGTGAGTCGCCGTCTAATGTGTGAGGGGACAAGTGGCGCCGCCAATCTGGGGTGTGTGAGGGGAGAAGTGGCGCCCCTAGTCTGGGGTGTGTGAGGGGAGAAGTGGCGCCCCTAGTCTGGGGTGTGTGAGGGGAGAAGTGGCGCCCCCAATCTGGGGTATGTGAGGGGAGAAGTCGCGCCCCCAATCTGGGGTGTGTGAGGGGAAAAGTGGCGCCGCAATCTGGGTGTGTGAGGGGAGAAGTGGCGCCCCCAGTCTGGGGTGTGTGAGGGGAGAAGTGACGCCCCCAGTCTGGGGTGTGTGAGGGGAGAAGTGACCCCCCCCAATCTGGGGTGTGTGAGGGGAGAAGTGGCGCCCCCAATCTGGGGTGTGATAGGGGAGAAGTGGCGCCCCCAGTCTGGGGTGTGTGAGGGGAGAAGTGACGCCCCCAGTCTGGGGTGTGTGAGGGGAGAAGTGACCCCCCCCAATCTGGGGTGTGTGAGGGGAGAAGTGGCGCCCCCAATCTGGGGTGTGATAGGGGAGAAGTGGCGCCCCCAGTCTGGGGTGTGTGAGGGGAGAAGTGGCGCCCCAAATCTGGGTTGTGTGACGGTGAAGTGGCGCCCCCAATCTGGGGTGTGTGAGGGGAGAAGTGGCGCCCCCAATCTGGGGTGTGATAGGGGAGAAGTGGCGCCCCCAGTCTGGGGTGTGTGAGGGGAGAAGTGGCGCCCCTAATCTGGCTTGTGTGACGGTGAAGTGGCGCCCCCAATCTGAGGTGTGTGAGGGGAGAAGTAGCGCCCGCTAATCTGGGGTGTTTTTTGTGAGAAGTGGCGCCCCCAATCTTGCGTGCATTAAGAGGGAAGGATAAGAGGGGTTTTTAATCTGGGATTCTTTGTATAGACACGTTCATACCTGCGCATGCCAGTGAGTGAAGATTTTCATCCTGCATGTAGACTCTGAACCCGGATGACTACAGCGGAAATCGCAGACGCATTGTGCCGGAAATTGATCCGCTCGTCAAGGAGAAAGATAGTGCGTCGATTTGTTTTTTTCAGTTTAAGTGCTTTAACGCTGCTTGCAGTAGCTTAGGCGGATAGTGGTTATTTGATTATTTCTTTTCGCCCTTTTGCTCCGCCTCAAAGATAGGCCAATTTGCAAATTTGCAGAAATTGGCGATCCTCTGTACCCCTCGGTGCCTCGAAGCTCGATTTCATTCGAAGAGTTGAACGGCGGTTCGGCGTCCGCTTGGCTGGCGCTGCTGGCCGCTGCCGCCTGCCTTGGCGGCCTCGCCTGGGCTCGTTGCGGCCGGCTCAGGCAGCGGAGCCGATTCTACTGACCAGCGCCGGCCTGGTTTTGCCGCAGTTTTGCGTTCCGCCCCCTTATCCGCCCCTATCTGAAATTTTCCACCCCTGATCAGATATTATCCGCCCCCTATGTGACATTATCAGCCCCTATCTGGCATTATCCGCTCCCAATTCGACATTATCCGCCCTCGATCTGGCATTATCCGCCCGATCTGACATTATCCGCCCCCTATCTGGCATTATCCGCTGCCAATTCGACATTATCCGCCCTCGATCTGGCATTATCCGCCCCCGATCTGGCATTATCCGCCCCCATCTGACATTATCCGCCCCCTATCTGGCATTATCCGCTCCCAATTCGACATTATCTGCCCCTTTCTGGCACTATCAGCCCCGATCTGGCATTATCCGCCCTCGATCTGACATTATCCGCCCCCTATCTGGCATTTTCCGCCTCCAATCTGATATTATCCACCCCCAATCTGACATTATCCACCCCCTATCTGATATGATCCGCCCCAGATCTGACATTATCCGCCCCCTATCTGGCATTACCCCCTCTATTCGTTACTATATTGTTTTGATCAAAATTTTTTATCTTTTAGTCCGCCAGGAGCGTATTTGTCTTTGCTGTAAAAAATGGTTAATATAAGCCAAATTATATGCTAAACATACTACTTGCGCAAGTGTTTCATGCATTTTTTTCGTCCGGCAGCACTTGCATAAATATGAAAACTTGGTTTTTTCAAACAGACTGCAGTTTGTTAAATACTCGTAAGTGCAGTTTGAATTTGCCTGCTGTCGCCCACTAATGAAGGTGTGAATAAGGTGTGTGTTCTTTCCGCTAAATTTTCACAACGTTTCACAGAATATTATCTGTCAATTTATTTACAACAAGGAAATACACTGTGACTCATTTGCGCTCGGTTAGAGCCGCATTTTATTGCTTTGTTACAACAGTCACGTGACATTTTGCTGCTAAACTGATTTTGCCATTTTTATGATTAGAAACCATCCTGAATTTATTGCTTCAATGAGGCGCCGTCCTGAAGTTACTTGGCTGTCAGAGGGCGCCGTCCTGAAGTGACTTGGCTCTGAGGGCGCCGTCCTGAAGTTACTTGGCTGTCAGAGGGCGCCGTCCTGAAGTGACTTGGCTCTGAGAGGGCGCCGTCCTGAAGTGACTTGGCTCTGAGAGGGCGCCGTCCTGAAGTGACTTGGCTCTGAGGGCGCCGTCCTGAAGTGACTTGGCTCTGAGAGGGCGCCGTCCTGAAGTGACTTGGCTGTCAGAGGGCGCCGTTCTGAAGTGACTTGGCTCTGAGAGGGCGCCGTCCTGAAGTGACTTGGCTCTGAGAGGGCGCCGTCCTGAAGTGACTTGGCTCTGAGAGGGCGCCGTCCTGACTTGGCTCTGAGAGGGCGCCGTCCTGAAGTGACTTGGCTTTGAGAGGGCGCCGTTCTGAAGTGACTTGGCTCTGAGAGGGCGCCGTCCTGAAGTGACTTGGCTCTGAGAGGGCGCCGTTCTGAAGTGACTTGGCTCTGAGAGGGCGCCGTTCTGAAGTGACTTGGCTCTGAGAGGGCGCCGTCCTGAAGTGACTTGGCTCTGAGAGGGCGCCGTTCTGAAGTGACTTGGCTCTGAGAGGGCGCCGTTCTGAAGTGACTTGGCTTTGAGAGGGCGCCGTCCTGAAGTGACTTGGCTCTGAGAGGGCGCCGTCCTGAAGTGACTTGGCTCTGAGAGGGCGCCGTCCTGAAGTGACTTGGCTTTGAGAGGGCGCCGTTCTGAAGTGACTTGGCTCTGACAGGGCGCCGTCCTGAAGTGACTTGGCTCTGAGAGGGCGCCGTCCTGACTTGGCTCTGAGAGGGCGCCGTCCTGAAGTGACTTGGCTTTGAGAGGGCGCCGTTCTGAAGTGACTTGGCTCTGACAGGGCGCCGTCCTGAAGTGACTTGGCTTTGAGAGGGCGCCGTCCTGAAGTGACTTGGCTCTGAGAGGGCGCCGTCCTGAAGTGACTTGGCTCTGAGAGGGCGCCGTCCTGAAGTGACTTGGCTTTGAGAGGGCGCCGTTCTGAAGTGACTTGGCTCTGACAGGGCGCCGTCCTGAAGTGACTTGGCTTTGAGAGGGCGCCGTCCTGAAGTGACTTGGCTCTGAGAGGGCGCCGTCCTGAAGTGACTTGGCTCTGAGAGGGCGCCGTCCTGAAGTGACTTGGCTTTGAGAGGGCGCCGTTCTGAAGTGACTTGGCTCTGAGAGGGCGCCGTCCTGAAGTGACTTGGCTTTGAGAGGGCGCCGTTCTGAAGTGACTTGGCTCTGACAGGGCGCCGTCCTGAAGTGACTTGGCTCTGGGAGGGCGCCGTCCTGAAGTGACTTGGCTCTGAGAGGGCGCCGTCCTGAAGTGACTTGGCTCTGACAGGGCGCCGTCCTGAAGTGACTTGGCTCTGGGAGGGCGCCGTCCTGAAGTGATTTTATTTAAAAAAATTAGCCCAGTTTTGTCGGGACTGCAGGGAGTGGCTGATCTCCGTATCTGAGCCCCTGACTGAAGTGACAAAGATTTGTAACATTCCGTAAACAAAAAAGGCCTGACAATCGATAACTTGGGCTATGAAGGGTTTGGGGAAAACGTTGGTCCCAAGTAGAAAATTGTTGTTTACATAAAAACTCGCTTTGTCGGTCGGGCTTTTTGAGTATACACTTGGGAATTTGTCTGGGCAATAAATCATGCAGCAACTGTTTGCGGGGCCCGCAGAAATATTTTTCTCGATGGGGTTGTTTGTGCCGCTAATATGTATAAAATTCATTAGGGAATTTGGCGGTTTTTTAGCGACAGATGCCTTGTCAAGTTGGAGAGAAGAAACTCCCCACTGTTTCTCTCTCCATGTCCAGAATCTGGGCTGCGGGATAGCCTATCGGGTTGATAGATCGAAGCTTATGATAGCGTCTCTTCTAGATCTCTATGTATTGTATCCAGTTCAGGCTGAATGGCATAAAGTTTTAGTTAAGTTTATTATTCTTCAGATTTATTGTGCCAGTAAAGAGCGTTTGGCAAGCGCTGCCCCCTGTTTGGCCAATAGTAATAATTATTTAATTAGAAAACTGAATGCTTTGACGCGCTTCCCAACGGCGCTCGGAATGACAGCGTGCCAGTGGCGCTTGAGATGGCATATGGGTTGTCAGTGGCGTTTGAGATGGAAAATGGGTTGCCAGTGGCGCTTGAGATGACATGCGGGTTGCCAGTGGCGCTTGAGATGACATACGGGTTGCCAGTGGCGCTTGAGATGGCATGTGGGTTGCCAGTGGCGCTTGAGATGACATACGGGTTGCCAGTGGCGCTTGAGATGGCATGTGGGTTGCCAGTGGCGCTTGAGATGGCATGTGGGTTGCCAGTGGCGTTTGAGATGGCATATTGGTTCCCAGTGGCGTTTGAGATGGCATATGGGTTCCCAGTGGCGCTTGAGATGGCATATGGTTTGCCAGTGGCGCTTGAGATAGCAAATGGGTTGCCAGTGGCGCTTGAGATGGCATATGGTTTGCCAGTGGCGCTTGAGATAGCAAATGGGTTGCCAGTGGCGCTTGAGATGGCATATGGGTTGCCAGTGGCACTTGAGATGGCATGTGGGTTGCCAGTGGCGCTTGAGATGGCAAATGGGTTGCCAGTGGCGCTTGAGATAGCAAGGCGGTCCCATGCGAATTGCGGCACGTCTTAGACATGGCATAAATGGCATAACGATCTGCCTAGAACACACAGACACCTATAGCGAGTGACAGCTTCGAAAAACGTATTAATTTTCTGCTTAGACTTTGCACGGCGCGTCGCTAGTCTGCTTAGTTAGACTGGGAAATTGGAGCATGCGCGCGGGTCAGCCTCAGGCCTGGTCACTGCGCCACTTCAATGCTCGCTGGCTTAATCGAGTATACGGATTGTTTAACTATGAGAACCGTTTACAGCCCGACACACTGGGCCTGGCTCGGTAAAGGCCACTCACTGGCTATACAGGTTTCTAAGTTATAAAAAATTCTCTTGTCGCTCAGTTGCCATGCGCCGCTTTGCACTGAGTCACCGCCGCCGGGGCAGCAGTCGAGCTCAACTTCATTCATTCACTCGTGGCCTTTATAGGCCTGCGGGCCCCTGGACTGGAGTGGCGTTGAGTCAGTTCAGTTTAAATAAAATTTCAGATCCTGTGCAGTTGGAAAAAGCTGATCCAAGCAACATTTTCCGTGCCACGGCGCGCTGCGCGGACGAGAGCCAGCAACTGCTTATCACCTGGGGAGGGAGGGGTCGGTGCTCCCAGTCAGACATCTCGGGCCTTTTCAGTCCGACAGGCAAGGCTTATCTATCTAATCTGTCTCCCTTACTCACTTCATTCTTAATTCTGGTCTCATTCTCACGATGTCGAATTGAATTTTAGTAACTAGCTAACTAAAACTTTGTGCGAGCAGCCACGGCAACCCCGGTCTGTGTTTTTTTATGGGGGTCGGGGGGCGACTCTGGCCTTTGTTGATCAGCTCGGTGTTACAAGGTATGCGTTAGTTGAGCCTATCCACAGCAATTCTGCGTCGCATGGTTTCAAGAATTGCTTATTGCGCACAAGTGAGCAATAAAACAGCCATAAAACTGTCCACAAGTTGTTGCTATCAACTGGCGCTGACTTATTGAGAGCCCGACCTCTCAAAGTATGGGGGTGGGTAGCTCTCGGAAATTTTGTGTGATAGCGAAAGAAGTACCAAATAAGTGCCTCTCTGAAGTACCTATACTATATATAGCTATCCTTGATCAGACTAAAGCAGAACAATTTGTAAAATAAAACCGAGCGAACAAGCATTAACCTGTACGCGAGTACTCGGACGGGACAACATTTTTTCGTCGGGACGGGATCTCGGGATAAAGCGGGACGGGATCTCGGGATAAGTCAAGACGGGATCTCGGGATAAAGCGGGACGGGATCTCGGGATAAAGCGGGACGGGATCTCGGGATAAGTCAAGACGGGATCTCGGGATAAAGCGGGGACGGGATCTCGGGATAAAGCGGGACGGGATCTCGGGATAAAGCGGGACGGGATCTCGGGATAAGTCAAGACGGGATCTCGGGATAAAGCGGGGACGGGATCTCGGGATAAGTCAAGACGGGATCTCGGGATAAAGCGGGACGGGATCGCGGGATAAAGCGGGACGGGATAATAAATTCTTGGATAGTGGCACAACGGCATATTATTGATTGTTAATAGTAACTTAAAGCTAGAATTTCATCGCAAATTATTGCTTTCGTACAGCAAATACAAATAAAGCTGGCCAGCACGTTTTTTTCAGTTTCCCTACATCCTGTTTTTGTACTTTTATTTAGCATTATTATCCTGTTACTTTTTTGTTTCAAGGAGTTTTGACTTGTTTAACAGCATGGATAATTGGATTCAGGAAGCTGGAGTCTTTAATTTCGATTTTTTGTCTATTAAAATCTATCCCGACTTGTCCCGAGCAGTTCGGGATTTCCAAGTCGGGAATCGGGACGGGATCCCGTCCGAGACTCCGAGTGGGCAGTGTTGACACAAACCCGGATGTCACGCTGGTTAGATGGGGTTGGGTTTGAAGGAGAGGACTTCCCCCTCCTTACTAAGAGTTTTATGGTTTAGGAGAAGCTCCACCATCCAAGCATTGGAATGAAAGAATGGCGCACCACGGCTCTGTCCAATGGAGAGAGGAAGATATCCGCATACCCTTCTTATTCTCTTTCCCCACTCAGTTCCAGGCTTGGAAAAAAGCCAATGTCGGATGCGTAGCACTGGCAGTCAGTATTAACCATAGTTGTAATAATACGAGTAGCACTCTGCGCGCCTCCCGAGCCTCGATTGGGGGGTATAGGCGGAACAAAGACCACTTTAAAAAAGCTTTGAATAGCCTCAGTGAGGCCGGGTTCGCTCCGTTTCGCCAGCTCCCCCCCCAACCGCCCTCCTCCGTAGCAAGCGCAGTAGGTAGTTTTTTTTGTCGGGGAGTCCAAGTTCAGATCACAGCGGGCAAGAGGAGGCCGTCAATTCCGAATCAGATTGGGGCCAGAGCGGGCTGGGGGTTGGAGGTGGCCTATGGCTAGAGAGAGCGAGCGAGCCCCCCCCCCCCCCCCCAGGTTCAACAAAGCCAAACTTCACCTACCAGCCTAAATGCATATCTATCTGGTCTGTCTAAAGCGGTGTTAAAATAGAATTTCTCCATTCCGCAGACTACAGAGAGAGAGAGAGGAGAGGGCAGGCAGGCCGCCAGTTGACAGACAGACAGACAGCCAGACAGTCAGTCGCTAGCACTGGAGCAGGCGAACCAGGCAATGGCAGATCAGACGGGCCGGTGTCAAGAAGACCCCGAGGCCGACGATCCCATGCTGTCAGACGCGCTGGATCTGAGAGTCGCCCAGCAGCAGCAAGAGCATCAGCAGCATCAGCAACCTCGGCAGCCGGAGCCGCAGGCGCTGGAGTCGCCAGCCGCCAAGAATCGGCCGGCACGCTCGGCCAGCACAGCAACAGACGTGGTCGAGCGGCGTTGCGCCCAGGCCCGCGGCATCGTCAACGTCAAATGGGACATCACGCGCAAGAACAAGGCCAGCATCGTGATTGACGGCTACAAGATGACTGAAAGCCGCTCAGGCAAGGACGGCCGGGTGTTCTGGCGCTGCAGCAAGCGGTTCTGCCCGGCCACGGCCATCAGCATCGGCCGCCGGCTCCTCTCCGTCCGGCGAGTCACCGCCGCCAGCTTTCACAGCCACCCGCCGGCCGGGCAGGACGAATTCTTCTCCGCCGACTATCAGGCCTCCGGCGAGCCAACAGAAGTCGTCGTCAAATGGGCGCTGCTGCCGCCGAGGGGCCTGGGCGACGCCCGAGACAACTCGCCGTTGAAACTCGCGTCGGGGTCGGAACCATCGGCTGGCCGAGTCGCGGCCGATGAACAACAACCGGAGGACGAAGCCGACGCCGAGGAGGACGAAGAGGACATCGTCGTTGATTGCAGCGACGAGGAGGAGGCGACGGGGCCGCCACTGCCGCCGACGTCCGACGTCAGCCGGTTGAACTTGGCCCCGATTGACCCGCTGAACTCGCCGCCCGCCGCCGACTTCCCCATGCCGCCTCCGCCGCCGCCGCCGCATCCGTCAGCTCTTCCACCTCATCGGTTTTTGCGACAACCGGTCGGCTGCAGCGGCGGCAGCGTAGCCTCGTTGAATAGCCCGGAGTTCCTCGCCCTGCTGAGCGCAGCCATGGCCGCGGGCGTTATTCCTCCAGGCTCGATGCCGCCGCTGCCGGGGCATCAGCAGCAGCCGCAGCCGCCGCAGCATCTGTCGCCTCAGTCGGCAGCAGCCAGGTGCGGCGCCGGCATTTTTGCTAATACGGCTTCAATGCCGCCGCCGCCGCCGCTGTCGCAGAATTCAAGTGCCGCCGCCGTTCGGTTTGGCGCGCCGCCGCCGCTGCCTCCGGCAGGTTCGGTGGACAACGCCCAGCTGATGCAGCACCTGCGCCGGCTAGACGCGTACTTTCGAGCCGGCATCAACGGACTGTCCAACGCCGTGTGCGGCGGCGTCGGCGGCCGCGCCGCTACGTCTGACAGCTCGCCAGCCAGCGGAAACGACCAGGAGTTCATCAAGCAGCTGTTCCGGTACATGGACGGGCTGAGCCGGGTGATGAAGCTCTCGGAGAGGCTGCAGTGATGCCGGTGAGGCTCGACCCAAATCTATTTCGAATTGTTTTCCTGATCTATTATGAATGGAACTTTAAACGACTTTTTAATTGAAAATTCGCTTTGATGCCGTGCAATCACGCAGCTGAACTTGCCAGGGCCATTCAAGGGGGGGGAAGGAGAAAGCTAGAGCGCCATGAGAGAAAGTGAGAGTATGACAAGAGGAGGAAATAAGAGGGGACAGGTGATAGGCCGATAGCAACACGACAAAAGGGTGATTAGAAGAGTGATACGAAAGAGAGTTCATAGCGGATTTTATGCTGGATTCCATCACAGTCAATCGCTATTTACACGTATAGTAAGATTTTTGCAAGCCTAGACATAACCGCCGAATCGGATTTTTGCCCGCACTTGAATTAACGCTATTTTGTGCTGACCTCGACGTCCTAATCCCCCAGCACGCGTTGAGATCCTATTTACTGTTAGTGTAAAATTTAAATGTTTGATCAACTGTGCCATTATGCCCTTACGATTCCGGTGCAATGAACGGACAAAAAGGTTGTTCTTTAAACTGTGGCGCCTAACAAGACTTGCTACTGGCAACATTTTCTTCTATTTCGGTATTTTTGGATTTGTCAGAGTTGATGTTTCTACTGTCCTAGCATTAACTTATTTTGAAATTCTAACAGTCACATTTGTAGGAAAATTGCAATAACGAGTCAAATGTTTTCACCTGTACACACATTGATTAATGTCAGACCTTGAACAGCTTAACTACTCTAAAGCAGTTGAAAATGGTGCTTCTTTTGTGCATTATAACCGCTTTGTTGCATATGATTTAATTATTCAACGCAGCATTACTAATCACTCGCTTAGATAGTGCGTCACATCTTTATGGTGCTCCGTTGTAATCCGGCTCAACATTGCTAAATAAATGAATTGATTTTTTTGCTTTATTTTTTACACAAGGGCAGCAGCTGTACTTAAATAAAATATGATATTAGAAATGCTTCACGATGCAGCGATTTGCAGCGAACTTTGATCTAGAATGAAATGTTTTTGTCTTCGATTTTGTTTATTTAAAACCTCTATCTGACAGGTAAATTATCAAACATATCCGTCTTCAATTTGGAATATTCGCAAAAGCTACTATTAGTAGGCAAGTTGAACATTTTGTGATTATAAATTGAGAGCAGGAAGTTATTTAGTAGCATTATAAAATACCATCTGAAAATGTACTATAACAATAATAGAGAATATATTTTAACAAGAAACATTAAAACGGATAGTTGTAATTTGTAAAGTAACCAGGCACTTAATACGCCCTAGCATGCTTGTAAAAATGTATCTGTCTAAGCTTAAAAGATATTTTTACGCTACATGTCGGACAATTTTTGCCAATAAGTTTTGACAGGGTTCCGATAGTGTAAAAAAGCTTTAGAATCAGCCAGAAATTGTTTTCGATACATATCGGTAGACAGAGTTAACAGAGCAACGGAGAATATAATCTGAAAATATTTTGGCTTCGTATAAAAAAGACGCGTTTTATCCCCAACTACAAACAACAAACGATAGCCATTTTCGATACATATCGGTAGAGATCTAAGATCGCCTGTTAGCCGTGACCATTCGCCAGTCTGGCGTCCCCGCCTAGAGGCGATTCGCCAGACTTGATCATCACCGAATTGTCCGCCGCCGAGCGACTGCCGCCCGCCCACTGGCACTCGGCGTTGACCTTCCACTGGGGCGGCTGGTCGCCAGAGTAGATCTCCTTCTTCCACACTGGCACCGTGGCTTTGGCCGCGTTGATCATGAACTCCACCGCCTTGATGGCGTCCGAGCGGTGCGGAGCCGAGGCGGCTATGATGATGCTGGCCTCGCCCACTGGCACCAGCCTGCATGGGCGTGAGGAATTGTGGGATCTGGGTCAAGTATAGACTGAGGGGATTTGAGAGCATCACAGAGTTAAAGAAGGAGGAAGAGAAAGAACTGGAGGGGAGATTTGGGAAAGGAGAGCTGGACGGGGGAGATTTAGGAGAGGAAGGCTGGAGGGGAGATTTGGGAGAGGAGGACTGGAAGGGGAGATTTGGGAGACGTGGGTTGGAGGGGAGATTTGGGAGAGGAGAGCCGTAGGGGGAGATTTGGGAGAGGAGGACTGGAGGGGGAGATTTGGGAGAGGAGGACTGGAGGGGGAGATTTGGGAGAGGAGAGCCGGAGGGAGAGATTTGGGAGAGGAGAGCCGGAGGGGGAGATTTTTCAGGAGAGCAAGAGGTGAAAGTACAAACAGAGCTGACTCACCCAGTCCGATGGTACATAGCCAAGTGTCGCAGGCTCTGCCACCGCTGGCGAGCCTCCCGGCAGATAGCTAGCATCTCTTTCCGCGCCATCTCATCGTAGGCCTCGTACTCCAACCGGAGCACTTCCCGGCCCTCGAACGAGTCTCGGGTGGTGCCTGTTTGTTGAATAATAAAAAAGTTGTTTGGAAATGAACTCTAAATACTACTGATTTACTTTCTGGGACAGCAGTGGGATAATACGAATTTAGTAGACAAAAATACTAACCAACAAAATGAGAAACGGCACCGCATGCGGGGTCCACAACTAGCTGGTGAATTTTGTCCAGACTCAACAAATCTGGCGTCACTTCGACAAAGTCCATGTTTTGTTTAGATTTATTTACACAGTACTCTTGGGTCTCTTCTCAGCTGCAAAGGCTGAAAGTGCGAAGCGGGGATATGATTGTGCGAGTGTTGGCATGAAAACCGTAACATAACTTGATTAAATATATTAGCACGCCTAGCAGGAATATATTTATTCACCGGCAGATTGCAGGAGGCTGTATGGCCCATAGACAGCAGGAGAGAGAAATGCACAGGCTGATTGCAGGGGGCTAGCTGGCCCATAGACAGCAGGAGTGAGAAATGCACAGGCTGATTGCAGGGGCTGGCTGGACCATAGACAGCAGGAGTGAGAAATGCACCGGCTGATTGCAGGGGGCTGGCTGGCCCATAGACAGCAGGAGTGAGAAATGCACAGGCTGATTGCAGGGGCTGGCTGGACCATAGACAGCAGGAGAGAGAAATGCACAGGCTGATTGCAGTGGGCTGGCTGGACCATAGACAGCAGGAGAGAGAAATGCACAGCCTGATTGCAGGGGGCTGGCTGGCCCATAGACAGCAGGAGAGAAATGCACAGCCTGATTGCAGGGGCTGGCTGGCCCATAGACAGCAGGAGAGAAATGCACAGCCTGATTGCAGGGGGCTGGCTGGCCCATAGACAGGAAAGAGAGTTGTTAACTGTTGCAAGCAAATGTAAATTTTCAGAGGTACGAGCTGCAAATGCCTACAAATAGGAGTTTACTCTAAATTTATTCTATTAATGAAGAATTGAACAGCCATTCTGTTGTGTTGCAGCCGTGAAGATAAGAGTGCAAATAGGTTTCCAACTAAACAAATATTTAAATTTACTGTTAGATACGTGACCAGGGTGATAAATTGTAGTTCTGACGGGTCGCTAGATACACACTATAGATAAGGGAAGACACCTTAGTTGGCGCAGGCTTAGTTACAAGGTGTTAGCCGTGCAAAAATGTCTTATCTACTTGTATCAAAGATTGCCATTGGATGCGGTTCTTAGCATCTAACCGAGGATTGAGCAATAGCTTTAGCAAATAAGCAGTGAAATGGTGACGTGAGGGTAGTAAACCCTGTCTTATCCTAGCGTGAATAACACACTAAGTCAAACCTTATAGACCGTTCAGTAAAATTATTCTATACCTTCAACAGAAATCTTACCTCTAAATCCTACACTGAAAAAAACAAAATCAATATATGAAAATCTTATCGTAGGGAAATTTCTATTAATAAACGGAAATCTCATCCCAGGGAAATCCTAATCAATCAACGGAAGTCTCATCCTAGGGAAATCTCAATCTCAGTGAAATAAAATGAAACAGTCGGAACAATGAGAGTTATATACTATAAATAAAGCTGGGTGACTCTCAAACAAACAAGAAAACATAATTCAGGATAATAATTTTTATATTTAAATCGGTAAGTGTTTTAATTAGCCAATATATGGTACTCTATAAGTTGCTAAGCAATGCATTGATAAATAAATTATACTTTAATTTTTCGCTTTTAGTGAGCAAGTGAACGAAGGATTAGTATATAGGACTACTGCGCCTACAGCAATAATTAACTTTATATAGCAGTAATTAAACCATACGAATTAGCAATTAAAAATTAGGGGTACTTGAGGGGGCTAGCATGCAGCAAAACTCCGATTAGCAGAATGTGAACAAAGGAGAGGCTATTCAGAGGATTTTTGATGTTCAGAGAGCGGGTCCAGAGGTAGCCTGATAGTTCAAACCTCGTAAAGCAGACTATGGGAGAGAAGTAGACAAGGTAGACGGAGATACGAGAGAGAAGTAGACAGGTACACGGAGATACGAGAGAGAAGTAGACAAGGTGGAAAGATATAAGAGAGAAGTAGACAAGGTGGAGAGAGATATAAGAGAGAAGTAGACAAGGTAGACGGAGATACGAGAGAGAAGTAGACAAGGTGGAGAGAGATATAAGAGAGAAGTAGACAAGGTGGAGAGAGATATAAGAGAGAAGTAGACAAGGTAGACGGAGATATTACAGAGAAGTAGAAATGAGAAGCGTTAAAAACTTGGAGTAAAAAGGCCAATAAAAATCGCATTAGATTTTATCAAGCAAATACTGAAAATGTGACCGATAAACAGATAAATACGGCAGTCTATCAGACAATCCACTATAGATCGAACCAGAGAGATTCTTTAAAAAAAGGCAACAAACACCAGGATTTTGCTTGAGACAAGCAGCGCAGCAATCACTGGCTAACTATAGTTCCAGCACGAGCTTCTCGAATATCTGACACACAAAAAGACCCAATTGACGCCAATAACAAATGAAGACATCAAGCGAAAAAATTAGCACATATAAAAATGCAGTTTAAAAAACGCAATTACTTAATTTATTAAAACACACATAAACACACACACACACGAAATAAAGCAAGAGTCTGCATGTAATCAAGAGACAAAAAATCTATTTTCTGTAATTTTGTCATTCTAAACACCGAAAACAGACATTCGAGTGCACAATTTCTTTTTATAGCAAACGACAAAAAGGTGTTTTAATGGTGTTATAAGCCTGTCTATCAGCAGTCCTATAACCTCCATTAAATGACACACGTCCTAAAAATAGAAGCAAATTGCAAATAGACATTGCACACAGGCACACACACAAATAAAAATTAGCTTCCGTTAATTGCTCTGCAGCTTTGCAGACGGGAAAGTAAAAATGGTAGCGAGCTGTCAAAGGTTAGACATTCTGTTGGGAGTGCTGTTGGGGGAGCTGTTGGGGAAGCTGATAGGGGAGCTGATGGGGGAGCTTTTGAGGGAGCAGATGGGGAAGTTGATGGGGAACTGTTGGGGGAGCTGATGGGGGAGCTAATGGGGGAGCTAATGGGGGAGCTAATGGGGAACTGTTGGGGGAGCTGATGGGGGAGCTAATGGGGGAGCTGATGGGGGAGTTGATGGGGGAGCTGATGGGGGAGTTGATGGGGGAGCTGATGGGGGAGTTGATGGGGGAGTTGATGGGGGAGCTGATGGGGGAGTTGATGGGGGAGTTGATGGGGGAGCTGATGGGGGAGTTGATGGGGGAGTTGATGGGGGAGCTGATGGGGGAGTTGATGGGGGAGCTGACCAACCAAAACAAAACCAATAGATTTTGCACGATGTACAAAGATTTTGCAGGCAGCACAGTAGCGTATTAGAAATCAAAGCAGACAGAAAGAAGGCAAACTCAAGGTTTTTTTTATTACTATCGCAGTTATATTTACACGGACTCCGCAAATACGAGAAAACAAATTGCAAATAAAAAAACCAATTAAGCAAATTAAAAAGCAAAAAGCAGTTTTTTATGGGTCTCGTTGATGTGTCCGAATCATTTCTTGCCATCTGCATCTGCTAGCTTAATCAACAAAAGTGACATTTCTCAGCTCAGTGTTCTTCAACTAATACTTGCTAAGATAAAACGGTGCAGCAAAACTCTGTACACATCACTTGGTTGCCAGTGGCAACGAATCACCAGTTGCACTTTGTCAAGGTCATGAAGTAGACCTGGGATCCCGTGCCGGTTTTTGCGCTGGTGAAGAACACCTTGAATTTTTGGGAAAATGGGCAGAATTTGTTAACGCGGATGGCGTCTTAAGTCTTGCTTTCACCGAGTAAAATCACCTTTGATTTGTTTAGCTGTCAATCAGTCCTCTTATTTCACACTTCAATAAGTTATCCTATGTGACCCTTCAATCAGCTCCTATGTGACCCTTCAATCAGCTCCTATGTGACCCTTCAATCAGCCCCTATGTGACCCTTCAATCAGCCCCTATGTGACCCTTCAATCAGCCCCTATGTGACCCTTCAATCAGCCCCTATGTGACCCTTCAATCAGCCCCTATGTGACCCTTCAATCAGCCCCTATGTGACCCTTCAATCAGCCCCTATGTGACCCTTCAATCAGCCCCTATGTGACCCTTCAATCAGCCCCTATGTGACCCTTCAATCAGCCCCTATGTGACCCTTCAATCAGCCCCTATGTGACCCTTCAATCAGCCCCTATGTGACCCTTCAATCAGCCCCTATGTGACCCTTCAATCAGCCCCTATGTGACCCTTCAATCAGCCCCTATGTGACCCTTCAATCAGCCCCTATGTGACCCTTCAATCAGCCCCCTATGTGACCATTCAATCAGCCCCTATGTGACCCTTCAATCAGCCCCTATGTGACCCTTCAATCAGCCCCCTATGTGACCATTCAATCAGCCCCTATGTGACCCTTCAATCAGCCCCTATGTGACCCTTCAATCAGCCCCTACGTGGCCCTTCAATCAGCCCCTATTTGACCCTTCACAAACGTCAAAAAATCCCACAAAACCGCCCAGCTTAACCCACCTTGTCGCTCTTCTCGCACAGGAACTTGAGCCGCTGCTCGCGCCTGTGCATGAACACTCCGTCAAGTTGGCCAGTGTCAATGGAACGAATCTCGATAGCCTTGTTGCCCCAGCCCATGAACTGGCCGGTGCTAATATAGGCAACGCTGGACGGCGGCTCTGCCCAGTGGACCACGACGTCCTTGAGCCGTTTGCCGTTAGTATCGTAATAAACGCCCTCGTTATTGTACAGGAGCAGCAGGTGGCGGCCCTGGCTGCCGGGCAGGATGACAATCGCATGGGGCTTCACTTCGCCGGGCTCCAGCGAGCCGGGCAGGTAGACGTCGAGGTAGGCGTTCGAGTCCAGGTCGATGGCGTGGAAGCCGCAGTTGGAGCCGTAGAGAACCTGCAGGGTGGGTGGGCGTTGTGGGAAAACCTTGCTTAAGAAAGGAGTTAAAAGACACCGAGAATCTTGAATGCTATCGGGGCTTCAGGTTGAGTTCAAAGCTTCTATTCGGTTGGTTTCGGGACTTCTGAAGGTCATCATATCCGCATGGTTTCGGGACTTCTGAAGGTCATCATATCCGCATGGCTTCGGGACTTCTGAATGCCATCATATCCGCATGGTTTCGGGACTTCCGAACGCAGGATGCAGATGGTCGCAGGTAACTCAGTTCACAGTACTTAATGGCCCACAATAAGATAAAAAAGACAAAAAACAAAGTACTCAGAGTACGAACCTTCATTTTCGTATCGTTCTCAAACGTGAGATCAACATTAACAGGCGTGTAGGGCAGGTCGGTAAAGGTTTTAAACGCCATAAATCTATTATTAGGCTTAGGCGCCCAGGCGTACAATTCGATAGTGTCGCGCAGGGCAATCACCAGAAACTTGATGCGCTCGTAGCGGACCACTTTGAAATTGACGACCCCGCGAAGGTCGCCAACATTGACCCAGCCCTGCTTCATGGCCTTGGACTCGGGCGTCGGGGCGCCCTGATCCGACGACTTGAGGAACTTGTTCATCAGCCAGCTGAGGTAGTACACACGCAGCCTGTTCTTACCGCCGGACAGGGTCACCACAATGTTCTGCCGCTCCAGCACGGTGAGTTGAAGGAAGCGGCGCCGGCTAACCAGCTGATAGACCTTGCCTTGGCCGTGCCTGTCCAGGAGGTTCAGGCCGGTCTCAGTGCCAATCAACAAATTGACGCCCCACATGGCGGCGCAGTGAATCTCCGAGCTGAACCGTTTGCGGTATTTGCGAATCTGCGGCACTTCGTCGGGGCCTCCGACGCCGACGCCGCCGCCGGCGCCAGAAGAGGACGAGGCGGCGCCAAACGAAGCGGCGCTGCTATTTGGCGTGATCGGCTTCAAGTCGATCTGGGAGCTGCGCCGGGGCGTCTGGTTGCTGCGCTGGGAGGCGCGCAGATTAGCTGGAGAGAATTGGTACTGCTGCGGCTGCGGCTGCGGCGGCTGCTGCTCCTGCGACTGCAGCAGATCCGGCAGAGGCTGCTGCATGCCGCTGTTGTCGTCGCCGGCGCCCCCGACGCCGCGGCGCCTGGCCTGATAGGCGCCATTGACTGGCAGGGTGCCGTCGCGCCGGCCCAGCTCATCCGTCGGCTCCTCCAACTCGTCGTCGGCTGGCTCGGGCGCCGGGGCTGCCGCCGCCGCTGCCGCTGCCGCTGCAGCCGACGGCTGTTCGTCCTCGTCTCCGTCTGACGGCGAGCTGACATTGTCCTCCGTGTCCGAGGCCTGCGCTATGGCTGGGTTGAAGTTCTCGTGTCGGGCGCTGCGAGAACTGGCCGCGGCGGCGGAGGCAGCTGGCACTACAGCAGCGGAAGCCCGCGATGATGAAGGGATGCTGGGCTCGGTCACGGACCGCTCCCTGGCGCCCAAATTGTGCAACTGCTGGGCCAGAGCGTCCAGCTCTTCCGCCTTACGGCTGAGCATCTCGCGCGATTGTTGTTGCTGTTGCGGCTGCGGCTGCTGCTGCTGCTGCGGCGGAGTCCCCGACGGCTGGGAATGCGGCGCGCGCGATTGGGAAGCAACTGGCGGCAGAGGCCTAGCGGACTGTTGCTGCTGCTGCTGCTGCTGATACTGCAGGTGATGCTGATGACCGCCAGCTGATTGTGATCGACGCATCGGCTCGTGAGGCGACTGCTGCTGCTGGCTGTGGTGCTGCTGGCTGTGGTGCTGCTGCTGCGGCGGCGTGGCTGGCAGCGGGCGCGACGCATTATTGACGCCCTGCTGTGGAAATCGGGGACTTTGGATGGCTTGCAAATGCGAGGCGCCAGATGAGCTCGACGCGGCTGGGAACTGCTGAGGCTGAGGCTGCTGCTGCTGCTGTCTGTAGTGTTGCCTACCGAGTATTCTCTGCTGCTGCTGCTGTTGTTGTTGTTGGGGCACAGAGACTGGAGCCCGAGCCGCCGGCTCGCGTTCTTGATTTTGTAGGCGAAGAAATTTCGATTTCATCGTGTTTTCTTGCTGCTGTTGCTGCTGCTGTGGCTGCGGCTGATTAGACTGACGATGGGGCCTGTGCTGCTGCTGCGGCTGCTGTTGTTGCTGGGCAGGCCGCCTCTGCTGCTGCTGCTGCTCATGAGCCATTCGCCGTGCTGCCGCTGCTGCTTCATCGTCGCTGTCCTCATCGTCGTCAGAATTTCCGAGATCGTCTGACAAGCCAGCTGGCATCAGCGGAGCTCCGGGGGCGGCTGCGGCAGCAACAGCTGCGCTCGGGGCTCCGGCGGCCCTAGCGGCGGCGGCAGCGGCGGCCTGGTTGTTTGCCGCGGCCGCCGGGGCAGCACCAGCCGATCGTACTGGACGCCGGCGCCTATCAATGTGCTCCTTGATCTGGTTCTTGATGTTGCGCTCTGACGGCATGTCCTGGACGAATAAGGGGGGTTGAACGCCGAGAATCCATTAGTCAAATCATGGGACTCCAATTCCAGATAGCACGAAATTAGATCTACACTCATAATTTTAAAATCATCATCGTTAACTCTATCAAAGTTACTATTGATAGTACCTAAATTCCCTTGTTCGACTTTTGAATTCCCCATTTGAAATCTTGAATTTCCCGTTTGAATCTTGAATTCCTAATTTCGAATCTTGAATTCCCGATTTGGATCTTGAATTCCCTATTTGGAATCTTGAATTCCCTATTTGGAATCTTGAATTCCCTATTTGGATCTTGAATTCCCTATTTGGAATCTTGAATTCCCTATTTGGAATCTTGAATTTCCCGTTTGAATCTTGAATTCCCTATTTCGAATCTTGAATTCCCGATTTGGAATCTTGAATTCCCTATTTGGATCTTGAATTCCCTATTTGGATCTTGAATTCCTGATTTGGATCTTGAATTCCCTATTTGGATCTTGAATTCCCTATTTCGAATCTTGAATTCCCTATTTGGATCTTGAATTCCCTATTTGGAATCTTGAATTCCCTATTTGGAATCTTGAATTCCCTATTTGGATCTTGAATTCCCTATTTGGAATCTTGAATTCCCTATTTGGATCTTGAATTCCGGATTTGGAATCTTGAATTCCCTATTTGGATCTTGAATTCCCTATTTGGAATCTTGAATTCCCTATTTGGATCTTGAATTCCCTATTTGGATCTTGAATTCCTGATTTGGAATCTTGAATTCCCTATTTGGAATCTTGAATTCCCTATTTGGAATCTTGAATTCCCTATTTGGATCTTGAATTCACTATTTGGATCTTGAATTCCCTATTTGGAATCTTGAATTCCCTATTTGGATCTTGAATTCCCGATTTGGAATCTTGAATTCCCTATTTGGATCTTGAATTCCCGATTTGGATCTTGAATTCCCGATTTGGATCTTGAATTCCTGATTTGGAATCTTGAATTCCCTATTTGGAATCTTGAATTCCCTATTTGGATCTTGAATTCCCTATTTGGAATCTTGAATTCCCTATTTGGAATCTTGAATTCCCTATTTGGATCTTGAATTCCCTATTTGGAATCTTGAATTCCCGATTTGGAATCTTGAATTCCCTATTTGGATCTTGAATTCCCGATTTGGAATCTTGAATTCCCTATTTGGATCTTGAATTCCCTATTTCGAATCTTGAATTCCCTTTATGGATCTTGAATTCCCGATTTGGAATCTTGAATTCCCTATTTGGATCTTGAATTCCCGATTTGGAATCTTGAATTCCCTATTTGGATCTTGAATTCCCTATTTGGATCTTGAATTCCCTATTTGGATCTTGAATTCCCGATTTGGAATCTTGAATTCCCTATTTGGATCTTGAATTCCCTATTTATAATCTTGAACTCCCGATTTGGAATCTTGAATTCCCTATTTGGATCTTGAATCCCCTATTTGGATCTTGAATTCCCTATTTGGAATCTTGAATTCCCTATTTGGATCTTGAATTCCCGATTTGGAATCTTGAATTCCCTATTTGGATCTTAAATTCCCAATTTGGAATCTTGAATTCCAAATTTGGATCTTGAATTCCCTATTTGGAATCTTGAATTCCCTATTTGGATCTTGAATTCCCTATTTGGATCTTGAATTCCCGATTTGGATCTTGAACTGCCCAGTTTGAATCTTGAATCTCCCATTTTGAATTTGAAATTCCCAGTTTGAATCTTGAATTCCTAATTTCGAATCTTGAATTCCCTATTTGGAATCTTGAAATCCTTATTTGGAATCCAAAATTCCCCACTTGGAATCCAAAATTCCCCATTTGGAATTTTGAATTCCCCAATTTAAATTTTGAAGTCCTCGGTTCGAATCTTTATTTCCTCATTTTGAATTTTGAATCAAATTAAGCATCTGACCAACCAACCTTGATAAACGAGTGAGTCAGCAGCTTGTCCGTGAACGGCCTCTGTCTATAATTCTTGATGAGGCACTGCTCAACGAAGCTGTGAAATCTGGACGACCATTTGCGCGAGGTGTGCAGCTTAGGGGGCGGATTGCGCGGTATGAGAAATAGCGCCCGCATGGGGTGCAGCTCGCACAGGGGCGGCCGGCCCTCCGCCATCTCGATAGCCGTGATGCCCAGCGACCACAGGTCCGACCTGTTGTCATAGGTGGCGTCGGCGTTCTCCTCGCACACGATCACCTCCGGCGACATCCAGTAGGGCGTGCCGATGAACGTGTTGCGGCGGCCGACGGTTTTATCCAGCTGGGCGCTAACGCCGAAGTCAACCAGCTTCACCTCGGCGTCGTCCGTGAGCAGCACGTTCTGGCCTGAAGTTCAGTACGGGGGAGTGGGCTGGTCACGCTTGGTTCTACAGTCTGGTCACGCTTGGGTCTACAGTCTGGTCACGCTTGGTTCTACAGTCTGGTCACGCTTGGGTGTACAGTCTGGTCACGCTTGGGTCTACAGTCTGGTCAATGCCTATCTCTGCAGTCTGGTCATGCCTATCTCTACAGTCTGGTCATGCCGATCTCTACAGTCTGGTCATGCCGATCTCTACAGTCTGGTCAATCCGATCTCTACAGTCTGGTCACGCTTGGTTCTACAGTCTGGTCACGCTTGGGTGTACAGTCTGGTCACGCTTGGGTCTACAGTCTGGTCATGCCTATCTCTGCAGTCTGGTCATGCCTATCTCTACAGTCTGGTCATGCCCATCTCTACAGTCTGGTCATGCCCATCTCTACAGTCTGGTCAATCCGATCTCTACAGTCTGGTCACGCTTGGTTCTACAGTCTGGTCACGCTTGGGTGTACAGTCTGGTCACGCTTGGGTCTACAGTCTGGTCATGCCTATCTCTGCAGTCTGGTCATGCCGATCTCTGCAGTCTGGTCATGCCGATCTCTACAGTCTGGTCACGCTTGGGTGTACAGTCTGGTCATGCCTATCTCTACAGTCTGGTCATGCCTATCTCTACAGTCTGGTCATGCCGATCTCTACAGTCTGGTCATGCCCATCTCTACAGTCTGGTCATGCCCATCTCTACAGTCTGGTCATGCCCATCTCTACAGTCTGGTCATGCCTATCTCTACAGTCTGGTCATGCCCATCTCTACAGTCTGGTCATGCCCATCTCTACAGTCTGGTCATGCCCATCTCTACAGTCTGGTCATGCCCATCTCTACAGTCTGGTCATGCCTATCTCTACAGTCTGGTCATGCCCAACTCTACAGTCTGGTCATGCCTATCTCTACAGTCTGGTCATGCCCATCTCTACAGTCTGGTCATTCCCATCTCTACAGTCTGGTCATGCCCAACTCTACAGTCTGGTCATGCCCATCTCTACAGTCTGGTCATTCCCATCTCTACAATCTGGTCAAGCCCATCTCTACAGTCTGGTCATGCCCAACTCTACAGTCTGGTCATGCCCATCTCTACAGTCTGGTCATTCCCATCTCTACAATCTGGTCAAGCCCATCTCTACAGTCTGGTCATGCCTATCTCTACAGTCTGGTCATGCCCAACTCTACAGTCTGGTCATGCCTATCTCTACAGTCTGGTCATGCCCAACTCTACAGTCTGGTCATGCCTATCTCTACAGTCTGGTCATGCCCAACTCTACAGTCTGGTCATGCCCATCTCTACAGTCTGGTCATGCCCAACTCTACAGTCTGGTCATGCCTATCTCTACAGTCTGGTCATGCCCAACTCTACAGTCTGGTCATGCCTATCTCTACAGTCTGGTCATGCCCAACTCTACAGTCTGGTCATGCCGAGATTTACAGTCTGGTCATACAGAATCAGCATTCTGTTTATTTTAATTACTAATCTAATTCCACGCAAGTAAGTAAAAACGCTTCAAACCTTTAATATCTCTGTGAATAACTTTATTATCGTGCAGGTGCTTCAGGCCGCGCAGTATCTCTCTGCACAGGTAGGCAATCCATTCCTCTTTAAGCGATTGTCCTTTGGCGCTCTTGACCAGATCCGTGATGCTGCCGGCGCCGCAGAACTCCATCACTAGCCACAGGTGGTCGTCTTTGCCAGCTGGCATTTTGCGTACAAAAGCGCCGTAATAAGTGGCAATGTTTCTGTGGTTGGAGAATTTTTTCAACACGTTGATCTCCAATTTGATCTCCTCTTCGTCGTCCTGAGAGACGGCCATTACTTTAATAGCGACTAGCTTGCCGTTCTGCCTATTGCGGCCCTTGTACACCTGGCCGTAGGTGCCGTGGCCCACCACTTCGATGAGGTCGAACAGGCCGTGAGGCTCGCGCAGACTGGCCAAGTCGAGCTCGTCAGAGGCCTGGCCTTGGCTCATGCTTCGCCTTAGTTACTATTATAGAATGTCAGATGTTCAATAGCCGAATAATTCAAGGCTGTATGATAGCTGTCTGATTGATTTGCTCAGAGCTGCAATAGCGGGCGGAGAAAGCTTTTTGACGTGCAGGTCCTACTAGCGCCCGTATTTATACATACAAATAATGTGCAGCAGAGCCGACTAAATTTGTACGCGCACGGCAACACAAACACACTTTATGTTATTCTCTTTCACTTCGAAATCCAACCCACCCCCACCACAAACTATAGTCTACTAAAACTGACTAATAAGGGAGAAGCAGAGGGAGGAGGGGGTTTTGGCGGAAGGCTGAAATGGGTGTGCGGTGCACGCAAGCAAGCAAAGACAGGCAGACAGACAGCCTAAGGGGGGGGTCTTGACTAGCTTATTTCCAGCAGTAGGTTGCTTGCAGTTGCTGGCCAGCGGATCTGTGCAGATTTTCTGCCATTAGGTGCAGCGCACACACGCTAGGTTAGGGGCCTCCATTTTCGATGTAGACGTCTCTCTTTCGCTCTAAAGACGCTCTTAAAATTGGCTTGCCGTCTAAATTATTACAATATAGTGTGTATACATAGCGTCTAATTCCAAATATTGCATGCTAAACTGATGAGCATAAATGGAAACTAAAAGAGGCTCTGTGGTCTTTCTACTAACTTGAATAGTAACAACCTTCCTCTCACTACTTGTCTGTCACTCTATCATGCATCTGTCTGCTTCTATTGTGCAATTTATATTGGCATATTTGTTGCAAAAGAGCACCACACTTGAGCGTACCGACGCAGTTCAGAAACAAAACAATAGATGATGACAGCCGCAGGAAAAAAGTCTTACATACAAAATACTCGAATGCAGAAGTGGTTAAAATGATTAAATTAGGAAATGAACCTAACCTCAGCTTGCCTATTTGGTATTTCCACCCACACACAGAGTGAGCCACTACTGACATTAGAAAGCAACCGCTTAACTCTAACCAAATACAAGGGTCATAAGGTGGCATGGCCGGGTGCAAACTGTACTCAGCACTGCAGGTAAAAGAACCGAATTTGACCTGGCCAGCAGCAAAAGATAAGATTATAATCATAATGCATGTATAGCTTGGCTACATCAGATGACTAGCTTTTTGCAATAGTTATAAGACATTCATAAATCAATTTTATTTTTATCTAAATGACAACATATCATAGCAAAAAATAACTAGTACTTGCCAATAGGGAAGAGCAGCAATGGGCTATTAGCAAATACTATAGATATTGGTATAATAGTATAAGTATATATTATTACATTAACTAAATATTTACTGAAACAATACTTGTATCTATAAAAAAATAGTTCAAACAACTAGCCCTAACCAGTATGATCTATTACTTTAGGGCATTTTATGTTGCAATATTATTTTCAGTCAAATATTAAATCAATACATTGGTTTAAATAACATTTCATATGTGCAGATTCAAACTATTGTTTTTCTAGGTTAGATGTTTTCTATGGTTTCCATTGCTTTTAAAGATATTGTTGCATGACCACACTCAATCATCATGAATTTTTTCTTTGCAGCTTAACCCCTCCTGTCTTGCATTGCATTGAGTCCACCTTCTAAACTCATACCCCTCTATCCCTTACTGCATATTTATGTGCTCAATTAATGTATATTCCCATTTACTGACACTAGTAGATTAGGAGTATCAGCCCCATCCCTGTCTCTTGTGCTAGCTTGAACCCAAATTTAACAAGGATTTGTTGACTGAATTATCTTTGCCAATTGTCACTATCACACAGGAATGCCTGCATAGGTAAGCTTGAGCTTTCTTTCTCTCTGCTAAACTGCCAAGATTTAGGTCAAGACAACCTTTTACCTAACTGAGGCCTGGGGAATTGGAGCTTTTTCTATATGTAGGAGGCTGCTAGAGGATCAAATAAAAAAGACTAGCACATAGATGGAAGTATAATACTTATAGTGTACTAGGATTGAAATGAAAGTATATTAGGTAAATGACAATAACATAATATATATAAATCCCAAAAATAATTATTTTCCTTAAAAAACAATGTTATTTTTGGCTTTAAGATGTAAAAAATATTTTTTTGGTTTAGCAAGTAGCATAGGGTATCTAGTCTAAAATACTATGTTAAATGGAAATGTCTTATTAAGTGCAAGCATAGTAACCATTTGGGGCATTGGTTTTATTTTTTTCTCAGATTTTAAAATCCTTTTTTGCAAATTTTAGTTAAACAAATACACCATACCCTTTTAAAGAAAATAATAGGGACAAAAATGGGTTATTGAAATTTTGGGATACTGGCCAATATACTGATACCCCCTGGCTATGCTATAGCTAATAAATTCAGATTTATGCACATGGCATTGTGCCAATAATATCTGGCTTAGACATTAAAACATACCAGTGTTAAAATATGGCTAATGTAATTCTGTGTTCTATGCCAATCATGTCCAACTTATTTTTATAAAATCTTATTATATCAGGGCTAGATACCTTAATACTATATGCCTTAGTTAGCCTTGTGTACTAAGTAATTATAAGGATACACAATGGAATGGCCACATGACAGAACAGCCAAATGACACAAATGTCAACACAATAGAATGGCTACATGATAGAATGTATACAACAATGAAACAGCCATACAATAGAATGGCCACAAAGACAAAATGGCCACATGACAGAATAGCCAAAAAGACAAAATGGCCATGCAACAGAATAGCCACAAAAAATTTGTGTTCTTTGTCATATTTTTTGTCTGTGACTTAAAAAATTATGAGTATAATCATAATGACAAACTGGTTAATTCATGTGCTACTTTTAGTAGAGTAGTATGCATTTGTATAAATTAGGCTAGCTAGCTCAACACTGTGTTTTCATAATTGCACAAGTGCACAAGTGGAGCAATAGTACAAGTTACAGACTTGGTGCAGCTATAGGTATGAAGTGGTCTACAAAATTAAAAGTGGTTGGTGCAACACAAAGTGATGCATAAAAATTAGCAAAATATATTGAGAAAAAATTGGCCATGGAAACCATGGCCTCTCAAGAGCAAAAATTGCTTAAAAATAAAAAATAAATCATGTTGCATAGGTCTAGCCAGATTACAATGTATTAAGTCAAAAAATTAAATATTTTGAAAGTGGCCTACAAAATTACAAGTTAGCTTGCTAGCAAACATGTATGGGCACAACCTTGAGAATCACATAACCATTTCCACTGGCAACACACACATGTAAGTTGCTATTGGTTGATAGTTGTCACATGATAGCTATTTTGTAAAATAGCAACTTACTAGTGGATATGTAACTATTAGAAATGGCCAGGTGATTCCAATAGGCAATAGTTGCCCATGTATGCTAGCAAACAAAGACACATAGAACACATGAATAAGAATGCAAATTTTTTATTGTGGCCATTCTGTTGGGTACTAGTCATTTCATCAACTTGGTTCTATTCTATGCCATTCTATTGTGTTGGTCATTTGCACTTGTGAGCCAAGTGACCAACATTTAAGGGTGGACTTATTGGCAGTTGATGAAGTGGCCAGGGTTTGAGGCCACCTTGTTGGCCAATTGACAAAATAACCTCACATTTTTAGTCATTTCACAAACCAGTTAACATTCTCAAAAATTGTGTTATAGTGTAATGTTGTCTAGTTACTATCTTGCATATATCCAGATGCAGATTTAAATTCATTGTTCAATAGAAAACTTCACAAACTTTGGTTCATTTGAACCAAATCACCAACATATGTAAGAGGGAGAGTAAGAGAGAGAGTAGGGGAGTTATGCACAGAGTCACATTGCACATTGTCATATAACTGGAGGGTAAATATATAATATTTCCCATTTATTTTGTTGTCTAGCAGGCAAAAGCAAGAGGTGTCTTGTTTATTGACAAAGGCAAAGTTGAGGCCAATGAGTGAGATACTAAGTGCTTTTGGCCCTAGACAACTAAAGGAGTGGGGAATATGATATGTATCCCCTGTTTGGTATATTGGCTGCTAGCAGGAATGAGGGGGCAGATTGCTTGCTGGGGGTGTGGGGGCAAAGCCCCCACATTTAGGCCACAGACAAATTTTAATTTATTTGCATCGATGCAAAGTGAGGCAAACTAGCAAAAAGTCAAGGGGAACTAAAGTACAAAAGAACTATAAAAAATAGCAATAAAAATGAATAGTATAAATTATGTTTTTAGTCTATGGCACAAAGCTAAAGGCTTATCTAGAAAGAAATTATTGTACGATGAAGTGAAGTTATTTGTGCAGCAACACTGCAAGCCAAGACACATGACTGAGAGACATGCTGATTTTATTGACAAATAAGCCAAGAGATATGTCTGGACAGTCTGGTGCTTGACATCAAATCTTGTTGGATGCAAAAGCTGATGTGATGGTAAGTGCAACAGTACCACCAAATATAGTCAAGAAGAGTATGTGGATGATATCGACACTTAAAGAGTGGCACAAATGCAAAAAACAAGACTAGGCAAAGAATGGCGGCTCCTTTCTGATGGTATTGAAATCTATGGATGAATTTACTAGGTCCAACTTGAACTATTTGCTGAAGCTTTTTATCCTTGAGGTAAGGAATAAGAAGCATGAGTGCTACTTGGCTGGAACTCTCAAGGACTTTGTGTCTATGCTGCAATATGAAATATGCAATGTCCATGGAAAGGATTGGAGCCTTTGGACAGATGTTAAGTTTGTTAAAAGTAAAAAATTGCTGGATGCGGCTATGAAGCTATCAACTGCGGAAGGAAAAGGAGTCAGGCTAAAAAATCAGAGCCTGTGACAAAATCTATCAAAGATAATTGCTGGAATGCTGGTATGCTAGGCTCCCACAATCCTAAGCAACTAGTTTGCACTGTAATTTGGCTAATTGGCAAGCACTTTGGTCTGCGGGGTGGTAGTGAGCTACTTGATTTGGAATTTCAGTGCAAGATCAATTTGGATGGCAGTGGGATTAAAGAGTGCCTTGTTTATGAGAAGTGTCGGCAGACCAAGACAAATCAAGGTGGCCTGAAAGGAATTCAAAAACAACCAAAAGTATTCAAAGCTTTCTATGCTGCAGATCTGGAGCAATGTGTTGTGTGTCTATACATCAAGTACATTTTGTTGCACCCCAAGAATTGTTCAAAAGTAGTGATGGATCGAAATTCAATTTCAATTTCAATATTTCAAATTTCGAAACAAAATTCTTTCCAAAATTATTTCAATTTCAATTTCGAATTTCAATATGCTTCATCGAAACCAGTTTTGAAATTTTATTTTCAGTAAAACTAAAAAGCAAGCAGGTAAAGCCCACAGTGGCACAGTTGCTAAGTCAGGAATTTTAGAAATAAGGTGGCCCTGTGGAGCCTGTCTAGAGAGGGAGGTCTTTGACTTTGAGTCCAGCTTAGTGAATTTATTTAAGCTAGGCCAAATTGCACATTTGCATTCTAAAGACATAATGTACTAAGTCCTTATGAAAAAACTGAACTGTTCCACATGACACCCCTCTGTGTGATAAAATGTGTAAATAGTCAATAGGCTAGTATTAATCAAATTTAATGTGACTGGGAATTCCTGCCTTGGTGGTTTTTAAGTTGAGAAGTCTTATGACATTTGCAATTTGAAATGCACAAAGACAGCAGGCTGACTTTGAGTCCAGCTTAGTGAATTTATTTAAGCTAGGCCAAATCGCACATTTGCATTCTAAAGACATAATGTACTAAGTCCTTATGAACAAACTGAACTGTTCCACACGACACCTCTCTGTGTGCTAAAATGTGTAAATAGTCAATAGGCTAGTATTAATCAAATTTAATGTGACTGGGAATTCCTGCCTTGGTGGTTTTTAAGTTGAGAAGTCTTATGACATTTGCAATTTGAAATGCACAAAGACAGCAGGCTGACTTTGAGTCCAGCTTAGTGAATTTATTTAAGCTAGGCCAAATCGCACATTTGCATTCTAAAGACATAATGTACTAAGTCCTTATGAACAAACTGAACTGTTCCACACGACACCCCTCTGTGTGCTAAAATGTGTGAATAGTCAATAGGCTGGTATTAATCAAATTTAATCTAACTGCTCAATACTTCCATGAATCGTGGCATAATTAGTCAGCCCCTCATTTAAGACTAATTGCCCATTGGCTGCGCCTGGATTTGATTTGCTCTGCTATTGGTTGAGAAGGCCCCGCCTGAGTGTACAGCTAACATAGCTCAGTATGTATATAAAGTAAATTATCCTTCTACAACACAGAAAATCTTATTTCTAAATCAATCGTGCAGATTTAAACTTTGAAGTTAGATCAGAACAATAGCTAGATTACTCTGCAATGCCTCGTGCAAAAAGAGCTGCTGTGCACGATTTTTTTATTATCAGTACTGATCTCCTGTTGGCGACCTGCAAGAAATGCAGTAAGATAGTATCAAGAGGCAAAGATCCAAAAAAGCCGTCAAATAGCTGCATGATCCTGCATCTTAAGAATCATCACAGTGATCTGGAGTCAGCGCGACTGAAATCTGAAGACACTAATCGCAAGCAGCAGTTGGAAGAAGCTGACAACACCCGCGTCCAAGACAGCAAGCGGATTTGCTTACTGCAGCCAACACTTGAAGAATTTTCTGCTCAGCAGAAGAAATGGGAGGATGATGACCCAAGGCAAAAGAATTGACACGTGCAATTGGTGAGATGATCACAGTCGACTTTGAACCCTTCTCTGTGGTGGAACGCCCTGGCTTTCTGCGGCTTATGGCAAAGGCTTCACCTAAGTACAGGGTGCCTGGCTGCAAGTTTTTTTCCGAAAGAGTAATTCCTGACATCTACAATGAAGTTCAGCTGCACGTACAAGACCTGCTGGAAGACGCTGACTACATAGCCTGCACAAGTGATGAATGAACGTCAATGAAGGGAAAGTGGTCAGTAGTTACCTTAACGGCTCACTTCATGGTTGACTTCTCGCAGCGTAGAGTATTGCTCTGCAGTGCACCTATAGAAGGAGCTTCAACAGGCGTGAACATTGCCAAGGCCCATGATGAAGCCATCGATAGGTTCAGAATCTGCAAGAAAATTGTTGCCATCACAACGGATGAAGGATCATCTATGCGAGTAGCTCTTTGGGAACTGGAGGTTCCAAGGCAATCTTGCATCATTCACAAACTGCAGAACTGCATCAGGGACAGCATTCCTGATGATGCTAAGACAGCCTCTGCTCAACGTACTGTTAGCGATGTGATCGCCAAGTGTCGTTTGATTGTGCGTCACTTCTCATCCCCAAAGGCTCATCGCGAATGGGCTGAACTCTGCACTGAGCTTGGCACTGACTCAACTAAAGGCCTCATTCAAGATGTATGGACACGCTGGGATTCGCAGCTTGCGATGCTCGAGTCCTTCCGTGACCAGGCTCCTGTTGTCTGGATGTATGGTGCCAAGTATAACTTGTTGGCAGCGCTTAATTGAGCAGAGTGGGACCTTATCAATGCTATTATCTATGTCCTGAAGCCCTTCAGGGATATTGCAGTCACCCTCTCTGGTGCTAGTTTGGCTAGCATGATTCTACCAAAGGTAATGAGACCTTTTAATTTGATTTTTGGCAAGATTTATATGTACCTATTAAATGTACATCTATACATGCATTTTTCAATTTAATATTTATCTTTCAGGTGCGGAGCCTGTGTAATTTTTTGGAGAATGCCGCTGCTCATGCTGATGGCGCTCATGGAGTGAGAACTCTAGTGACTGAGCTGCTATTGTCAGTGAAGACCCGGTTCAGTGATGTCCTGTCTCTCAAAGAAGACATTCTCATTGTGGCTACTGTGCTAGACCTGCATTATCAAGATGCTGGATTCTGCAACAACCCAGACAATGCTTCTGTGGCACGCCAAGCAGTTCTGTGGCAAGTTAGCGCATTTGCTTCTGTGCCATCAGATGAATCAACGATTGCCAATGTTTCTGCTGCTTGCGGCATCACTGCAGACTTGAGGTAAATAATTTTTTTAATGCATGTACATTGAAGGCTGGCATCACATAAAATAACACAACTATAGAAATATAAATAATTCGCGAACTTTCCAAACTTTTACCTAACAGCTCTCCACAGGCAAGTGAAACTGCAGAATTTACCGATGCCAATGGGTGGTGGCCGATCCAAGCCTGCAGCAGCATGGTCCTTCCAGCTGACGCCGAGACAGAGCTGACTGAGTACCTCGCTGATTCAAACCCGATGCCAAGGCCCAAAACAACCAAGCTGCACGTAGAGAGTACTCTGCACTGGTGGGCTTGTAATGGTCATCATTTTCCACAACTGACAAGTGCCGCTTCCCGCCTTCTAATAGTGCAAGCTAGCAGTGCTGATTCCAAGCATCTATTCAGTGCCGAGTCCTTAACAGTAACTGACAAACGCAACTGTCTTCAGCCAGAAACTGCTGAGTGCCTACTCTTCATTGAGGCAAACTTGAATATATCCAAGTGAATTACATGAATGAATGACATTTTAATCTGACTCGCAATTATAACCATACATAAATGTAATGCTCATTTTGCAAGCAGCTTTTTTTTATTATGAACTTTAAAATTGACTACAGTTAACATACTAGCTTTCTCGATCTGTTTGCATTCATGGATGTTAATTTCTATTAAAGTCATCATTACTTGTATTAGTGGTAACACATACTCGTATGTACAGCTTCTACTGCTTATGTTTAAAACAAAAAAATATTGCAATTTAATTATGACAAAATTAAGTAAATTGATGCATTATGGGGTACTTTTACACTGTTTACAAATATACTCACCTTTGTACGTCACTTTCAATTGTCTGTGTTTATACCCATCAGAAAGCAACAAGAAACAGCATGCAGAAAAATGTTTTTGAAGAGAAAAAAAGTAGAAAAAGAAATGCTAGTAACTTTGTTTAAACAGCAATTTTGATTTCAATTTCAATTTCAATTTCGTAATAGAGATTGCGAAAATTTCAATTTCAATTTTGATACAAATTTTTTTTTGATCCATCACTATTCAAAAGCTTTGTTTCTTGCCACCAATAAGCATTGGATGGAATTGAATGGAAAAGCCTAGTATAGTTTTTAGCCTACTGGGAAGAACACTATCTCAACAATTGTAAAGGCCACAGTGTCTGAAGTTTGGCCAAATAGCACTGCTCATTTTTTGAATCAGAGCCTATGAAAAGCATGTGCTACTCAACTCCACGAGGCTGGTGTTGAACATGGAGACATTGCTTGGATCACTGGTCACGCTACTACCAAGGCTTTGGAGAAATACATAGCGCCATCAACAACACAACAAAAGATCCAAAGTGCTATTTTGAGTGGAGACACCACTGAGGCTTTTGCTGCAAGTATCATACAACAGTCTCATGTTACCATGTCCAATGTCAATACCAAGGTTTCTATTGAACCACCTGCTAGTAAGCACATGCTCATTGAGGCAGATGGTGAAAAAACATTGTGAAAATCACATTCTGTTAGTCAGTATAAGTCCAAAATGAACTTTATATCACATATTTTGTCCTATAGTTGTAATTAAGCTTTTGTATGCTACACTTTTTTGCTAGTTTTTGTTAGTCTATGGTTGTTGTCTCGAATTTATCAGCCTGCAGGGTAGCAGGAAATAAATGATTTATTTACCTAGGGAATTTACCAGTGCAGTAAAGTGTGCGCCGTGCACCAGCAAATAGCTAATTTGTACCGAAAATTCCAGGGATTCTACTGCCTTCCTGGTTATGGATCGGCAGTGGTTTTTGTCAAAGACTTGATTTAATTATATATTTACTTTCACTTTTAAGATGGCCTTTGTGTTCTTTGTGATTCTTTGTGATATGTTTTTTGCATCTATATCTTTTGTGCTTTTTATGTCTTATTTGTTTTTTTATAATTTCATTTTGAAAAATAAAGCCTAAAAGTCCATTGTCTTTCTCCAAAATTAAACTAGGCTGTTTCTCAAATATTTCAGAAATACAAGTATTTTGTCCTTTTACTTTAGTTTGTCACTTTGCTCACATTGGATATGCCACCTAAGATACTTGAATGTGTGTGCTAAGGTCATAGTTGACAAAGTGTAGTGTTCTGCTGTCATGACTGTTACGGTTATGGCAATTGATGGGAGCTGCACTTTTGTAGCCATATTTTTAATTACCATTAAGTTTATAAAGAATTTTTCTGCTTACGGTTATGGTTACGGATTATGGACTTTTTAAAGATTAGCCCTAATCATTTTTCTGTCATGGAATTTTTTTCTACACCTCATAAAATTTGCAAACATGTATATAATAATTGCTTCTGAAGAGAATTTTGTTTAAATCAGCATTTTGTAGGAATTAAAAAAATTCCAACCCTAAATTCGAATTGAATTTCTACTTAAAGACACCTTAAGTAGACTACTTTACCCAACCAAGGACACCTTGTACCCACCTTGTAGTTTAAAGTAAAACAATTTACAAGTACATGAGTACAACAGTCATTAATTCTCAGAAAATTTGAACAGATTCATTGTAAAAATTTTTTGACATCAATAAATATATAGAGTTCATAGATATAATACCAATAAAAATGAGCATATGTTAAACTCATATATGATATGAAATTGATATAGTGTCATAACTCAACTTGAAGTCATGTAGATCGTGAAATGTAAAAAATTAATATTGAAAAGCTTAATATTATAGCAAATGATGTTAGTAAATGATTATAAAATAAAAATAACAATGGTAAAGCATTAAAAACTGATTATTTTGGTTCCTTTGTACAAACAAGATAAATTTGTTATATTATGGTTACGGTTACGGCAAATTACAGTGATTTTTGGGCTATAATAATGCTTTATGATGGTTACGGTGATTACCGATTGATTACGGTTACAGTTATGGTTACGGTCCCAGAGATTGACAGCAGCGGAACACTAACAAAGTGACTATATTTAAATTTGCTATTATAATGAAGTTGACAAAGTGACTAATTATATAGGTCTCCCACTTTGCTAGTTGATGAATTGGCAAACTATCAAAGTCATTATAGTAAAACCCTAGTTGACAAAGTGGCAATTGACAAAATGACTAGGATCCATTCTTTTATGTGGCCATTTTATCTTTGTGGCTGTTTTGTCATGTGGCCATTCCATTGTGAGCCCATTCTGTCATTTGGTCATTGTGTCATGTGGCCATTTTGTTGTATAATATAACCAACTTATGGTAGCTACTTTAATTATTTATTTCCTAAGTAGCCAAAATTTTGTTTATTTAAAATACCATATAAATTAAGCTGGACATTACTGGTTCATCACTATGGTACAGTACTATAAGTTATAGTAGCCCATTGCAAGAATATTGCCACATGAATTTAAACCAAGAATTATTGGCATAGCAATTGGGTTTCTAGTCATTTTGTCTGCTACCCATTCCTCTGCTAGGCAGACAAAATTGCAAACAATTTCATCTACTATGCAGATATTAAAGAATATATTTTTTCTACAGTCAAGAATCAAAAATGAAGAATCAAGAATCTAAAATCAATATTGCGTTACATTCTGAGTTTATTTTTTGGATGGGCACAGGATGCGAAATCGCATCATGTTCTTAATTTTAGGATGCAATTTCAGGGTTTGAGATGCAATTTTTTAAAAGTCCCATTTTAGAGGTCTTTTATTATAAAGAATGAAAAAAATCAGGATGCAAAATCGCATCCTACATTGAATTTCAGGATGCGATTCTAAAAGTCAAGATGCTATAGCATTCCTATAGCACAAAAAATAAACCCAGGTTACATTACATGGCAGGCCTACACTGCATAACAAACAAATAATTTAGTACTATAAACTTAGTAATTCTAACCAAAATATTTGAAATGCTGCAACAAACACTACACAGTGGCAAAAAAATATAAATTTAGACTGAGAAAATAAATTACACACTCAATATTCTTACAAAAAATCAACCACGAATTGACTGACGCCCAAATGTTGTTTGTGGCTTCTCAGAAAAAAATCGGGTCTCCCTAAAACCCGACCCGACTCGACCCAGGAGCAGTTACGGTTTATAACAAAAAATAATAATACATCTTAAAAATAATTGCCGCATTTGTACCCAAACAGTAGCAAATAGTTTGATCGTATTTTGATAAATTATTTTTGTTGCTATATTTGCTTTTTATTTTGCCTCGACTGTCGTTAGTATTTTTTGCTGTCTGCCGAGTAATAAACCCAAGCACAGAATTAGTATTTTTTTATTCTTAATCAAAAAGTAAGTTATATCCAGTAGCTAGAAGGCTGCTCAGTAAGTCCGCGGCGATACTGCAGGTTTTCGCGGATGTCAGGGCCATAATGCTGAAATAGACAGTAAAAGAAGCGCGGTAGTTCCAATGCCTGGCCATCAGCAGCTCGGCAGAAGATAGCCTTGATGTCATTCGGTATCCAGAGCACGATGGTCTTCCGCATGTTGACTACCAGGCCAACACTCGACCAATCGGCAACCAGCAGCCTGTTTAGCTGCCATTGGGCGCCCTTTAAAAGATTCTGCTATATCTACATATAATACACCAATTACACTACTTATTATACATGTAGTCAAAAATTACTCCACTACATTGGCAGTTCAGCAGTAAAAAAGTATAAAAATTCTTTTATTGCGTCTTTTTATTTGAATGACTGCCACATGTAAAGGAAATCTACTTTCCTTTTTGGATTGTTTCTCAGTTTTTACTCATGCGTATTAAATTAATTTTTGCAGCAATTGAATTAACCACCAGCCCAGCTTTTCTTTTCTTTATAATGTACAGAAAATGTATTGCTAATTAATAAGCAATTAATCGTCGCTTTAAAAGTTCAATTTTAGCCGGCCATTTTTCATGCACATGTAATGTGCTAAAAATTGGTATAAAAATACACTTGGGGCATTTTTACTTTCAGTATCTTTTTACTAGCTCTTCGGTGCCCCCCCAGGGGGCGCAGACAGGCATTTTAAATCACTCATGTACTTCAACGGAAATCTCCCTAAGCTGCTAGAAAATCTCTGCAGCAAAATGAAAGTCTCCCTAAAAGCATAATATGCTTTCGTGTATTCAGAAAATCTTCTGAAAGTCTCCTCGAGCAATTAGCCAGTTGCCCCGAGCACTTGAAAAATCTCCCAAACAGCTAGATAATCTTTTTAAACAGCTGGAAAATTTTTGAGAGCAGTCAAAAAATCTTCCCCCAGCAGTAAAGTAAAAAACCCCGCCAGCAGTTAGAAAATACCCCAATCAAATAGAAACTTTCCCCGGGCAGTTAAAAATCTCCTAAGCAGACCGAAAAGCCCCCAATGAAGAAAAATCTTCGGATAAAAAATACCCCCCCCCCACAGACAGAGAATTCCCCAACCAGACAAGGAATCTCAAGCAGAAAAAAGTCTCATGGGCAGTGGGAAATTCTACCCGAGGCAGTTGAAAAATCTTCCGGAGCATTTAAGAAATCCCCTTTAAGCAGTTGGAAAATCTACCTGAGGCAGTTAGAAAAACTTCTCATGCAGTTAAAAAACTCATGGAGCATTTAGAAAACCCCCATCGAGCAGTCCGAAATCACCCAAGCAGTTAGAAATAACCCGATAAGATAGAAAATTTGTCCTAACAGTAAGAAATCCCCTAAGCAGACAGAAAATTTCAATGAGCAGCTAGAATATCCCCAATCAAGCAGTTAGAAAATCTACCCGAGGCAGTTAGAAAAACTCCTAATGCAGTTAAAAATCTCCCGGACCATTTAGAAAAACCCCCTCGAGCGGTCCGAAAACACCCAAGCAGTTAGAAATCCCCTAATCAGACAGAAAAGTTCCTCGTGCAGTTAGAAAATCCCCAAGCAGACTGAAGATCTCTCTGAGCAGTTAGAAAATATCCTTCAAGCAGTCCTAAATCACCCAAACAGCTAAAATTTTTTCGAGCAGCCGAAAAATCTTCCTCCAGGATAAGGTAGAGAACCCACGAACAGAAAAAATCCCCGTAGCAGTTGGAAAATCCCTTTTGAGAATTCGGAAATTCCAATCAAATAGAAACTTTTGCGAGCAGTCGGAAAATCTTTCCCCAGCAGTCAGGTAGAAAGCCCCTCAAGCAGACGGAAAAATCCCCCCAGCAGTTAGAAAATCCCCTTCTAGGAGTCATAAATCCCCCAATCAAAGAGAAAATTCCCTGAGCAGTCAGAAATCCCCCAAGTAAACAGAAAATTCTCATGCAGACTACCCGAACATTTATAAAATCCCCTTTGAGCAGTAAGAAGATATCCTCGAAGCAGACTGCAGAAAACCTCCCTTAGCAATTAGAAAATCTTCCCAAGCAGACAGAAAATACCCTTCGAGCAGTCAGACATCGCCTAAGTAGTTAAAAAGTCCTCTTCGAGCAGTTAGAAAATCTTCCCAAGCAAGCATAAAATCTCCCCAAGCATTTAGAAAGACCCTTCGAGCAGTCGAAAATCCCCCAAGAATTAAAAAATTTCAGTTCGAGCAGTCAGAAATCCCCAAATCAGGTAGAAAATATTCCGGAGCTGTTAGAAATCCCCCAAGAAGACAAAAAAGTTCCCGGGCAGTAAAAATCTCCTAGAGCAGTTAGCTACCTAGCAGTTAAAAAATCCCCCTGCAGCATTAAAAAAATCCCCAAGTCAACCAAAAAATTCCACGAGCAGAAAAAAATCGCCCAAGCAGTTAGGAAATTCTCCTTGCGGCAGTCTCAGAAATCCACCAATGCGATAGAAAATCGCACGAGCAGTTACAGTTACAAAGTCTCCCTGAGCCGATAGAAAATCCCCCAAGCAGACAGAAAATCTCCCCAAGCAATTCGAAAATCTTCCCAAGCCGTGCGATAATACCCTTTTGAGCAGTCAAAAATCTCCCAAGCAGTTAGAAAGTGCCGTTCGAGCTGTTAAAAATCCCCAGTCACAAAGATAATTCCCCAAACAGCAAGAAATCCCTAAGCAAACAGAAAAATCTCTAGGTGACTCACAACAATAGGAGGTACAAAATCTTCCAAGCCAAAAATCTCCCCCGAGTAAGGTCGAAAATCCACTAAGCTGGCAGAAAAACCTCCACGAGAATTTAGAAAATCCTCTTTGATCAGTCAGAAATTCTCCAAGCTGTTCCCTTCGAGCAGCTCAAAGTCCCCTTCGAGCAGTAAGAAATCTCCCAAACAGATAAAAAATTCTTAGAGCAGTCAGAAATCTCCCCGAGCAGTTAGAATACCTCCTTAAACAGTTGGAAAACTTCCGAACAGTAAGAAAATAGCTTCGAGCAGTTAGAAATCCCCTGATTAGATAGAAAACTACCCCGAGCAGTCACAAATTCACAAAGCCGACAAAAAAGTTCCCCAAGCAGTTAAAAAATCTTTCGAGCAGTGAGAAAATCTCCCCCAACGGTTGGAAACCTCCCAGCAGTCAGAAATCCCCGCAATCAGATAGACAATCTCCCTAAACAGATAAAAATCATCAAAGCAGACAGAAAATCCCCCGGGCCATTTAGAAAATCCCCCTCGAGCAGTCTGAAAACACCCAATCAGTTAGAAATCCCCTAATCAGACAGAAAATTTCCTCGAGCAGTTAGAAAATCTCTTTCAAGCAGTTAGAAAGTCTCCCCGAGCAGTTAGGAAAATCCCCAAGCAGACAAAAAATCTACCTGAGCAGGTAAAAAATCTCCTTCAAGCAGTCAAAAATCACCCAAGCAGCAAAATTTTTTTCGAGCAGCCGAAAAATCTTCCTCCAGGATAAGGTGGAAAACCCACGAACAGAAAAAACCCCCAGCAGTTAGAAAATCCCTTTTGAGAAGTCGAAAATTCCAATCAAATAGAAACTTTCCCCGAGCAGTCAGAAATCCCCCAAAAAGTTAGAAAATCCCTTTTGAGAAGTAGGAAATTCCCCAATCAAATAGAAACTTCCCCCGAGCAGTCTGAAATCCCTTAAGCAGACAGAAAGTATCCCCGAGCAGTCTGAAACCTCCCCAGCGGGAGAAAAGTTCCCTAAGCAGTTAGAAAGTCCCCTTCGAGTACTTTAGAAAATCTCCCCGAGCAGTTAAAAAGTCTCCCGTAGCATTTAAAAAGTCACCTTCGGGCAGTTAGAAATCCCCCAAGCATACAGAGAAATTTCCCGAGCAGTCTTAAACCCCCAAGCAGACAAAAAACCTCTTTCGAGCAGTTAGAAATCCCCCCAGCAGTTGGAAATTCCCCTTCGGGCCGTTAAAAATCCCAAAAACAGATAGAAAATGTCCCCAAACAGTTATAAATCTTTCCGTGCATATCCAAGACCCTGACTCCATATAATCGCATCAGAACAGGCAGATGCTCTATTACATGAAGCCAGATGTCTGAATAGCAAACAGAATGATGGTTCAATTCAACATACCTGGTTCAAGGACATACTTAAGATGTCCTTGACCTGGTTACCATCGATAGCTGGGCGCTAATTATCACGCGATGAAAGTGTAGAATGAGCGTTTTATTGAAGCAGAATTTCCTTCACTTAATGAAAAAGACAGTATTCTGAAATTAACGAAGCAATTTACTAATTATCAATGAAAAAAATCGCATTCGATTACTTATCAGGCTGCATAAAATGCAGGCAACAGCCTCGCAAAAATAAAAAGGCAGATATAGCAGGTAAAGTGTTGTTTAATTAAATATTATCAAAGAATTTACTACTGCTCTTGGGCAAATGCGGCATTATTTTGAAGATGTATTATTATATTTGTTATAACCCGTAACTGCTCCAGGGTCGGGTCGGGTTTTAGGGAGACCCGAAAAAAATAAAATTAATCTGTTCATAACTGTTAGTAAAACAAATGTGTTAAAAAACTTAGGTATCCAAACATTTTTAAATACTCACCATGCAGCAAAAAAGAAACGTTGATACCAAAAAATTACTGCAAATTAGCTTCTAAAGCTCTAGACATAAAAAATCTTGAAGCATAAAACAGTTTCAGCCGTGAAAATTTTTGGTTCTGGGAGTGGGAGTTTAACTCTGGGGCGTTTTCGATCTATATAAACTGGTGTCGCTCTAATTTAGACCTGTCTTTAATCAGGTCCACTAAATTTCGAATATTAAATACGATCAGCGTTTAGAATGCTTTCAAAATCTTAGCTTAAAATGTTAAATTTAACAGCTCATCACACATGCCTGCATACGATACATTTTTATGCAGAAAAAGATAATTTCATTTTAAGCTAAAGTTGCAATTAAGAAAAATCAAAAGTATAGTTCTTGCACTGCTAACCGCGAAGAAGGACCACAAAGAAGGCCCTTAATATGTTATTGAGCGCCTACTGAAGTGATTTGAAATCAATCTTTTAACTCCTAAAGAGAAAAGCCATTAGAAAAAATCCAAAAAATGTTTAGGAGGGTGAATTGTTTTTTCCTCTCGACTCAGAATTTTTATGATTTTTTGCTGAAACGATAATTAATCTCTGGATAAAATCTAAGTCTTAAAAGGCTCAACGAAGAAAATAAAAGTCAGGGACCGTCCTTCAGTTAGCACAACGAAGCAAGATATGTAGATAAATAGATAAATAGAGCAGGGTGTGCATGAATATACATTTTTTGTATTTTTTTGTATTTTGTATATTTGTATATTTTGTATTTTGTATTTTGTAAATAGAACAAAGCATATGCTTCTGCAATGCTAATGTTTTATATCTAAATTTCATTTCATAATTATTTTGCTTCGTTACATTAACTCATGTAGAGTAGATGCCTGTATAGCACGAATTGAATTTGATTCGTCACTGTTTAGCTCAAGACAGACTTTTTCTAATGCAATGATATTATAATTACTTTATGACACGGTATGCCACGTGATATTTAATTTGGCGCGCGGAAAAAAATATAAAAAGTATAACAAAGAAAACTGACCTGCGGTAAAGGTGTTGTATTAATTTTGTGTTAATAGAATTAAAGCTCGAGAAAATTATCTTATATTCAGGAAAACACGCACAAGAAACGTGGCACACTAATAATGAGGCCACAATCTACTAGCACAAAATCTAGCACAAAAATCGAGCAATTAAAACCTATATAAATCACTGTAATCAATCACATTTACTTCAAAAGCACCTGGCACATTCAATTCAGCAGTGGCACAACCTCCTACAAAAAAATCAGCTCTGGCACACTTCATAAAAATTTTTCTAAAAAAATATTTTTGCTTCGTTGTGCTAACTGAAGGACGGTAAGCCAGGGTGCATGGAGAGGGGCCCAACGGTAACTTAAAATATTACGTTATCTTATTTCCTTTTTTTACAATTTGTGGCTAAGAAAAAATATAACTAACTGAAAAACACTTTTTAAAATTCAATTCATATTTTACTTGCAAAATTTGAATTTGTCAATGTTTTTTTGTTATTATGGGCAAACTTTTGCATTTTAAATTCACTTTCTATTCGTTCAGTTCGACCGGCTGATATTTAATTGAATATCGTTCCCGTCACAACTTACTACGTGGAATAAGATTATCGTGTCGGTATTATTCTCTCAAACTGACTGTTATGATTGGTACCGTTTTTATCTGTTAACTTAAAATAAAAAATTAACGCTTCCTTGATTTTGATTAGGTTTCCTGCTGCCTGGTGTTTCGTTTATTTTTTAATTGAAGTATAATTAGCTACTTGTATAAAACTATAAATGACTTCAACTACAAAAGAACAGGCGCCTATGGAGAGAGTTGTCAAAAGTAATAGTTTTTTTAATTAATTTTTTTCCATTTTCAAAAGTTTACTTTATCAAAGTGTAATTATTTTATCAATGCATTAGAATTAAAATAAACACTATGTCTATATTGTTAATTTGAAGCAATTAAGATTTAAGTTGATCACTTAGAAAAATATAATTCTTAACAGTATTAAAAATTTACTTAGAGCACTACTTAAATAAAACCAAACAATACATGTACAAAAGAGATAGCATATGATTAAAGACTTGGTTGTTTGTGACTTTTTTGCTTGCAATGATTTTTATATAAGTATTGAATCTAGTGGACTCTTTAAAATAAAAGAGTTACAAAAAACAGCTTAAACTAGGCTTTCTTGAAGCCAGAGTAGAGCATTGTTATTGTTAACTAAATATGGGATCTAAAACCAAATAGAGATATATCAATTTTGCTTTAGTTATGTATATTGGGATAGATATATGTAAATTATATTTCCCTTATTGACTGTGCCAATAGGGTTTAGCATATACTTTTAGCATTTTTGTCCTTGATTTATTAGATTTTTTAATAAATTTTATGTGCTGTTAGTAATCTTATGCCTTGTTCTAGTAAGCATGGTCTATTTTGCCCAATTTTGTTATTTTTATGATATTATGAACAATTTTAATTAAAGACTATAACTATAAATATATGGTTTTAAATCAATCTGCTCAGTGTCTACAACAAGTTACAAAAGGAATCAAAGCAACAACTTGCTTTATGTAGTGATAATTTACTTAGTAGGGTTTTTTTTAATAAAAAGTCAAATTAAAAAGGGTGCTTTTTATTGAGCAGAGATATTAGTTAAGGAAACTATTAAAAGTATATTGTTACTCTGAAGATTAATCAATCACAAAAACTTTAAATTATTAGTTCTACTTAAGGCAAATTTGCTAACTGGAAATTTGTAAAGAAAATAAGAAATGCAACTTTCTTGTTTGGTTGACAATGCTATATCAAATTTGCAATGAAAGGTACAAGCCAAGAGCTCCTAGTGTTCTAACTAATGTACAAGTGAATGCACAATGCTTTCCATTAACTAAAAATTGATTATTGCATCTATATAAACCATTTCTTTTATTGTTGATTTTTTAAAAACATTTTTCATGAATTTCAGTATCATTGCCAGGAAGTATCAGTATATTGGCCAATATTCCCATATTCAAATTACCCATTTTCCCTATTGTACTGGGGCTATTTTTCCTATTGCTTACAGCAAAGTTGTTGTAGGGTTCTCTAATATGTAATTCTATACTAATCCTATCACTGATGTCACAAAATATATTTTACTATGGCCTATATAACATTACTTCATATATTCTCTATACTACTGCTATATCAATCTTGGTAGCATCTAACACAGTGCCAAGCAGCAAGCACTGTTCTTTAGTCTGAAAGGTATACCATGGAATAGAGGGTCATGGCCATTCCCCTATTTTCACTCTACTGTCACTCTACTTTCACTTTATTTATCACTCCTACTTTATGCACCTGATGTGCAGTATCTGCAAACAATCTCTGAATCCTTCATGTGCCTAGAGCCTTTAGCTGAAATGAATAAGTCTTGGCTTGCAACATTCCAATTTGGATATTAGCTTGCACAAAGATCTTAATTGTAAGGGCTAAAATCTCTTGCCTCTCTTGGCTGCAAGTACTCCTTTATTTATATTATTTTTGCTCGTACATTTTACACTTGTTAAAAGCAATGTAATATATTCATATTATTTGTACAATAATACTATATTATCAGGATGCATATAAACAACTTTTTAGAATAATATCATATTATTTTGACACATTTAAACAAATATTAGAAAAATAATACTATATTATTATATGTACATTAAAAACAAATTATTCGCGCAAATTCAAAAGTTTATAATAGTGTATAATTATTTACAGGGCCTATTATACTATTGTTTTCTTTAAAAGGGTATGGTATATTTATTTAACTAACATTTGCAAAATGGGATTCTGGTATCTAGGTGCAAATGAAAACCAATGCCACTAAATAAAAATCCTGGCTATGCCCCTATTGAATTTTAACTTAATAATAATAACTTTTAATGTTAATAAAATTATTATTTGGAAATGTATTTATATTTTTTTCTATCATTTTTTGTCAAAAATAATAATATCCAAGTCTTTATTGTAGATCATCCTAATGAATCTAATGGAATGGCTGTTTTAATTGCTTAAACACAAAGTCTATCTTGAACAACTTCTTTTTATTCTTTCTAAAAAGTAGATATTTTGACATGTTGACCTTTTATGTCTTTATTAAATATGCATTCAAATGCTTTTGGTATAATATTATACCAAGTTGATTAGAAGTTTATAAGATTTTGGAAGATTATATCTTGTAAGTTGGCATAATATTATAATTACATTTTCTTAAACTTTTAAAATATCTAAATAACTAGTATATCAACACTGTGTAGACATTGATAATTTGGTGCATGCACAGTTCGCTCCCTTCCCCATGTCGCCTCTGCTTTTGCAGAAAATTCTCCCCAGCAAGCAATAAATAGCAGCACTGGTATCAAATTGATTTGCTCGCCAGCTGCTGTTCAAAATGAAGCTGGGCAGAATGGGTGGCATCTTCTTCAACTAGGCTCCCTCGCTAACTCACCATTCCTCCATCAGCTTCTCTCATGCCGAAATGTTTTGCTAAGTAGTTTTTTTGCAGCAATTTTCTCTCCCTTCCTTATGGTCTGTATTTCGCCGGTCTTCCTACATGTATTAATCCTTTCTTGGGCTTTTTTCCACTCGCTGCCTACATTCTCACCAGTTTCTACTCCTTCCCAGCCCCATGGGAGCTGGCGGTTCAATTTCTCATTTCTCGCCCGACACCCACATCCCCCCAGTGTCTCCCTCCCCCCTGTCGCTGTCCCCCACAAGGCCTGCTGAATCAGAGACTCGGCCCCGATCTAGTATTTTTTTGCTAGACGGGTAATATCCCGTGTCCGACTCTGGTTGTGTCAACGTTTTGGCTGGTTTTTTTTAATACAATTTTTGAAATGTTTGAATGCGAATTATTGTCGATTTCTGTGCGGCAGCTCCGCAGCTACACTGTTTCTCCTCTATGAGCTGTCATTTTTCCCCAGTTCAAATATCTTCCTATGAGTTCTTGCCACCCGGCTGTTTCCTCTCCAGTGTGTGTGTAAGAAAAGCCAGATAAATTTCAGCCTTCTGCGCCTGACAATGCCACTCTTAACACTGTTTAGCTCTAGGCGAATCGATGAGGACCAGCCCCTTCCCCCGTACCCCCGTATCTTATCTCCAATCCTCTCCCTTTCCCTTTCCTTCACCGGCCTCAAGCAGCGCTTTCCTGTCGGATTCCCCCTATTTGCTATTTGGCCTCAATTCGGGAAATATTGCCCGCCCATATGGCATGGGGTGGATGATTTTTTAAAACGCTCCTGGAGGAAAGAAAGTGCGAATTAAGAAAATGGGTAGAAAATATGGAGTCCTCGCAATATGGCTTATTTTAATGTTGAGTGGCGCTGAGAGCAGAAGTGGGGCAGAATGAAGCAATGATAGGCTGCGCCTAATGTTTGGCAACAAGTGCCTAATTTGCCCAGGGGGAAAAGCGTTGCTGAATGAGGAAAAGAGGATGAAGGATATAATACATGCATCTGTTGGCTTCTATCACACTAGTGTACTTATCTAGTCTGGCGTGCGCTTTCATCCAGGCCAGCCCGTCAGTTCAGCACTTTCACATTGTCGGAGGGGCCTTCAACTGGGCACAATTAGGGTAGAGAAGAATAGGCAGGATGGGAGTCTGCTTTATTTTATCATTAAGCTGTCAACATGCGTCATCATTGTACTGTGCGCCTCAGGTGACGCGTGTTATGCAGAAGCAGTTTAACAATGAATGGCCTGGTGAGACTTGTCACCAATTTTATTAGAGTGTTTTTAATTACTAGTTTTGCCTGCCTTTTGATTTTCCTAGTTATGTTTGTTTTGATGATGCATCGGCGTTTTATCTCACATTTTGGCCTAGTGGGAGTCACTTCGTTCAATATCCTTTTTTAATATGACTTAGACCTTAAGTAACACCTTTAATCCGTCATTTGTAATTGAATTATTTCATTTTTCTAGAATCTGCTGTATTTGCTCACTGTATTACAGTGGTTTGAAATCTCAACACTCACTCATAATCTTATCAATGGTGCGTTTTGTCTATTATGGGGCTCCAGAAATTACCGAGATCCCTATGCTTGTAACCTGATCCCAATTATAAGTCCAGATCACATCGATTTGTTAAGATCCCAATTATTGATAAAATCCCACTCATTTTTAGTACAGTTTATAAGAATTGTTAAATTTTCCGATGCTTAGCAGAAATCCCTTTTAACGAAATTGATCCCTGTTATTCAACCTGATCCCCTTAAAGAGACAATCTGAAACAGCACGTCCTTGTCCTACGTCATATTCCCCAGACCCCATTGGTGTAAATCCCAGATCCCCATTATTATCTTCACTAGATTTCACAAAAAATGTTAAATTCGATGTGTTTAAAAAACTAAGTGACCTGGTAAACTTAATTATTTTACAACCAATAACCCGGTGATTGCAATGCACTCAAACCCAGGCGTGCCATTCCCTCCGCCGCACCGGCTGACCTCGGACGAAATATTCGACGCCAAAGGCCGGCCAAATGCGGCCAAACTCAAGGAGCATTTCATCCTGGAGGGCCGTCTTACGGACGAGGCGGCCCTCCGTCTGCTGCGCGAAGGAGCCGCCCTGCTGCGCCAGGAGAAGACTATGCTGGAGATTGACGCGCCTGTGACTGTGTGCGGCGACATTCACGGCCAGTTCTACGACCTGATGAAGCTGTTCGAGGTTGGCGGCTCGCCAGCCACCACCCGCTATCTGTTTCTGGGCGACTATGTTGACCGCGGCTACTTCAGCATTGAGGTTTGGCTAATGGTTTTTTTACAGCTGCTCGGTTAAGTTCCAGTGTCAGGACTGGCTCAGTTAAGCTCCAGTGTCAGGACTGGCTCAGTTAAGCTCCGGTGTCAGGAGTGGCTCAGTTAAGCTCCAGTGTCAGGAGTGGCTCAGTTAAGCTCCAGTGTCAGGAGTGGCTCAGTTAAGCTCCAGTGTCAGGAGTGGCTCAGTTAAGCTCCAGTGTCAGGACTGGCTCAGTTAAGCTCCAGTGTCAGGAGTGGCTCAGTTAAGCTCCAGTGCCAGGAGTGGCTCAGTTAAGCTCCAGTGTCAGGAGTGGCTCAGTTAAGCTCCAGTGTCAGGAGTGGCTCAGTTAAGCTCCAGTGTCAAGAGTGGCTCAGTTAAGCTCCAGTGTCAGGAGTGGCTCAGTTAAGCTCCAGTGTCAGGAGTGGCTCAGTTAAGCTCCAGTGTCAGGAGTGGCTCAGTTAAGCTCCGGTGTCAGGAGTGGCTCAGTTAAGCTCCGGTGTCAGGAGTGGCTCAGTTAAGCTCCAGTGTCAGGAGTGGCTCAGTTAAGCTCCAGTGTCAGGGGGGTTCAGTTAAGCTCCGGTGTCAGGAGTGGCTCAGTTAAGCTCCAGTGTCAGGAGTGGCTCAGTTAAGCTCCAGTGTCAAGAGTGGCTCAGTTAAGCTCCAGTGTCAAGAGTGGCTCAGTTAAGCTCCAGTGTCAAGAGTGGCTCAGTTAAGCTCCAGTGTCAGGAGTGGCTCAGTTAAGCTCCAGTGTCAGGAGGGGCTCAGTTAAGCTCCAGTGTCAGGAGTGGCTCAGTTAAGCTCCGGTGTCAGGGGGGTTCAGTTAAGCTCCAGTGTCAGGAGTGGCTCAGTTAAGCTCCAGTGTCAGGAGTGGCTCAGTTAAGCTCCAGTGTCAGGAGTGGCTCAGTTAAGCTCCAGTGTCAGGAGGGGCTCAGTTAAGCTCCAGTGTCAGGAGTGGCTCAGTTAAGCTCCAGTGTCAGGAGTGGCTCAGTTAAGCTCCAGTGTCAGGAGGGGCTCAGTTAAGCTCCAGTGTCAGGAGTGGCTCAGTTAAGCTCCGGTGTCAGGGGGGTTCAGTTAAGCTCCAGTGTCAGGAGGGGCTCAGTTAAGCTCCAGTGTCAGGAGTGGCTCAGTTAAGCTCCAGTGTCAGGAGTGGCTCAGTTAAGCTCCAGTGTCAGGAGTGGCTCAGTTAAGCTCCAGTGTCAGGAGTGGCTCAGTTAAGCTCCAGTGTCAGGGGGGTTCAGTTAAGCTCCGGTGTCAGGAGTGGCTCAGTTAAGCTCCAGTGTCAGGAGTGGCTCAGTTAAGCTCCAGTGTCAGGAGTGGCTCAGTTAAGCTCCAGTGTCAAGAGTGGCTCAGTTAAGCTCCAGTGTCAAGAGTGGCTCAGTTAAGCTCCAGTGTCAGGAGTGGCTCAGTTAAGCTCCAGTGTCAGGAGTGGCTCAGTTAAGCTCCAGTGTCAGGAGTGGCTCAGTTAAGCTCCAGTGTCAGGAGTGGGCTCAGTTAAGCTCCAGTGTCAGGAGTGGCTCAGTTAAGCTCCAGTGTCAGGACTGGCCTCAGTTAAGCTCCAGTGTCAGAGGGGCTCAGTTAAGCTCCAGTGTCAGGAGGGCTCAGTTAAGCTCCAGTGTCAGGAGGGGCTCAGTTAAGCTCCAGTGTCAGGAGGGGCTCAGTTAAGCTCCAGTGTCAGGAGGGGCTCAGTTAAGCTCCAGTGTCAGGAGTGGCTCAGTTAAGCTCCAGTGTCAGGAGTGGCTCAGTTAAGCTCCAGTGCCAGGAGTGGGCTCATTTAAGCTCCAGTGTCAGGACTGGCTCAGTTAAGCTCCAGTGTCAGGAGGGGCTCAGTTAAGCTCCAGTGTCAGGAGTGGCTCAGTTAAGCTCCAGTGTCAGGAGGGGCTCAGTTAAGCTCCAGTGTCAGGAGTGGCTCAGTTAAGCTCCAGTGCAGGAGTGGCTCAGTTAAGCTCCAGTGTCAGGAGTGGCTCAGTTAAGCTCCAGTGTCAGGAGGGGCTCAGTTAAGCTCCAGTGTCAGGAGTGGCTCAGTTAAGCTCCGGTGTCAGGGGGGCTCAGTTAAGCTCCAGTGTCAGGAGTGGCTCAGTTAAGCTCCAGTGTCAGGAGTGGCTCAGTTAAGCTCCAGTGTCAGGAGTGGCTCAGTTAAGCTCCAGTGTCAGGAGTGGCTCAGTTAAGCTCCAGTGTCAGGACTGGCTCAGTTAAGCTCCAGTGTCAGGAGTGGCTCAGTTAAGCTCCAGTGTCAGGACTGGCTCAGTTAAGCTCCAGTGTCATGGGGGTTCAGTTAAGCTCCGGTGTCAGGAGGGGCTCAGTTAAGCTCCAGTGTCAGGAGTGGCTCAGTTAAGCTCCAGTGTCAGGAGTGGCTCAGTTAAGCTCCAGTGTCAGGAGTGGCTCAGTTAAGCTCCAGTGTCAGGAGGGGCTCAGTTAAGCTCCAGTGTCAGGAGGGGCTCAGTTAAGCTCCAGTGTCAGGAGTGGCTCAGTTAAGCTCCGGTGTCAGGGGGGTTCAGTTAAGCTCCAGTGTCAGGAGTGGCTCAGTTAAGCTCCAGTGTCAGGAGTGGCTCAGTTAAGCTCCAGTGTCAGGAGGGGCTCAGTTAAGCTCCAGTGTCAGGACTGGCTCAGTTAAGCTCCAGTGTCAGGAGTGGCTCAGTTAAGCTCCAGTGTCAGGAGTGGCTCAGTTAAGCTCCAGTGTCAGGAGTGGCTCAGTTAAGCTCCAGTGCCAGGAGTGGCTCAGTTAAGCTCCAGTGTCAGGACTGGCTCAGTTAAGCTCCAGTGTCAAGAGGGGCTCAGTTAAGCTCCAGTGTCAGGAGTGGCTCAGTTAAGCTCCAGTGTCAGGAGGGGCTCAGTTAAGCTCCAGTGTCAGGAGGGGCTCAGTTAAGCTCCAGTGTCAGGAGTGGCTCAGTTAAGCTCCAGTGTCAGGAGTGGCTCAGTTAAGCTCCAGTGTCAGGAGTGGCTCAGTTAAGCTCCAGTGCCAGGAGTGGCTCAGTTAAGCTCCAGTGTCAGGACTGGCTCAGTTAAGCTCCAGTGTCAAGAGGGGCTCAGTTAAGCTCCAGTGTCAGGAGTGGCTCAGTTAAGCTCCAGTGTCAGGAGGGGCTCAGTTAAGCTCCAGTGTCAGGAGGGGCTCAGTTAAGCTCCAGTGTCAGGAGTGGCTCAGTTAAGCTCCAGTGTCAGGAGTGGCTCAGTTAAGCTCCAGTGTCAGGAGGGGCTCAGTTAAGCTCCAGTGTCAGGAGTGGCTCAGTTAAGCTCCGGTGTCAGGGGGGCTCAGTTAAGCTCCAGTGTCAGGAGTGGCTCAGTTAAGCTCCAGTGTCAGGAGTGGCTCAGTTAAGCTCCAGTGTCAGGAGTGGGGCTCAGTTAAGCTCCAGTGTCAGGAGGGGCTCAGTTAAGCTCCAGTGTCAGGACTGGCTCAGTTAAGCTCCAGTGTCAGGAGTGGCTCAGTTAAGCTCCAGTGTCAGGAGTGGCTCAGTTAAGCTCCAGTGTCAGGGGGGTTCAGTTAAGCTCCGGTGTCAGGAGGGGCTCAGTTAAGCTCCAGTGTCAAGAGGGGCTCAGTTAAGCTCCAGTGTCAGGAGTGGCTCAGTTAAGCTCCAGTGTCAGGAGGGGCTCAGTTAAGCTCCAGTGTCAGGAGGGGCTCAGTTAAGCTCCAGTGTCAGGAGTGGCTCAGTTAAGCTCCAGTGTCAGGAGTGGCTCAGTTAAGCTCCAGTGTCAGGAGGGGCTCAGTTAAGCTCCAGTGTCAGGAGTGGCTCAGTTAAGCTCCGGTGTCAGGGGGGCTCAGTTAAGCTCCAGTGTCAGGAGTGGCTCAGTTAAGCTCCAGTGTCAGGAGTGGCTCAGTTAAGCTCCAGTGTCAGGAGTGGCTCAGTTAAGCTCCAGTGTCAGGAGTGGCTCAGTTAAGCTCCAGTGTCAGGAGGGGCTCAGTTAAGCTCCAGTGTCAGGAGGGGCTCAGTTAAGCTCCAGTGTCAGGAGTGGCTCAGTTAAGCTCCGGTGTCAGGGGGGTTCAGTTAAGCTCCAGTGCTTATTATTGTATCGCACTGCAGTGCATGCTTTGCTCGTACACGGGCCTGGATAATGTCCGACTGGGTGCTAAATTTTCCAGTCGGTGTGTATCTTTTTCGGCGATTGTTTCGGCGCACGAGGCTGGGAAGGGATATCGCTCCCATAGATTTTTTTGTTTTGTTCTTTTAGTGGACGAAGGATAAGGCAAGCAAGTATTAGTTAGGGAAACGGCACCCCCCGTCTGTTGTCGTCTTTTCCCCTTTCGCCCAAATCGCCCGGATCCGTTCTCTCTGCCCCATTCCCCAGCCTTCACCCACACTGTGAACTATGGCTGGCAATATTGAAAGTGGCCAGTAGGAATGGAAGACAGAACGAGAGAGATGAAGAGACGGTTTGTTGTTTTGTTGTGCAAGCAGTTGTTTGGGCATTGGCTTGGAGTGTGGAGGCGGTTTGGCAATGGCGAGAGCCCTTGCTGCTGCTGCTGGAGAGAGCCAGCACAAGCTACAGAGGGGGGGGTCAAACAGCTGCTTCCTGTGCGGGGCCCGCCCTGTGTATGTGCGACTATTTGGCACTCCCAGCTCCGCAGTCACCTCGCACTGCGGGACATCAAGTGAGGATGAAGCTAAAATATTGAAAATTGAAAGTGGATTGAAGTTGCGCGGACATCCAGTGCATGATTGCGGGTCAGAAATGTTTTTCAATCCCATTCTCTAAAAGTCACGGAACCCAGGGAATGCAGATAAGCTGGTAGACACAGAAGCAGATAAGCTGGTAGACACAGAAGCAGATAAGCGATTTGACACAGAAGCAGATAAGCGAGTTGACACAGAAGCAGATAAGCGATTTGACACAGAAGCAGATAAGCGATTTGACACAGAAGCAGATAAGCGAGTTGACACAGAAGCAGATAAGCGAGTAGACACAGAAGCAGATAAGCGAGTAGACACAGAAGCAGATAAGCGAGTAGACACAGAAGCAGATAAGCTGGTAGACACAGAAGCAGATAAGCGGGTAGACACAGGAGTAGATAAACAGGTAGACACAGAAGCAGATAAGCTGGTAGACACAGAAGCAGATAAGCAGACAGACAGGCTCACAGTGAAAAGAGAAATTTCAAAAGTTATCCAGCATTCCTGCTAAAATGATATTTGAAACACTCGAAAGATAAAAATCCAAGTATTTTAAATATGAAATCCCCTCCCTCTCTTAAAATTGCAGTGCGTGCTGTACTTGTGGGCGCTGAAAATTCTGCACACCGGAACATTTTTCCTATTGCGCGGCAACCACGAGTGCCGTCACCTGACCGAGTACTTCACCTTCAAGCAGGAGTGTGAGTTGCCGCTATCCCAGCTTACTATTTAACTTACTTCCTTCACAGTCTAACCCTTCACCCTAACTTTTATTGTTACTCCTAGCAACAGCTAATATGGTGAACTAATCCGAACTGAACTCAGCGCACTGCTCTTAATAACACCCAATAATGCTTTTTGACGCATTAATTTCCTAAGTTCGTCTCTGACACTAGCCTCCAAGCTTTACCTTAGTTACCCTATCTATGCCTCTCTGTACCCCCCTTCTATGAGCTGAACTGCACTCCGTTTTCTTGCTTATTTATTTACCCTACTAATTAGTATTCCAAATTTTTATCACAAACTTTACAGCCTGAGTTTTTATTTTACACATTGCAGTCCCGATTTCTCACATTAAAGTCAGGATTTCTCACATAGGAGTCCCGATTTTTTATATTGTAGTCCCGATTTTCTATATTGGAGTCCCGACTTTGTATATTGGAGTCCTGATTTTCTATATTGGAGTCCCGATATTCTATATTGGAGTCCCGACTTTGTATATTGGAGTCCTGATTTTCTGTATTGGAGTCCCGATTTTCTATATTGAAGTCCCGACTTTGTATATTGGAGTCCTGATTTTCTGTATTGGAGTCCCGATTTTCTATATTGGAGTCCCGATATTCTATATTGGAGTCCCGACTTTGTATATTGGAGTCCTGATTTTCTGTATTGGAGTCCCGATTTTCTAAATTGGAGTCCCGATTTTCTATATTGGAGTCCTGATTTTCTGTATTGGAGTCCTGATTTTCTGTATTGGAGTCCTGATTTTCTGTATTGGAGTCCTGATTTTCTGTATTGGAGTCCCGATATTCTATATTGGAGTCCCGATTTTCTATATTGGAGTCCCGATTTTCTATATTGGAGTCCCGATTTTCTATATTGGAGTCCCGATTTTCTATATTGGAGTCCTGATTTTCTGTATTGGAGTCCCGATTTTCTATATTGAAGTCCCGACTTTGTATATTGGAGTCCTGATTTTCTGTATTGGAGTCCCGATTTTCTATATTGGAGTCCCGATATTCTATATTGGAGTCCCGACTTTGTATATTGGAGTCCTGATTTTCTGTATTGGAGTCCCGATTTTCTAAATTGGAGTCCCGATTTTCTATATTGGAGTCCTGATTTTCTGTATTGGAGTCCTGATTTTCTGTATTGGAGTCCTGATTTTCTGTATTGGAGTCCTGATTTTCTGTATTGGAGTCCCGATATTCTATATTGGAGTCCCGATTTTCTATATTGGAGTCCCGATTTTCTATATTGGAGTCCCGATTTTCTATATTGGAGTCCCGATTTTCTATATTGGAGTCCTGATTTTCTGTATTGGAGTCCCGATATTCTATATTGGAGTCCCGATTTTCTATATTGGAGTCCCGATTTTCTATATTGGAGCCCCGACTTTGTATATTGGAGTCCTGATTTTCTGTATTGGAGTCCCGATTTTCTATATTGGAGTCCCGATTTTCTATATTGGAGTCCCGATATTCTATATTGGAGTCCCGATTTTCTATATTGGAGTCCCGATTTTCTAAATTTGTGATCCGATTTTCTATATTAGAGTCCCTATTTTCAACATTGGAGTCCCGTTTTTTAATATTGGAGTCTCCAACTTGTATATTCGAGTCCCGATTCCAATTTCCGACCACCCCACAATAACCTCGAGTCCCGAACGCCCCATCATTCCAGGCAAGATCAAATACTCCGAAAGCGTTTACGACGCCTGCATGGAAGCGTTCGACTGCCTGCCGCTGGCGGCCCTCATGAACAACCAATTCCTGTGCGTGCACGGCGGCCTCAGCCCGGAGATTCACACGCTAGACGATATTCGAAAGGTGAGACGAAGGGGATTGGGAGAGACAGAGATGATTGACTATGCAATGATCTGGCCTGGCTTGTCAGAGAGCCGGCTGCAAGGCAGGCTGAATGCCAGATGGCAAAGCCAGATGAGTTTTATTATCTATAAATAAAGGCTTGCAGTTGCGGGCGGATGTTTTTTCGGCGCGCCGTCTGCTATTGCCAGATTGCCGGCCTGAAGCATTTTTGTCGGCTATTAGCCGATAGCCGTAATTTAGGCTGTTTCGTATTTTTCTGCTCTTGCCCTTTCCTACCCCCCGTCAGGCTGAGCTGTAATCTGAGCTCGGCGGGGATTGCTCTTCATTGCTGGGCTTGCTTGCCTCCGCTCTGAGATTTGTCTTATTTTTTGGCGCTTTCGCCCTGCTGAGATTAGCGCCTCGAGATTCTGTGGGAAATTTTTCCCCCAATGGATTGCGTCTGCCGAGATTTTCCACCTGAGCTTTCATTTTCAAATTTCAAATTCGCCCAACCCGGCGATGACCCCGCTGAAGTCTCCCAACCCGGCGATGACCCCGCTGAGGTCTCCCAACTGGGCGATGACCCCGCTGAGGTCTCCCAACCCGACGATGACCCCGCTGAGGTCTCCCAAATGGGCGATGACCCCGCTGAGGTCTCCCAACTGGGCGATGACCCCGCTGAGGTCTCCCAACTGGGCGATGACCCCGCTGAGGTCTCCCAACCCGACGATGACCCCGCTGAGGTCTCCCAACCCGACGATGACCCCGCTGAGGTCTCCCAACTGGGCGATGACCCCGCTGAGGTCTCCCAACTGGGCGATGACCCCGCTGAGGTCTCCCAACTGGGCGATGACCCCGCTGAGGTCTCCCAACTGGGCGATGACCCCGCTGAGGTCTCCCAAATGGGCGATGACCCCGCTGAGGTCTCCCAACTGGGCGATGACCCCGCTGAGGTCTCCCAACTGGGCGATGACCCCGCTGAGGTCTCCCAACCCGACGATGACCCCGCTGAGGTCTACCAACTGGGCGATGACCCCGCTGAGGTCTCCCAACTGGGCGATGACCCTGCTGAGGGCTCCCAACTGGGCGATGACCCTGCTGAGGTCTCCCAACTGGGCGATGACCCTGCTGAGGGCTCCCAACTGGGCAATGACCCCGCTGAGGTCTCCCAACCCGACGATGACCCCGCTGAGGTCTCCCAACCCGACGATGACCCCGCTGAGGTCTCCCAACTGGGCGATGACCCTGCTGAGGTCTCCCAACTGGGCGATGACCCCGCTGAGGTCTCCCAACTGGGCGATGACCCCGCTGAGGTCTCCCAACTGGGCGATGACCCCGCTGAGGTCTCCCAAATGGGCGATGACCCCGCTGAGGTCTCCCAACTGGGCGATGACCCCGCTGAGGTCTCCCAACTGGGCGATGACCCCGCTGAGGTCTCCCAACCCGACGATGACCCCGCTGAGGTCTACCAACTGGGCGATGACCCCGCTGAGGTCTCCCAACTGGGCGATGACCCTGCTGAGGGCTCCCAACTGGGCGATGACCCTGCTGAGGTCTCCCAACTGGGCGATGACCCTGCTGAGGGCTCCCAACTGGGCAATGACCCCGCTGAGGTCTCCCAACCCGACGATGACCCCGCTGAGGTCTCCCAACTGGGCGATGACCCTGCTGAGGTCTCCCAACTGGGCGATGACCCCGCTGAGGTCTCCCAACCCATTGCACACCAGATTGACCGATTCCGCGAGCCGCCAGCCTTCGGGCCGATGTGCGACCTGCTGTGGTCGGACCCGCTGGAAGATTTCGGCCAGGAGAAAACAGGCGAGCACTACTGCCACAATAGCGTGCGCGGCTGCTCATATTTTTATAGTTTCCCAGCCTGCTGCGACTTTTTGGCTAGCAACAACCTGCTGTCAATCATCAGGGCGCACGAGGCGCAGGATGCTGGGTAAGGCGCCATTCCACTTGCTTGTCTACTCACCTAGGCTTATTGCGCTTGTTTGGCGTTACCATAGCAACATGGTCTTTTCTGTATTGTATATCGGCTTCGGATGTTCTCATGTAGCGTATCTTCCTCTCACTTTTTTTTCTGTCGCATTTTTTTATTCTCTGAATCCGAATTCGAAAGGACAGAATTGTGCGGACTTGTCTATGTTAATTTTCGTCTGTCCTTGCTTTCCTGTCTGTCTGTCTGTCAAGCTCATCCTCAACTTGTTCTCTGTTTCATAATTGATGAGCTGATAAATGGCTGCCCCCCCCCCCTGTCCCGAGTCAAACTGTGCCCAATGCTCAGCCCAATCTGTCGCCTTTAATTTACGATTAGTTGATTTCTGTCCGCTAAAAGCCTCTGTCTCTCAAAAAAACTGTGTTAGCCCAATTTTGTAGGCCTCCGTCGAAAAAAAGGCCTGCAAAGTTATTAATTATTCCGTCTGATGTCTGGATGGCCAGTTTGTGTGTGTGTGTGTGTGGGTGTGTTTTTTTTTGCTACCGACTTTGAATTAGGCGCTGAAAGGCCACTTTGATTCTCTCTGCGGTTTTTTGTGCAGGTTTTTCTGCTAAACCCCTCCTGTACCGTTTAAGCGTTTTTAGCCAGCCTTGTTGGCAAGTTAACAGCCTGTCTCTTGTTCTTCTCCTCTTCCCATTTCTAGACTATGCTCAGCTGCTCTCTCTTCCCTTCTTCACTTGTCAATTATCAAGCTAAATTAGACGAGCTTCTCAATTTAATTGTTTTTTGTCATTCTGTGCATTCTGCCGCTCGTCTATTTGTTTGATGCTTTTTTTTTAAAAAAAGACGTTTTCCCAATTCAAGCTTCCCAATCCGCTTATCCTTTAGTTTAACCGGCTTCTCTTTAAAACCAGCCGCCTCAGCCTTTGGGATCCTCATTCTGACTTGCTAGGGGGGGATTGGTTGCCATGGTTTCAAACTGATCCTTAGTTTTCCTCTTGTTACTGTGTCTCCTCACCTGGGCCTTAATTCTCAGCGCTGAATATTGATATTGCAGACGCTGACATTCTTCAGTAAAGTGCAGCAGCGCTCGAGCCTATCTCTATTATTACCCCTCTGCCTAGGTTCAAGTGCCTTTTCCATCAAGTGATTCTTCTCTAAGCTCTCAGCGACTGCTAAACCTATGCCCTAAGTGATCGCTCGTTTTATATTTCAGCTACCGAATGTACAGGAAGAGCAACGCCACCTCGTTTCCGTCGCTAATCACCATATTTAGTGCGCCGAATTATCTGGACGTGTACAACAACAAAGGTGAGTGACATTATTAGGATTATGGTGATGCTGCTTTTTCTTAGCTTTTCCCAAAAAAAAATTAATATCGAAATTGCTATCAAAAAGTTTGAAATTTCCTGACTTACTTAACGATAAAAGATGGTTTAGACTGAGACACTCTGATTGGCTAAGCGATAAAGATAGTTTAGACTGAGACACTCTGATTGGCTAAGCGATAAAGATAGTTTAGACTAAGACACTCTGATTGGCTAAGCGAAAAAGATAGTTTAGACTAAGACACTCTGATTGGCTAAGCGAAAAAGATAGTTTAGACTAAGACACTCTGATTGGCTAAGCGAAAAAGATAGTTTAGACTAAGACACTCTGATTGGCTAAGCGAAAAAGATAGTTTAGACTAAGACACTCTGATTGGCTAAGCGATAAAGATACTTTAGACTAGGACACTCTGATTGGCTAAGCGATAAAGATAGTTTAGACTGAGACACTCTGATTGGCTAAGCGATAAAGATAGTTTAGACTGAGACACTCTGATTGGCTAAGCGAAAAAGATAGTTTAGACTAAGACACTCTGATTGGCTAAGCGATAAAGATAGTTTAGACTAAGACACTCTGATTGGCTAAGCGATAAAGATAGTTTAGACTGAGACACTCTGATTGGCTAAGCGATAAAGATAGTTTAGACTAAGACACTCTGATTGGCTAAGCGATAAAGATAGTTTAGACTAAGACACTCTGATTGGCTAAGCGATAAAGATAGTTTAGACTGAGACACTCTGATTGGCTAAGCGAAAAAGATAGTTTAGACTAAGACACTCTGATTGGCTAAGCGATAAAGATAGTTTAGACTGAGACACTCTGATTGGCTAAGCGATAAAGATAGTTTAGACTGAGACACTCTGATTGGCTAAGCGATAAAAAATAGTTTAGACTAAGACACTCTGCTTGGCTAAGCGAAAAAGATAGTTTAGACTGAGACACTCTGATTGGCTAAGCGAAAAAGATAGTTTAGACTTAGACACTCTGATTGGCTAAGCGATAAAGATAGTTTAGACTAAGACACTCTGATTGGCTAAGCGATAAAGATAGTTTAGACTTAGACACTCTGATTGGCTAAGCGTAAAAGATAGTTTAGACTAAGACACTCTGATTGGCTAAGCGATAAAGATAGTTTAGACTAAGACACTCTAATTGGCTAAGCGAAAAAGATAGTTTAGACTAAGACACTCTGATTGGCTAAGCGAAAAAGATAGTTTAGACTAAGACACTCTGATTGGCTAAGCGAAAAAGATAGTTTAGACTGAGACACTCTGATTGGCTAAGCGAAAAAGATAGTTTAGACTAAGACACTCTGATTGGCTAAGTGATAAAGATAGTTTAGACTAAGACACTCTGATTGGCTAAGCGATAAAGATAGTTTAGACTAAGACACTCTGATTGGCTAAGCGAAAAAGATAGTTTAGACTAAGACACTCTGATTGGCTAAGCGAAGAAGATAGTTTAGACTAAGACACTCTGATTGGCTAAGCGAAAAAGATAGTTTAGACTAAGACACTCTGATTAACTAAGCGATTTGCTAAGCGATAAAGATAGTTTAGACTTAGACACTCTGATTGGCTAAGCGTAAAAGATAGTTTAGACTAAGACACTCTGATTGGCTAAACGAAAAAGATAGTTTAGACTAAGACACTCTGATTGGCTAAGCGTAAAAGATAGTTAAGACTAAGACACTCTAATTGGCTAAACGAAATAGATAGTTTAGACTAAGACACTCTGATTGGCTAAGCGAAAAAGATAGTTTAGACTTAGACACTCTGATTGGCTAAGCGAAAAAGATAGTTTAGACTGAGAAACTCTGATTGGCTAAGCGAAAAAGATAGTTTAGACTAAGACACTGATTGGCTAAGCAAAAAAGAGGCTACAAACTAAGACACTCTGATTGGCTGAGCGAAAAAGATAGTTTAGACTAAGACACTCTGATTGGCTAAGCGAAAAAGATAGTTTAGACTAAGACACTCTGATTGGCTAAGCGAAAAAGATAGTTTAGACTAAGACACTGATTGGCTAAGCAAAAAAGAGGCTACAAACTAAGACACTCTGATTGGCTGAGCGAAAAAGATAGTTTAGACTAAGACACTCTGATTGGCTAAGCGATAAAGATAGTTTAGACTAAGACACTCTGATTGGCTAAGCGATAAAGATAGTTTAGACTAAGACACTCTGATTGGCTAAGCGAAAAAGATAGTTTAGACTAAGACACTCTGATTGGCTAAGCGAAAAAGATAGTTTAGACTAAGACACTCTGATTGGCTAAGCGAAAAAGATAGTTTAGACTAAGACACTTTGATTGGCTAAGCGAAAAAGATAGTTTAGACTAAGACACTCTGATTGGCTAAGCGAAAAAGATAGTTTAGACTGAGACACTCTGATTGGCTAAGCGAAAAAGATAGTTTAGACTAAGACACTCTGATTGGCTAAGCGAAAAAGATAGTTTAGACTAAGACACTGATTGGCTAAGCAAAAAAGAGGCTACAAACTAAGACACTCTGATTGGCTGAGCGAAAAAGATAGTTTAGACTAAGACACTCTGATTGGCTAAGCGAAAAAGATAGTTTAGACTAAGACACTCTGATTGGCTAAGCGAAAAAGATAGTTTAGACTAAGACACTCTGATTGGCTAAGCGAAAAAGATAGTTTAGACTAAGACACTCTGATTGGCTAAGCGAAAAAGATAGTTTAGACTAAGACACTTTGATTGGCTAAGCGAAAAAGATAGTTTAGACTAACCCACTGATTGGCTAAGCAAAAAAGAGGCTACAAACTAAGACACTCTGATTGGCTGAGCGATATGTAGAATATAATCTGAGACTGTAATTTGCTTAGCTTTAAAGTTTACGTAATAAATGGCGTATTGACCAACGTTATTTACTACATGTATATTAAAAACTTTTCCAGCCGCCATCCTCAAGTACGAGAATAACGTGATGAACATTCGCCAATTCAACTGTTCTCCGCATCCCTATTGGCTGCCAAATTTTATGGACGTGTTCACTTGGAGCCTGCCGTTTGTCGGCGAAAAAGGTAAATCTCAATTGGAATATCTTCACTAGTCTACTGATAGTAGCGCGTAGTGAAATATTGGCTAAACTTTTATCATATTCGCCATTTTATAGTCACCGAAATGCTGGTCAACGTGCTCAATATCTGTTCGGACGATGAGCTTCTGTCCGAGGCCGACGAAGGAATGGACGGTAGGAGCGCATTGTCAATCAATATTTATTACTTTAAACCTTGTATTATTTGCACCAGATAATTGTTGATTTTATTTAGGTTGCAGTTTTTTTGGCGTTATTTTCTGCAGTGTTGAATGGCGTGAATGCTTTGTAATTTAGTGTAGCCTCCCTTTGCTGTATGATGTAGACAGACAGATTTCAATTATATCAAAAATTAAACACAATATGCACATTGCAACGCCGTGCCTGTAGATGATCCCGCTGTTGTCTTCTATTAACTAATTTTCAGGCTCCAATTCCGCTAAAGGTACGTGAATCCCTGTGGCCCATCCCCACACCCAAGTGATTTATAGTTTTTGTTTGCTTTAAGTAGAAGCTACTGACATTTAACAGTGTTTTTATTTGTAATTTTCATTATTTAATGATAAATGCATAAGTTTTTTATGTTAGAGAATAAGCGCGTAACTGAGCGACTGACTGAATGTAGTTAGTTTTATTAAAGCATAAAACTGGCTAAGATCCTTAGTTTAATGTTTTTTGCGTTAATTATTGCGTTAAAATTTAGAATCGCTATATATTGTTCAGTTGCTACTGTTCAGTAGTGCGACAAGAATATAACCGCCATTAAGTTCCTAATCATTTTTCCGCTTTCCACTACGCATTTGATGAAAATTTAAAAAACTGTTCAGTGCCAACTGGTAAGTTGCACAGCCGCGGTTTCGGGTTCCCTGACAGTGCACGGGTTTTAATTGATGTTTGACGCTTTTTGGCTGCCTGCCAACTCTTTCTGACTATTCCTTTGTGTACGCTTATATTTCCTAGAGATCAATCTTTACTGATTCGAGTTGCGTTACATTTCCTTCGTGCGTCAGTCAGTCAGTGCGTGTCCGGTGTCCGATGGTTAATTATCGGTGTTCTTTATTGTTTTCTATGCCGCTTTGGCGACTCTCTATTTTTGGTATTTTTCTTTTCTGCCTACACTGCCTGCATTGTTTACGTTCTAACCGTGTCATATGCCAGCTCAGCTGTTTTATTTATAAGTATCCCAATTTGGGAATCAGCCCGTCTAATAATCCTAATTGGGGAATCAGCCCGTCTAATTATCCCAATTTGGGGGTCAGCCCGTCTAATAATCCCAATTTGGGAATCTGCCCGTCTAATAATCCCAATTTGGGAATCTGCCCGTCTAATAATCCTAATTTGGGAATCAGCCCGTCTAATAATCCCAATTTGGGAATCAGCCCGGCTAATCATCCCAATTTGGGAATCTGCCCGTCTAATAATCCCAATTTGGGAATCTGCCCGTCTAATAATCCTAATTTGGGAATCAGCCCGTCTAATAATCCCAATTTGGGAATCAGTCCGTCTAATAATCCCAATTTGGGAATCAGCCCGGCTAATCATCCCAATTTGGGAATCAGCCCGGCTAATCATCCCAATTTGGGAATCAGCCCGTCTAATCATCCCAATTGGGGGGGAATCAGCCCGGCTAATTATCCCAATTGGGGGGGGGGGGAATCAGCCCGGCTAATTATCCCAATTTGGGAATCAGCCCGGCTAATAATCCCAATTTGGGGGTCAGCCCGTCTAATAATTCTATCAATAATTTGGGAATCAGTCCGTCTAGTATTGTTACTGCAGTCCTGCTAATTTTCATTAAAAAATTGGAGCATATTATATCAAGTGACTCAGTGAAAGTGCTTATTGTTGGTTTATAACTGTGACCTCCCAACCCGCTAAATCATCGGCAGCGAACGCCATGGCGGCCCGAAAAGAGGTGATTCGGAACAAGATTCGTGCTATCGGCAAAATGGCCCGCGTCTTCACTGTGCTTCGCGAGGAATCCGAGTCCGTGTTGGAGCTCAAGGGTCTCACGCCTAACGGCATGCTGCCCATGGGCGTGCTCAGCGGCGGCAAGGAGTCACTGTCTAGCGGTGAGCCACGCAATATCACCTACCTAAGCCTACACTGCCACCTACTCCAGTCTTCGGTCTTGTTTCAATCTGTTAAACCCAAGTGAATACTATTTAATGACACCCACCTCACTCCAATCTAATGACACCCACCTCACCTCACTCCAATCTAATGACACCCACCTCACCTCACTCCAATCTAATGACACCCACCTCACTCCAATCTAATGACACCCACCTCACCTAACTCCAATCTAATGACACCCACCTCACTCCAATCTAATGACACCCACCTCACACCAATATAATGACACCCACGTCACCTCACTCCAATCTAATGACACCCACCTCACCTCACTCCAATCTAATGACACCCACCTCACCTCACTCCAATCTAATGACACCCGCCTCACCTCACTCCAATCTAATGACACCCGCCTCACCTCACTCCAATCTAATGACACCCACCTCACTCCAATCTAATGACACCCACCTCACTCCAATCTAATGACACCCACCTCACTCCAATCTAATGACACCCACCTCACCAATCTAATGACACCCACGTCACCTCACTCCAATCTAATGACACCCACCTCACTCCAATCTAATGACACCCACCTCACTCCAATCTAATGACACCCGCCTCACTCCAATCTAATGACACCCGCCTCACCAATTTAATGACACCCACCTCACACCAATCTAATGACACTCACCTCACTTCAATCTAATGACACCCACCTCACTCCTATTTAATGACACCCACCCCACCTCACTCCAATCTAATGACACCCACCTCACTCCAATTTAATGACACCCACCTCACACCAATCTAATGACACTCACCTCACTTCAATCTGATGAAGCCCACCTCACTCCAATCTAACGCAGCTGTTGGCGGCTTCAATCCGCACCACAAGATTAGCGGCTTCGAGGAGGCCAAAGCAATCGACAAGGTCAACGAGCGGATGCCGCCGCGCCGCGACGCCCCCGGCGGTGGCGGCGCCACCAACTGACAATTTCTATGCTTAAATGGCCTGTTTGCTTGTTGAGTTTGGTGCCCCGGCGCTCTGTCTGTTTTGTGCGCTAGCCAGGCTGAGGCCGATTCATTACTGAGCTATGTTATTCTATACTCTGTTCTTTGGTATCGAATTACGGCTAAATAAATGATTGCTTGTTTTTTTAGTTTGTTATTTTGTTTAACTAATAATATACGACTGTTGAAATCGGTATTGTGTTTTGTTTGATATAGATACTTATTAGGTTGTAAGCTGTAACTATTAAATCGCATAAGCATAACTGTTTCGCCTTTTCATCTTGTTTGTCATGCGTGCCCGCATTGGTTGGCGTTAATCTCTATTTATTTGTTTATTCGCTTGCTTTTTCCCTTGTCTCTCTACGTGTATTTCCCCCATCACTTTGCAGACGATGAGGTGTGTTTTTTCGTTGTCACAATACGCAAGCTTAATCTCGTGTTATAGTCTCCCCCTGCTTGCCTAGCTAAATTGCTATTGCTTTTATGAGAATTTTTCTCCGGATTTTTTGTCTTCAACTTTAGATTTTTTTCTGCTTTTGTTCTAATAATTTATTAAAGAATTAATCAAAGATCGCTATGTTTTATCTTTAAAGAGCCACTTATGATTTAGAACCTACTCAAACCTTACTCAGACCCTTCTCCAACACTATTTAGACTTTACTAAGACCCTGCACAGACCCTACACAAACCCTTCACAGACCCTACTCAAACCCTACACAGACCCTACACAGACCCTACATAAACCCTACTCAAACCCTGCACAAACCCTACACAAACCCTACACAAACCCTACTCAAACCCTACACAAACCCTACACAAACCCTACTCTACACAGACCCTACTTAAACATACACAAACCCTACTCAAACCCTACTCAAACACTGCACAAACCCTACTCAAACCCTACACAGACTCTGTCAAGACCCTAGTCACCCCTTGTTCGGCAAAAAATCGCCTGCTGTTACTCTCTTTCCCATCTATATTAGATTAATTATTGTGATAACTTTATTCCAGAAACTCACTGCTGCGCACATGCATCATTTTGTTCACCCCCATGTTTGTCTCTGCCTCCCAGTTCAAACCAAAGGTATTCTTTTGTGTTGCCAGGTGCGTCCAGCTGATTTCTTTTAGCGTTGACGATTTCATTATTGATTTATTATTGGAATTTTTCTGCCCATAGCTGCATACAGTGATGATATTATTGTTGTTTTTGTCATTTATACTAACCAAATGTTTACTGATTATTTGTTTGTTTTTCTTCTGTCTTTGCTTTCCTCTCGAAAAATTTGACAATTTGAATTGTATTCTGGCTGTTCTTACATCTATTTCACCTGACTAATTCTATCCCGCTGAATTCTTTTTGCCGCAAATCCAGTCAGATCTGATATCTTGTAGCTTTGATCAATCGAATCTCCTTTTCTGTCTATCTTGATATAATCTCGCCGCAATGTCTGCATCTACCGTTAGTCAATTTATATCTATTATTAATCTAGTCTTATATACGAGTATTAAAACCAATTGTAGAAAATCTCTATTGTTAAGCGACTGTCTGCCTATAGCCATATTATTCTCCGCCATTTGATCTGGCCGCACCTCTTCGGTATTAATCGTCCCTCTGCTCTGTTGCAATGTGTGTTTTTTCGGCAATATTTTTTTCATGGAATCCCAAATGACAGAAGGCAATTTAACTATAGCAAATATACACATATTTATTGATATAGTCTGGCAATTTTTCGCTTTCAACTCATTGAAAATCAATTATCAATTGTTGGTTAAATACGGCAGTTCGTTTATCATACTACTACTTGTTGCGCGTTAGTAGGCAGTATCGACTCGGAGATGCCGGTCTGAAAATTTGCACCAGTGGCAAGACGAAATCGTATTTAATGTTCTGTACAGGCTGACGCTCAGATGGCTGGCTGGCTGGCTGCATCAGGCCAGCCGGTAGCGGAGGGTCAGACGGGTGTGGGCGGGTTCCGGCAATCCATGAGCAGCTCGGTGCTCTCCGCTCTGGCCCGCAGTCTCAGCGCGGCGGCTGCCGCTGCCGACGGCGCCGACTTGCCGCCGTCTGAGGCCGAGGCGATCAGGTGGGCGAGGCTCGCCGGGCAGCAGCTGACGCGGAGGTCGCGGCAGCAGAGTTTCAGGGCCGAGCCTAGGCGGACAAGTCTGTCCAGGAGCTGGAGGAGTTTTGGGGGTTCGTAGAGGTTTGGGTCTTTGGTCATGGCCTCCAGCCCCGCCTACTAGCTCCCACTCGGGGGCCATTCCCTTACACTTCTAACGCCTCACAGTGCCCCCCATCTTCACTCTGTCCACGCCATCTCTCCTCTCTATCTCCCTTTTTCTCTTCTCTCCCTCTTCCTCTTCTCCCCCTTCTCCCTCTTCCTCTTCTCCCCCTTCTCCCTCTTCTCTCCCTTCTTCTTCTCCCCCTTCTTTCTCTTCTCCCCATTCTTTCTCTTCTCTCCCTTCTCCCTCTTCTCTCCCTTCTCCCCCTTATTCCTCTTCTCTCCCCTCTTCCTCTTCTCCCCTTCTTCATCTTCTCTCCCTCTTCCTCTTCTCCCCTTCTTCCTCATCTCTCCCTCTTCCTCTTTTTCCCCTTCTTTCTCTTCTCCCCCTTCTTTCTCTTCTCCCCCTTCTTTCTCTTCTCTTCCCTCTCCCTCTTGACTCCCTTCTTCTTCTCCCCCTTCTTCCTTTTTTTCTTCTCTTCCTCCTCAACTCGCACAAACCCTTCCCCAGCCACCTTTGATTTCAAATTCATCTTTCAAATCTATAATCTACCTGTCTTCTCGCCTGCTCCTTGCAGAAGTGATGCAGAGCGGCAGCTGTGAGCAGGCCGCTTCCAGCGATCAACAACAGGAGGCCGCCGCGGCCCAGGGTGCTGCCCCAGACTCGCCTGTGAACAAAGGGATGATGAAGGATGCCAATGTTGAGTCCCAATTGGCCCATGGAAAATCTTATTTGATATACGAGTTGATCGACAAATCTTACAGTGATGATATTATGTGATCTATTTTTTTAGCATTGTCTTCTATCCTTGTCTTTTGACTTGTCTCTTGCTCCCCCAGTACAGTATCCTTATATCCCTATATCTGTTTATTTTCTCTGCCTGTCTGTAAATCCTCCTCTCTCTCAGGGCCTCTATATTTCTATATCTCCTCTATCGGTCCCTCTTGCCCAGTGGTGCGCACGCGTTAGAATTTCTAGAATCCAGGAAAGCCGGTTGGATTTGCATTTTTATTTTCTATTTTCCCCTATATTGCACTTCGTCCATAAATTTCGCTTCGTCCAGCCGTCGCATCAAATTGAATTTTTTCTCTTAGCTACGGGTGTAGGATTCCAGCAACAGTGGACTTTTCCCAGAAATTTCCTATGCATTATCGAATGAAGAAATCGGCGGAATGCTACATGGAATTGGCATGGCGGGGTCAATTCCAAACCTGCCTGTCCCACTTTTCATCTGGCTTCAGTTTAGCTTGCGGAAACGGTTGGAATAATATTTTTATTTGCCACTTTTCTCGGTGCTTTTTGTGCTGGGGGTGGGGAGTTTCAGCCTGTGTACAGTGTGTGCTGAGGGTGGGGAGTTGGAGCCTGTGTACAGGGTGTGCTGAGGGTGGGGAGTTGGAGCCTGTGTACAGTGTGTGCTGAGGGTGGGGAGTTGGAGCCTGTGTACAGTGTGTGCTGAGGGTGGGGAGTTGGAGCCTATGTACAGTGTGTGCTGAGGGTGGGGAGTTGGAGCCTGTGTACAGTGTGTGCTGAGGGTGGGGAGTTGGAGCCTGTGTACAGTGTGTGCTGAGGATGGGGAGTTGGAGCCTGTGTACAGTGTGTGCTGAGGGTGGGGAGTTGGAGCCTGTGTACAGTGTGTGCTGAGGGTGGGGAGTTGGAGCCTGTGTACAGTGTGTGCTGAGGGTGGGGAGTTGGAGCCTGTGTACAGTGTGTGCTGAGGGTGGGGAGTTGGAGCCTGTGTACAGTGTGTGCTGAGGGTGGGGAGTTTAGGTTGCGCCACTAGTCTGTGAAAATGAGCACCCGCAGTGAGTGGGCTGTTGATAGATAATGGTGGTTCCGTTGGTGAATGATGGCTAGTCAGAGTATGATGTTTGATGTGCAGTTCATTTTCATTCGATTTGGGTATCTGGTGATAAATTAAATGCAATCAAATCAGTAATAAAATCAGTATTTCTTAATGCTACCAGCAGGAAAGCAGTAATTTGGTTAGTCGAGATCCCAGATCCAGATCCCAGACTCGGGATCCTGTTGTCAGGCCATCTCTAGGCAATCACCGGTTGAGCACTTTAGAAACTCAGAATTGGCAGCCAGACAGACAGAAAGACAGGCAGACAGGAAGAGAGCGTGACGAAGAGGCGATGCGTGCAGTTGCCAGGTGTCAGCTCCGCGACACTCGGACTTTTTTCCTCGATCATTCACTAATTATCCCAATGGCGAAATCGTGAAAGGAAACTGTCAGTCGCAGGAAACTCAGCTATCACGCTCTCAGCTTCCGGCCTCCGTTATTTTATGCAGTTTTTTTGAATAAAAACTCACGCGATGAGTTATCGGGAATGGCAAGAAACCAGAGAAGAAAATTAACTAACCGGGTGTGGGAGTAGGCTGCACTTTTCTAGCGGGTTTTCTGACTGGTAATTGAAGAGGCCCGCTCAGAATGACGCCGAGATGCTAATGTGAGGCGCCGTGGGTCCAGTAGACAGAATTCGAGTGAGTGACGCTTTTTTTAATTTGCTTTTGTACATATAAATTGTGGCCTGGCTTTCAAAGTGGAAGAAACGCAGTCGGGGAATGGGAATTGGAATGTCAGTAGTAGCGTGGGGAGATTGGGAGATAAACACAGATCTGCGATTGACTGAATGATGAGGAATAGAATTATTCGGTTTTGTACACAAGGACAGAAAAATGGGAAACCGGTCAGTTTAGAGGAGATCGATTTTTTCCTCGATCATTCAATCTGAAATTTGTTGCGAGGCAGTACAACTTCCCCTCCCTAATTGTCTCTGTTAAGTGTGTCGCTACTTCTCTAGAATGGCAGACAGAATCAGTGATTACCCACCCCTTCCTGTCAGATATAACCCTTCCTGTCAGATATATCCTTCCTGTCAGATATATCCCTTCCTGTCAGATATATCCCTTCCTGTCAGATATATCCCTTCCTGTCAGATATATCCCTTCCCGTCAGATATATCCCTTCCTGTCAGATATATCCCTTCCTGTCAGATATATCCCTTCCTGTCAGATATATCCCTTCCTGTCAGATATATCCCTTCCTGTCAGATATATCCCTTCCCGTCAGATATATCCCTTCCTGTCAGATATATCCCTTCCTGTCAGATATATCCCTTCCTGTCAGATGTATCCCTTCCTGTCAGATATATCCCTTCCTGTCAGATATATCCCTTCCTGTCAGATATATCCCTTCCTGTCAGATATATCCCTTCCTGTCAGATATATCCCTTCCTGTCAGATATATCCCTTCCTGTCAGATATATCCCTTCCTGTCAGATATATCCCTTCCTGTCAGATATATCCCTTCCTGTCAGATATATCCCTTCATGTCAGATATATCCCTTCCTGTCAGATATATCCCTTCATGTCAGATATATCCCTTCCTGTCAGATATATCCCTTCATGTCAGATATATCCCTTCCTGTCAGATATATCCCTTCCTGTCAGATATATCCCTTCCTGTCAGATATATCCCTTCATGTCAGATATATCCCTTCCTGTCAGATATATCCCTTCATGTCAGATATATCCCTTCCCGTGTCACATACCACTTCCTGTCTTATAGACCTCAATGTCAAACAGACAACAGAAATCTAAGACACAACAAAAGCCAAGGCAACGCCAACAGGCACAAAAGTCACGCACGACGTGCTGTAGACAATGAATGAGCAGATGATCAGCGTGAAGCCGACCGACATGCCGAAGAAGCCGACTGCGGCAGCTGTGCCAAAAACTGTTGGCGATCGGTAGCGAGTGTACTGACAGCCCGACGAGTACTGCGGCTGCCGCGGCTGCTGCTGCAGCGAACTGGAAAGCTCCAGCTGGTACGAGTCCGCTCGATCCGCTTGGTATGGCACCGGTGTGAAAATCATGGCCGACTGGGGAGAGCCGACTGGGAGCGGATCCCTGTCTAGGGATATTTCAGGCCGCCTAGAAACTGCGCCTCCCCAGATGGATTCCCCACAGGAGTGGCTGACGATCCCAGCTGATGGCTGGATCCAAGCTGGACCAATCCGGACCCGCCTCCAACTCAGTTCATAAATCAGTTTTTATTGAGGCAAAGTTTGCCCCGAGTCGCCCATATTATTGTTTTGCGTTTCTCCGATTATTTATGACCATCTCTGATGAGATATCGAATCGAGGATGTAAAATTTGTAATGTTTGGAGCTTCTTGCGCCAGTTCCCCTGAGATACTGCAGTACACAAGAACGGTCATTACTCTTAGCAGTTACAGAGTTAGTTCTGTTAAATCCGTGAACCCGCCAGATGATTAATTAACTGGGCTGGCCGGTAAATGGGGCAATATAAATTGAAAGCTTAGCGAAGATATATGGAAGGATAAATAGCTCCACACCGAGAGTAGAATACCAAGTAAAAGAAAAAATCAATAAAAAGATGGAGATAAAAAGACAGGTGGATGGATAGACAGACAGACAGACAGACAGACAGACAGACAGACAGACAGACAGACACAGACAGACAGACAGACAGACAGACAGACATCCACAAGACAGACAGAAGACAGACAGACAGACAGACAGGACTTATTTAAAAGCTACGCCAACTACACTCACTTGCTTGCCTCACTACTAAAAGCTAATCGATGATTCCCACCAAGAGCAGCAAGGTTGCCAGCTCCGTTTGCCAGATACCAGAAGGGATCAGGAGATCCATAGACAGAGCATCAACCCAGATGGACAACATTTCGCCATCCCGCAGACAGAATTATATAGAGCTGGCTGCCAATGGAACAATACAAAGTGCGTTAAGTCAGAGGTAAGAAATTAGTGAGCAATTCTGGGCGCACTCGATCTCTCTCACTTCCGGGTGGCAACAGTTGCCCCCCCCCCCTGTCTGTTAGTCCCGCTTATCAACTGTCTGCGCCAGCCTCTCAAGCTAAATAGGAATTTTTTCTTATCAGGCTGGCCGACAAGCCAATACGGACGGATTCCAATATTTGGTATGTTGAACGCGTTCCAAGCGCGTACTGTACAGGCTGTTAGTACAGAACAGTATCTATGCGTCCGTGTTCCAAGCCTCGGTCCTGCAATTGTGTCGAATAGTTTATTGCAGCTGCACTGCGTGTGTGCGCGCAAACTCGCTGAATTAACCCTGACTCGGTTCCTACTTAATTAATTGCTACAATTTATTGGGGCTGGTGCCCAGTCCTTCGTGTACTAATCAAGTTAGTACAATACATATTTTCGTGGTGTGAATGGAAAGATTTGCGATGCTGGTCTGTTTGACATTGAGGTCTAAAAGACAGGAAATGGTGTGAGAGACAGGAAGGGTTATGTCTGACAGGAAGGGATATGTCTGACAGGAAGGGATGTGTCTGGCAAGAAGGGATGTGTCTGACAAGAAGGGATGTGTCTGACAGGAAGGGATACATCTGACAGGAAGGGATATGTCTGACAGGAAGGGATATTTCTGACAGGATGGAATAGGTGAGGCAGCAAGGGATATGGAACTGATATTTGAAAAAACAATAAAGCTGCTTATTATAGCAAAAGCGAATCTAAAATATGCTATGGGATTTCGTGCCTGCAGCTGCGGGGGAGGGGATGAAGGCGGTTGAGGTGCTCAGTGCACTTCTCGCCTAACCCACAGGCGAGCGTAGAAAATTTTAACCAAAGTGTTTTCTACTTTCTATTGCTTATTTCTTCCACTTATTCGATGTGATATATCACTGGCCAAATAAGCCAGCTGTAAGCTCGATTCCCTTTCACTTTCTTCCCCTTATTTATTCCACCATGTGGAGGGGTCTAAGACCCTCCCCCTGCCCTCTCGCTCTCGCACAATTTCCCTCTCCATCTTTGCTCGTTCTTCATTTCCTGTGTCAGCAGCGGGTAGCCATGCAACGGGCAGCTAACTTTGCTGACAGGATAATATCCCCCCGCGACTTAATTGGTGAGGCGCGCGGCGTCTAAGGGGGGAGTAGGGGAGGAGGGAGACTGGGACCCATATGGTTAGGACGCTCCTAATGCCAATGTTTTTGGAAGTTCTTCCCCTCTGCTTCGTTCTTTCTCTGTCTCTGACTCGGGACTGACGGGTGCGAGGTTTGCGCCCGGGAGAGGAGCATCGGAGAGAAACTAAGCGAGGGGATAAAAAAAACTTTCTTTTTGATGATGATGAAGAAGGCGCAGCTGCCTGTTTGCACTTTGGGCACCCGTGATCGGCTCAGCCAAAGCTAAGTATAGAGCTGTCCCCGCCTCTGTCTCTGTGTGACACCCTCACTTCCCATCCTTTCATCTCTCTTTACTTAGCTACTGTCTTTCATTTTCTGAGTCTCCCTCCCTCACTGCAGGGCGCCAGGACAAAATTTAAACAATATGGCTTATAAATTGTTTAAGAAACACATGGGAAACTGACGTCTTTATAAAAATTAACTTTCAACAAAAATGATGAAAGCTTGGATAGTTAATCATCTCTATAACTCTACCTTCCTCTCTTTGACAGTCCTCTACCTGCTCTATTACTTTCAGAATTTCCCAATCGAATTAGGTTTCTGTTTGCAAAACTCACTCTCAAGAACAGGGTCGAGCTTCTCTCCCGGACCAGCTCTCAATACCCAACTGAGGAGCCTTTGGTGGTACTCCACGTTAAATCGAATTCCCTAATCACAGCTCTGGCCTTAGTTACCAGTTCGAACGATTTTTTTTCTGTATATTTTAACTTGGCTGCTCCCGCGGCGCAATTCGTCACAGCCACTCGGCCTGACAGCTCGAAGTTCCGCCTCGAACTGGCCTATCTCCTTCTCCGCTTCCAAGCCGCTCTTCTGTCCCCGCAAATTAACTTTTTTTCCCCTCTCTGTGTTTCTTGCCGGGTCCCTTCGCTCCCAGGACCGGGGATCTCAGTGAGCGGGGAGCGTATTTACCCCCGGGGATTCCGGCGGCTCTGATGAAATGCAACTTCTGTTGGACATTCTGACTGCCTCCCTAATTCTGAGTCTGCCTGTCTCTCCGCGGTGGCCTCAGACATTTGCCAAGCTAATTAAAGGGACTTAGGAGAGTCTCTCGAGACGCTTCGGGGGGGGGGGGGTACCAGCGGCTGGACTTTTCCTGGAATGAAACTCTGAAGCTCAGCATTAAAGCCACGGATTTCTGACCCCTAGGGCACTGGGTACGCGGTGCACTGTCTTCGTGCACCAAAATCATCTGCATCATTTGCTTTGCCACTCTGACCAATTCTTCTAGATCTGTTCTCCCTTTTCCTAGCTGCCATTCATCAGATCAGCTCTTCCAGAACCTGCCAAATTAGATGAGAGCAAAGTTACACGCCCCTTATTCTTTCTAGCTCGTATGCTCTTCCAATGACGAAAGTCGTAGTCTATTGGTCAGGGCATCTGCCTTATGACTGGAAGGTTGTGGGTTCGAGGCCTAGCTCCAGAGGACTTGAGGCAAGGCACTTAATCCCACATAGGTTCATTCCATCCAGTTGAGATCGGGTACCAGTTTGAGCTGGGAAAATTTAGAGTGGGTGCTGCGGCCTCTCCAGCCCGTCAGGACTGAGCAGCTGTACATAGCGCTTGGATGCGCCGCGCAACTAGCTGCGGCTGTGCTGCTTGCTATACATCCATCTGGTCGAAAGGTCAGGTGTCAAAATTTCCTAAATTCTTATTTCTTCAAATGACAAAATCTTATAAACCGTAGCTGAGAGACAAATAAAGCGAAATGGACTTGACAGCAAATTTTTACTTTTAAAAAAGAACCAAATTTATTATTAATAATAAGCAAGTCGCGCTACTATTAGTAGGTCACTTCAATTGAGTCAGAAAAATTAATTAAATTGAACAGGGTAATAATTCGACTTCGTGAAATATATAGTTAGTATCGGTTATTGATAATTATTGTGCAGTAAAATGTAGTATTGCAGGCTCAGTAGGTTGTTACCTTGTCTGTAGCTTCCGGTTTGATGGTAAATAAATTATAGATCCAAACTGGGTTTCAGCTATTTAACATGGGGACGCGTTTATTCAGGTCTCCAGTTAGATGGAAGAAGCTGAAGATGAGGCAGGTTCGCTCGCCAATGTCCATCAACAGACGGCTGGATTCTTGGCCGCAGATGCAGCTGCGGTGAGCAGGTGTGAGGATGCGGCATCGTTTTCGATAATTATCCAATAAATCAATAAAAATTCCATCCCGGGCACATTACCTCAGCAAGCTACTAACCCAAATATCTACCCGACAGTCTACCCAATCGCCTGCCTGACAACCTACCCTAAATATACCTAAAAAAATCTGCTAAACAATCTACGAGTACATAACAACATACCAAAAAATCCAACCAAACAACCTATTAAACAATCTACCAAACAACTTACTCGACAATCTACCGAACAACCTATCAAACAACCTACCCAATAATCTACCAAACAATCTACCGAACAACCTATCAAACAATCTACCCAATAATGTAGCAAAAAGTTATGCCCAATTAACAAGTTGAAAAATAACAATAATCTGCCAAATATTTCACCATACAATATGCGCTTACCTTAACAGTCTACTGGTCTCATTTTTTAAGCATTTGAGTCGCCGCTCCCCCCTCAGCAGTGGGCCAATCACTCCGGACTCACCCAGTAAACTGCCGTCCAATCACAACAGCGCATTCGAATCCGAGCCGCCTCAGCTCCAGCCTCACGTGACTGGCCAGCTCAGCATCCGAGTGGAACTTGTCGGCCGCTCTGGAAACCAAATCGGCGATGAAGGCGGTGTTCGGTCGGCTGAAGCCGGACCGTTGAACGCTCACTTCGCCGCTGTTGTTCCTGCCTGGCCGGCTGACGCCCAGCTTCAGGCCGCTGCGCTTCAGGTCATTCAGGCGGGACCGGGCGTAGGGGGCGAAGTCCGTGCATAGCCTGCAGTCTGCGGGTGAAAGTTTGGCGTTGTCCGACTTGGGGATCTGGGATGGTGTAGAATTCCTACTTTGGGATCTGGGAGGCTGTGGCTGCCCGACTTGGGGATCTGGGATGGTGTAGAATTCCTACTTTGGGATCTGGGAGGCTGTGGCTGCCCGACTTGGGGATCTGGGATGGTGTAGAATTCCTACTTTGGGATCTTGGAGGCTGTGGCTGCCCGACTTGGGGATCTTGAAGGGTGTGGCTGTCCGACTTGGGGATCTGGGAGGGTGTAGAATTCCTACTTTGGGATCTGGGAGGCTGTGGCTGCCCGACTTGGGAATCTGGGAGGGTGTAGAATTCCTACTTTGGGATCTGGGATGATGTGGCTTTCGGACTTGGGGATCTGGGAGGGTGTGGCATTCCTACTTTGGGATTTAATAGGCTTGGACGAAGGTCGCGTCCTGCTTCAGCCTCAAAATTGTGTCAACGGTGGCCCAATCCATGAGTTCTAGCCTATCATGTGCCACCAGCTAGTGTTACTGAACCAGTTCAACGAAACCCTCACAATGGCAGCCAGGACAGAGTCATCCTTCTGCTGCCGATGTGAAACTGCCGACTCACCCGCGCTCAGACGCTCGCCGACTCGCAAATGCCCGGCCGAGGTGTCAGTCGGCACCGACACGGTCGCAGTGCTGGACACGGTGCTCGCCTGTGGCCGCTTCGTCCTCGCCCTCGCCGCCGCCCAGCAGCCAGGACTGGTCGGCGTCGCTCTGCACGCCTTTTTCGTCGTTATTGTTGACTTCAGCGACGCTGCCGCGCTGGTCCTGCCGGATTGATAGCGCAGGCGGCGCGCACCGACTGACTTCAACAATGAGCGGACCGACGCCGGCAGCTTTGTTGGCCGCAGTCGACGTGCTGTCGACTTCCTGGATGACTCGCGACGCCCTGGACCAGGCGATGGGTTCAGCCGGACAGCTGGCCGTCGCCGTCTGCGAGCTGATCGCCGAGTTAGCGGTCGGCGACGATTCCTGATGGCAAAGCGTCGACGTGACCAGCTGCATCTGCCAGCTGCTGCTGCCGCTGCTGACGTCACCTCGGCCGGCTTCGCCATCGCCTCCTCTGCTGCACTTCTCGGCGCTGGCAGCCGGCTCGACCAGGGCGCGCGGCGAGCCCGTCTCGATGACAACTCGGCCGCCCTGTCTGCCAGACGGCGGCGCTGGCAGCGGTTCCGCCCGTTCGGCCAAGGTTGTTGTCAACAGCTGGCAGTTGCTGGCCTGCAGCAGCATCAGTTGGCGCTGCTGTTGCTCTTGCTGCCTGCGCAAGGCGCTGCCGCCGCCGCCAGTGGCCAGAAGTGCCTCGGCGGCGGCTGCGTCGGCGCATTCCATCCCAATCTGGCTGAAGTGCGTGGCCAGCTCGTAGCGCTCCTGGTACACAACGCTCTCCTGCGTTGAGTATCGAGTGATCTCAAAGGACTCCGTGCTTGCAACTGCTGCTGCCTTCGGACTCACGGGCTGCTGCTGGCGCTGCTTCTGCTGCTGCTGATTTTGCTGCTGCTGATTTTGCTGCTGGTCCGGTGTGTGCTGTGTCTTCCCAGGACAGCAGGCATCGTTTAGACTTCGAATCAACTGTCCATTGAATTCAGCACCCTTCAAGTCCAAATCAGTCCAAGTTGTTGACGAAGTGCTCGTCAACTTGTCGTCGCTGTCGTCATTCTCGGTGCTGAACACCAGGTTGAGCGGAGACGGGTCGCAGCGCGACATCGGCCGTTTGCCAGTCGAGCCGAGCTTCTTCAGTTGTTTCTACACTACCACTAGCTGAGGCCATGGCCGAACCGTTATTAACACCCATGCCCATTAGGTCGCCGCCTCCCATTGTTGCTGAGGAATCCGGCCATTGGCTGTTGCAGTCCCCGGACATTGATCTCGTGGTGCCGCTAGTGCAGGACCGCTGCTGCAGCATGGCCTCAAAATCTGATAGGCGCGACTCCATGGCGGCCAGGCGGAGCTCCAGCCGGCTCAACTCGTCGGCTCGCGAACAGCAGCCGCTGCTGCCGGGGCCGTGAGAAAATTTGTCCTCAGCCACGGAGCTCTGCCGACGTCGATCTTGTTGATAATGGTGATGATAGCTCTCTCGGCTGGCCGCAGTGGCGCTGTCACCTCGGCTGCTTGGTGGCTGCTGCTGCCCATCGTTGAAGTTGACTGCGGCTGCTCGACTCCGACTGGATCGATTGCTGGACGATCGCATGGCTTCTGTTTTTAGGGCAAAGATAATGGCAGTCCGCTAATTAGAAGCCGCATGGGAGAAAAACGAAATGGGAAATTCGTATTTGAGGCGCGCATCTTCGCTGATTTTTGCTTCAGGGAGTGATTGCCATAGACGGTAAAATCTTCTATTTTAGAAAAATAATGCTCTAAAAAGAATGCATTAGCGAATTTGAGTTCTGAGTTGAAGAGTCCAAATAAATTATATCATGGGAAATACAAGGACACTTGGGGATACTTACGGTGTTCTTGCTGAAATAATGTAGAAACCGATGGATCAAGGGCAAAGGGAAACGCCCCACGATGGCATTTTTTACATAAAGTCAAGGCTGCAGACTGATCAGCTTCCGCATGGCTGCATATGGCTGTGCATGCATTAACCCGTTCAAAAATCTAATTGTATTCTGTTAGACTTTTCCCATAGAAAATCTGAGCGAAGACTTGCGACAACTCAAAGATAAAAGACCCATACTAGCCTTTGCCACGGACGGTAGCGTAGCTTCTGGTGTCGTTTTGATCTTTGCTAAAATCATGTACTGATTGGGACTATTACTACTATTTTAAGTGGAGAAATGGTAACGGTATTTATGTTGTAAAAAAGTGCGTCCTCAAAACAATTACGCTCGTTTATTAAAAGTTTCTCTAAAGCAGAGATATAAGTGGACTGTTGCCTCCAAATCATAATTTATGACTAATTTAGATAAATAGTTTCTTGATCGTCATCATTGAATTTCGAAATTTTATGTATTCCGGCAAAATTATGTATCATATGCATCATAGCCAAGACAGGAGGTTTCAAAAAACTTGTTGCTTCACCAGGAGATTACGAATCCGGACCAAAAACCCCGGAATTCAACTTGTGGTTTTCTAGGAAATGTTGAATTAGGTGCCCAGCGGCGGATCACTAGCTAGCTATCTATGTCACATATTGTAATTGTATCGAGACAACCGACTTAATAAAGTTAAATTAGAGATCAGAAGCAAATAATTAAGTTTCAGCTAATTTTTTTCAGTGTCTGCATCCCTAAAACTTTCAGATTCGAATAAGCCATTTGTTGACCAACAGATGTCTCATTTCTACATTAGCTGCCTACACTGAAACTTGAAAGCTGAAACGGGTAAAGCAAGACCAAACCTTATCCCATTAAATGGCCCTATTTGTTAATACCTAAAAATAAAAGTAATAGACAAACGCATTTTCAAATATTCCTCCAAGTTTTTTTGATTAGAGTAGAATATAGTCGATGTGCCACACTTCAAAAAACCTTATAACAAATTAATACTATCATTTTTATGCAAGAAATTGTACCTTGAAACATTTTTTTAGTTAAGTTTATATTTATTATACATTTTAATTGTTTATATTGTTTTACTTTAGTATAGTTTATTCCAATATATAACAAAAATTATACCAATTTAATTTTTATTTTCACTATTAATATTTTCTCTATAGCTAATTCTTTTATTAAATTAATTCTGTACCTTCTATCATATGCCTTTTATTATTATTACAGAAAAATTCTTTTAAAATTGAAATATTTTCCATAGCTAATGGTATTTTTTAATTAATTTTTTACTATATAATTACAAATTTTCTAATTCTTGTCAAAGTTAAAAAAATCTTTAGTATCTCTATAGCTAATTCTTTTATTAAATTAATTCTGTACCTTCTATTGTATGCCTTTTATTATTATTACAGAAAAATTTCTTTTAAAAATTAAAATATTTTCCATAGCTAATGGTATTTTTTAATTAATTTTTTATTATATAATTACAAATTTTCTAATTCTTGTCAAAGTTAAAAAAATCTTTAGTATCAAATGTTTTTGTGATTTTTAGTTAACTATTGTGAGTTTAATGTATAACTAGATAAAAATACAAATTTTTATGCAAACTCTCTAGACAGTTTTTAAAGGATAGCTATACTTTGGTAAATATCTACAAACTAGAAGCTGTTTTTCCTAATTTATTGCTAATCCCATAATTTTTTTACCTTTGTAAAGAATTTCTCCAGACCATGCTAATAACACACTAAAATTCTTTCTAAGCTATACTTGGCAGAGGGTCAAAGTTCCACGAATTGAAAGAAGTAAACTGAAATCATTATACAATAAATAGCACCTATTAATCACTCCAAACAAGTAAAAAAATCGTCCCAGACCCCACTGAGCAGTGGCATCATTGTCTCCAACCCGCAGCCATCGAGATGCTGCAAGAGCTGGGACTTGACGAGCTGAAGCGCCGCTTAAAGCAGTGGGAGCGCGCCTTCCTATCTGAGTCTGGCCGCAGACCCTCCGCCAAGGATGTGGACCAAGACCCGGAGATTCGTCGCATCTACCAGCGCTACAACGAGCTCAAGAGCCTCTCCTGGGAGGCCGCCCCGGCTCCGTCAACTCCAGCTGCACCACCTGCGTCCGGCGCCTCCCAACTGACCAGCGATTTGGGAGCCAAGCTGCTCAACAGTCTGCACCAGCGCCGGCTCTCTCGGGGTGTTGAAAATCCCCGCAAAATTCAATCCCAGTCACCAACAGTTGTTCCCTCCCCGTCAGCCTCGGTGCCAGAGGCTCCGACATCGCCTCAGCCTCCGCCTCCGTCCACTCCAACTCCCCCGCTGCCTACGCTGAGTTCACCAACTGTGCCGTCTTCAATAGTCAAGTCCGCTAAATCTGTCAAGCTGTCAAAACCTGCCTGTCGATTTTCCTATCTGTCAAACTTTCAGCTTGACGGCGAGGCGCCTTCATCAAATTCTTCCAATGTTGATCGTCAGTTTGAATTTCGATCGGCCTATTCGACTGCCGAGTTTGTTGGCGCGACTCCGCAGAGCGGCGCCGGCAAGCCTGAGACGCCGTTTGAATCCGTTGCTAAGCAACAGGATGCCGTTTCTAAGCAACGCGATAACGTTGCTAAACAAAATGACGCCGTTGCTAATGACAATGAAAACGTTGCTAGGGAGCAATATACCGTTGCTAAGATGCAAAAAAGTTCTGTCGATGAGGCAACGGTTGCTAAGGCTGTTGCGTACGACTTCATAGCTAAACCGGCCGCTTTAGTCACTCCGCCCGAAGACTCCAGTTCCCCTGCTCTCGTTGGCAAGGAGAATTCGGTCAAGCCAGGCAAACGGAAATCTGTCAAGCGTCCGGCAGTTGCATCGGATGATGATGAAGAGGACGCTGCGCCGGCAAAGTCAAAAGTGAAAGCAACCAAACGGCAACGCTCTTCCGTCACCTCTGGGGCTTCCTCTGCTGTTGCACCCGTTTCTTCTTTCGCTGCTGCCCCGGTCGCTTCAGCTGCGCCGTCCAGAGCATCCGGCTTCGCTTCTTCCGCGTCCTCGTCAGCGAACTACGTGAAGGTCAATCTGCGCGTGAAGCGGTTTAGTCGGGGCGGAGCCGGCAAGGTGAGGCCCGCGTTTCCTTCACCCAACGTCCGCTTCTGCATCCCTCACCCAGCATCCGCATCCCTCACCCAACATCCGCATCCCTCACCCAACATCCGCATCCCTCACCCAGCATCCGCATCCGTCAACCAACATCCGCATCCCTCAACCAACATCCGCATCCCTCAACCAACATCCGCATCCCTCAACCAACATCCGCATCCGTCAACCAACATCCGCATCCCTCAACCAACATCCGCATCCCTCACCCAACATCCGCATCCCTCACCCAAAATCCGCATCCCTCACCCAACATCCGCATTCCTCAACCAACATCCGCATCCTTCACCCAACATCCGCATCCCTCAACCAACATCCGCATCCCTCACTCAGCATCCGCATCCCTCACCCAACATCCGCATCCTTCATCCCCGATCAGGGCCGGGTCAAATTCCGCAACTTCAAGCGAGCCGAATGGAAGCGCAAGTCCCGGCTCAACGGCGGCGATGCAAATCGCTGCTTCGCCTGCGGCGAGGAGGGCCACTGGGCAGACAAGTGCCCCCGGCCTAGGACTGGCCGTCGCGATGCCGTTGACGCCGCCCCCGCCGCTACCGAGGACGACGCCATCGTCGAGGAATTCGCCGACAGTGTCGCCGCCGCGCCGGTCGCTCCGCCCGCTGTCGATCTGGCCGCCCTGGAAGCCACCCGCCCGGCCGACTTTCCTGGCGACCTGCGCACTGTGCAGCGGCCGCAGTCGTCGGGCGGCGGTGGCGGCGGGCCGCCTCCGACCATCGAACCGCTGGCTGGGGAGGTCTCGGCTTCCGAAGTTCGCGCCCAGCTGCGCCGATTTGGCCACGCGGATTTTCGGCCCGGCCAATCTGAAGCGATCAGCCGCGTGCTGGCCGGCCGCTCCGCTCTGCTTGTCATGGCGACGGGCGCCGGCAAGTCGCTGTGCTACCAGCTGCCGGCCCTGCTCTACCACGCCAGACGGTCCGGCGCTGTCGCCCTGGTGGTGTCTCCGCTGCAGGTGGGTACATTTTTGCGTTAGGGAATTTCGCAACTCAGGATTTCAGAATCAGGGCTTAAGAATGTCAGAATCTGTGCCAGGATCTGATTTAAGGATTAAGGATGTCAGAATCTTTGTTTAAGGATGTCAGAATCTTTGTTTAAGGATGTCAGAATCTTTGTTCAAGGATGTCAGAATCTTTGTTCAAGGATATCAGAATCTTTGCTTAAGGATGTCAGAATCTTTGTTCAAGGATGTCCGAATCTTTGTTCAAGGATATCAGAATCTTTGCTTAAGGATGTCAGAATCTTTGTTCAAGGATGTCCGAATCTTTGCTTAAGGATGTCAGAATCTTTGTTCAAGGATGTCCGAATCTTTGTTCAAGGATGTCCGAATCTTTGTTCAAGGATGTCAGAATCTTTGCTTAAGGATGTCAGAATCTTTGCTTAAGGATGTCAGAATCTTTGTTCAAGGATGTCAGAATCTTTGCTTAAGGATGTCAGAATCTTTGTTCAAGGATGTCAGAATCTTTGCTTAAGGATGTCAGAATCTTTTTTCAAGGATGTCAGAATCTTTGTTCAAGGATGTCAGAATCTTTGTTCAAGGATGTCAGGATCTTTGTTTAAGGATGTCAGAATCTTTGTTTAAGGATGTCAGAATCTTTGTTCAAGGATGTCAGAATCTTTGTTCAAGGATGTCAGGATCTTTGTTCAAGGATGTCAGGATCTTTGTTCAAGGATGTCAGAATCTTTGTTCAAGGATGTCAGAATCTTTGTTCAAGGATGTCAGGATCTGTCTTCAACGTTTTCACGATCTGCGCCCTGATCCACGCAGGCCCTGATGGAGGACCAGCTGTCGCGCCTGCCAGCCTGCCTGCCCGCCGCCTGCCTTCACTCCGGCCAGTCCCAAGAGCTGCGGGATCGAATTCGCGCCGACGCCGCAGCCGGCCGACTCGCCTGCCTGCTGGTGTCGCCTGAGATGCTGGTTGACGGCGCGGTCGCCCTCCGCCTGCCGTCTGGCGTCAGCTTTGCCTGCATTGACGAGGCGCACTGCCTGGTAAGCCGAGCCGAGCTAATTTGTAGCGAATTTGCTAACTGCACTACTGATACGGGCACTCAGTAGAGTGTTATTAATTTTTTTTGCGCCTATGTCTAATAATTAAGCATCAACATACTACAAAGACTAATTCTCGAAAAAAACAAAGGAAACAAAGACTACTCAATTTGGATTAGCTTATTGACCCGCCTCCCTCCCCACCACTCCTAGGCTGACTGGTCGCACCACTTCCGTCCGGCCTACCTGCGCGTGCTGTCGGTACTGCGCTCCGTCTACTCCGTCCGCTGCTTCCTTGGCCTGACCGCCACCGCCGGCCCCCTGACAGCCCGCTCGGTTGCCCGCCTGCTTGACGCCGACCCTCTGCTGAGCCCCGGCCCGCCGTTGCCGTCGAATCTTCGCTTGTCGGCTTCGTCGGCGCAGCCGAACAAAACCGAGGCGCTGCTGCAGCTGCTGGCCACCGAGCCCTACAAGTCCAGCGGCTCCATCCTCATCTACTGCGGCTCCCGCGCCGAGGCTGACGCCGTCGCTGGCCTGCTCCGCACCTCGTTGGGCGGCGCAGCCGCTGCCCGCGCCTACCACGCCGGCATGTCGGCCGCCGAACGGCGTCGGGCCCAGCGCGCCTTCACCAGCGGCCGCTGCCGGGTGCTGGCCGCCACCGTGGCTCTGGGCATGGGCCTCGACAAGCCGGACGTGCGCTGTGTGCTGCACTACTCGCCTCCGGCCTCCTACAGGGACTATGTTCAGGTGCGTTAGCCTTGCTGACCCGGTTCTTTGTAGCTTCACCCAGATCTAAGGGTATTGACCCCAATTTTTAGTTGTTTGACCCAAATTTTTAGTTGTTTGACCCAAATTTTTAGTTGTTTGACCCAAATTTTTAGTTTTTTGACCCAAATTTTTAGTCGCTTGACCCAAATTTTAGTTGCTTGACCCTATTTTTGGTTGCTTGACCCAAATTTTAGTTGCTTGACCAAAATTTTAGTTGCTTGACCCTATTTTTGGTTGCTTGACCCAAATTTTAGTTGCTTGACCCAAATTTTAGTTGCTTGACACAATTTTAAGTTGCTTGACCCAAATTTTAGTTGCTCAAACTAATTGTTACTTGCTTTACCCACTAATTAAGTCAGTTCTTAGTAGCTTGACCCAGTTCTTGGTAGGTTAAACAAACTAATTGACCCAGCTCTTAGTAGCTTGACCCTTCACTTGACCCCTTACTTGACCCCGTGTATTCACATGCTTATAAATTATTTTCCACCCGCTTTCCCGTCCGCAGGAGGTCGGCCGAGCGGGTCGCGACGGGCGCCCCGCCTACTGCCACACCCTGCTGGCGCACCCGCCCGGCGCTGACCTGCTCCGCCTGCAGCGCCACGTCTTCGCCAACTGCGTGGAGCCGGCCGGGGTCAAGGCGCTGATCCGCCGGCTGTTCCCCGTGTCGCCCGACTGCCCGCTGTGCGCCCCTGGGGCCGAGGCTGCTGGCCAAGCCGACGAGATCGAGTGCGAGGGCAGCGCCGGTGAGTGCCTGCCTGTGTCTGTCTGTGCCTGCCTGTGTCTGCCTGTGTCTGCCTGTGTCTGCCTGCCTGCCTGTGTCTGCCTGTGTCTGCCTGTGTCTGCCTGCCTGCCTGTGTCTGTCTGTGTCTGTCTGTGCCTGCCTATGTCTGTCTGTGCCTGCCTGTGTCTGCCTGTGTCTGTCTGTGTCTGCCTGCCTGCCTGCCTGCCTGTGTCTGCCTGTGTCTGCCTGCCTGCCTGTGTCTGTCTGTGTCTGTCTGTGCCTGCCTGTGTCTGTCTGTGTCTGTGCCTGCCTGTGTCTGTCTGTGCCTGCCTGTGTCTGTCTGTGCCTGCCTGTGTCTGCCTGTGTATGCCTGCCTGCCTGTGTCTGCCTGCCTGCCTGTGTCTGCCTGTGTCTGCCTGCCTGCCTGTGTCTGCCTGTGTCTGTCTGTGTCTGCCTGCCTGCCTGCCTGCCTGTGTCTGCCTGTGTCTGCCTGCCTGCCTGTGTCTGCCTGTGTCTGTCTGTGTCTGTCTGTGCCTGCCTGTGTCTGTCTGTGTCTGTGCCTGCCTGTGTCTGTCTGTGTCTGTGCCTGCCTGTGTCTGTCTGTGCCTGCCTGTGTCTGCCTGTGTATGCCTGCCTGCCTGTGTCTGCCTGCCTGCCTGTGTCTGCCTGTGTCTGCCTGTGTCTGTCTGTGTCTGTCTGTGCCTGCCTGTGTCTGTCTGTGCCTGCCTGTGTCTGTCTGTGCCTGCCTGTGTCTGTCTGTGCCTGCCTGTGTCTGCCTGTGTCTGTCTGTGCCTGCCTGTGTCTGCCTGTGTATGCCAGCCTGCCTGTGTCTGCCTGTGCCTGCCTGTGTCTGCCTGTGTCTGCCTGTGTCTGTCTGTGTCTGCCTGCCTGCCTGTGTCTGCCTGCCTGCCTGTGTCTGCCTGTGTCTGCCTGCCTGCCTGTGTCTGCCTGTGTCTGTCTGTGTCTGTCTGTGCCTGCCTGTGTCTGTCTGGGCCTGCCTGCCTGTGTTTCTGTCTGTGTCTGCCTGCCTGTGTTTCTGTCTGTGTCTGCCTGCCTGTGCTTCTGTCTGTCAATCTGTCCAGGCAAAGGCGCCACCAGCCCCAACCCCAACCGCAGTCGGCAGCCAGTCCTGGCCACCCGGCGGCCACCTACGCGCCCTCGACATCGCCGAAACGGTGGCGGAGCTGGACGCCACCGAGGAGACCATCGAGACCCTGCTGTGCTACCTGCAGCTGCGCTTCCCGGCCCGCTGCCGTCTCCTTGGCCGCGCCAACTCCCGCTACCGCCTGTCCAGCTACTCCGGGCCCGCCGGCTTCGCCTGGGCCGCCAGCCGCTGTCTCTGCGTAGCCGCCGCTCTCGCCGACCGGGCCGCCGCCGAGGACGCCGCCAATCCTTCGATTGACCTCGCCGCCATGTGCGACCGTTTCGGCTGGGACCCGGCCGCCGTTAGTCGCGACCTGGCCGCTATCGAATGGACCGACAATGGCCGCCGGTCTGGCGTTGTCGCCAAGCCGGAACGCCCGGCCTGGATGCTGCTGACCCGCTGCTGCCGCGGCCACGAGGTCGCCGACCGTCTCGCCGCTCACGTGTGCGCCCGACTGCGCCGCGTTGAGCGCTCAGCTTTGTCGGACATGCGCCGGCTGCACCGCCTGCTGGCCAGGTCGGCCTCTATTGCCAGCCAAGGCCCTAGCAACGGTAGCGGCGTCCCTAGCAACCGCGACGATAAAGACCATAGCAACAACGAAAATGAAGATAGCGTCAATGGCAACCCCGATCGCACCCATGGCAACGAAGACGGCGTCCCTAGCAACGATAATTTGCACGACGCCGCCAGCCGGACCATCGCCGCCGGCGTGTTCGCCTATTTCGCTAACAGCCTCGAAGGCGACGCCGAGTCCGAGGGCCCGGACAAAACTGACCATGACAACGGTGACGACGACGATGAAGACGACGACGACGCCGTCGACGAGTCGACGCTTGCCTGCGTCCGGGCCGGCGTCCGAGCTTTTATCGGATTGTACGGCGCCGAGCACCGGCTGACGGCGCGCAACATCGCCTGCGTAATGCACGGCATCGGCACGCCCAACTACCCGGCCGTGGTCTGGGGCCGCGTGCGCCGCTTCTGGCGCCTCCACGAGGCCGTGCCGTGGCCGGCTGTGCGCCGCGCCGCCCTGGAGGAACTGCTGGCCAGGCTGTGACACCCCCCCGCTGTTTCCGCCTTGATGAGGCTTGGGATGCTGGGAGCTGCCTGTTTTTATGGCTATTTCAATAAAGCGTAATTTGATTTGACCCAGCTCTCGTATCTTGACCCGTTACTTGACCCATCTCTAACTAGCTGGACCCGTTACTTGACCCAGTTCTTTGTAGCTTGACTCATTACTTGATCTAGCTTGACCTATTTCTTGATCTTGCTTGACCTATTACTCGATCTTGCTTGACCCAGCTTGACCCGTTACTTGATCTAGCTTGACCCGTTACTTGATCTAGCTTAACCCGTTACTTGATCTAGCTTAACCCGTTACTTGATCTAGCTTGACCCGTTACTTTATCTAGCTTGACCCGTTACTTGATCTAGCTTGACCCGTTACTTGATCTAGCTTGACCCGTTACTTGATCTAGCTTGACCCACTACTTGATCTAGCTTGACCCACTACTTGATCTAGCTTGACCCACTACTTGATCTAGCTTGACCCGTTACTTGATCTAGCTTGACCCACTACTTTATCTAGCTTGACCCACTACTTGATCTAGCTTGACCCACTACTTGATCTAGCTTGACCCGTTACTTGATCTAGCTTGACCCGTTACTTGATCTAGCTTGACCCGTTACTTTATCTAGCTTGACCCGTTACTTGATCTAGCTTGACCCGTTACTTTATCTAGCTTGACCCGTTACTTGATCTAGCTTGACCCGTTACTTTATCTAGCTTGACCCAGCTTTTAGGAGCTTGTCCCTTCACTTGACTCAGTTTTTAGTATCTTAACTCTAAACTAGTTTCTTGACCACTTGGCCCACTTCTTATTAGTTGTTTTTATTGTCAAAAATTCTTGTCAAGTCAAGAATTTCGTAATCTCCTCACGGAAGTCTAGGATCGATCTTAATTAGAACGATTTTTTTATTGCAAGCATTTAAAGTAAAAAAATTAAATGTTACAACATTTGCATTTTTGTCGTTGCATTGATCAATTTATTTTACAAGAACAATTTAAAGACAAAATAATTTTTGCTGCTGGCTCAATGCTTTTTTTACCCAAACTAATTGTCAATTTCTAATTTTAAATATACTTCAATTTGTAGCCATTTGGCCACACGTTCAGTGGCTCAATTTTTGTAATTTTCGAAATAAAAATAATAAATTAACTAATATGCTAAGCTACTGTTTGTTTCTTCATGAACCTTGAAGCTGCTAATGTGTATTATATAACATATTTATAGAATGTGGCAATGCTTACTTTATATTTATAGCAATGATAAGTAAATTAATAAGCAAGTTTAGTAAAAAACAACAGCAACACAGGCAGTGAAAAAGCGGAGCGGTAAGTCTGGGTGCGGTGTCTGTGTCTCTGTGCGCGCCTATTTGCATAACTAGAGAATAGAACTTTGCTAAATTAATAAAGTTCATCATTTACAATGCTTGGGGTGACAAACTGGGCGAAGTACAAGAATTGCAGTTAGCGAAACGATGCGAGCCAAGCAAAAACTGGATTGCCTACTATTAGTAGCAGGCTGCGCTAATCTATGGTGAATCGAAAAAAGCAACAGAAATTTTGGATGCCGACAAGCGTTATGCAAATACTAATTAATAAATTTTGATTGCAACTTTCCGCCGCACGAAATCTGTAGGGGATGTGGGTTTGGGAGGCATTAGCAAGAACAGCAAGCATGCTACTGGTGGCAGCAGGCAGGTGCGTGCATTGATGGCGGACTGAAATTGTTCATTGAATTTGACTTAATGGGGACTGCAGATCACAGAGTTAACGCATACTTGATAGTTTTACCAGTTGAAAGCAATAGAAACCGTCAAAGTCCCACCAATTTTGGGCGCCAATTCAAAATTCAAAAAATCTCAGGCCACCCGCGTCCAGTACTGGCCGTGGATGTCGTAGGGCGACTGCAACGGCATCGGCAGGCCGGGCAGCGCGGCGGCAGCCGACTGCGGGTGGTACTGGGCGAGGCCGGGCGCGGCCCGACCGTACGAGTCGTGCTGGTAGCCGCGCACTGCCGGCGCCATTCCTCCGGGACCGGAGCCGCCGCCGCCGCCGCCGCCGCCGCTGGCGTACATGGACGAGCTGGAGCCGTGGCCGCCGGGACTTGGGAGGCCGGCGGCGGCCGCAGCGTTCCAGCAAGCGCTCTGATAGACTCCGGCTGCCGCGGCTGCTGCCGCTGCCGCAGCTGTTCCAGCCGCCGAGGAGTAGTCCGCAGCGGCAGCCGCTGCAGCTGCCGCCGCCGCAGCCGAAGTTGCGTGCGGCTGCAGATGGTGATGATGGCTTTGAAGATGGTGATGCTGCTGTTGTTGCTGCTGTTGAAGGTGCTGCTGATGATGCTGCTGATGAAGCGGATGCTGCTGGTGCATGAGCTGGTCCTGCTGCTCCTGCTGCAGCTGATGCGGCTGCTGATGTTGCTGATGATGCTGGTGATGCTGCAGGTGCTGCTGCTGCTGCTGCAGTGGCGGAGCCAACTGTCCGAGCGGTGAGTGCATCGGAGCCAGCGGCTGGAGCTGCGACATGTGCTGCTGCTGCTGCTGCTGCTGCTGAGCCAGCTGGAGCGAATCGTCCACAGAGTCAGGCCGGCCGCCGCTGGCGTGGCCGCCTCCAGGGCCCCGCTGGCTGCGCAGCTTCTCCTCGCGGCGCCACTTGGCCCGCCTGTTGGAGAACCAGACCTGGATGCGGGCCTCGGCCAGTCCGATCCGCTTGGACAGGGTCTCCCTGGCGAATACATCCGGGTAGTGCGTGCGCTCGAACTCTTTCTCTAGGGCGTCCAGCTGCTCCTGGGTGAAGGAGGTCCGATTGCGCTGCAGCTTCCGTTTCAGCTTCATCCGCATGTCGTCGGATGAGTCGACACCGGCGCCGCCGGCACCGAGGCTGTCCCCGTAGTCGTCGATTGATCCCGGGCCGCCGGCGCCTCCGCCGCTGGGCCCGGCAGCGCCGGGGTCGGCCAGGCTGCTGTCCGAGTCGGCGGCGCTGCCCAGCTCCGGGTTCGGCTCCTCTGCACGGATGGGTTGTGAAGGGTCAAATGAAGGTCAAATTATCACGTTGCCCGTTCTGGCCATTTTGTTCTTCCCTTCCTTTACCTGCTTTCACTGGCTCGGAGGTCGATGCCGGGATGCCGCCGCCAATGACCCCGCCGACAGCGGCGGCCGCGTGGTGGAAGCTGTTCAACGGGCCGTAGCCGCAGGCGGCCATGCCGGCAGCCGCGGCGGGGAAGCCGGGATAGGCGGCCTGGGAGCCGTACCAGGCGTGCGGGTTGCCCCAGTGCTGGCCCAGCAGGTGAAGCTTGTCGTACACGCCGGCTGCAGGACCGGCCGCGCCGCCAGCGCCGGGACCGCCGGGCAGAAGATGGCGCTGGGACTCGTTTGACAAGTTGCGCAACACGCGATTGATGGACGAGACCTGCTCGGATTGATTGAGCCGCGGCGGGTCATTAGTGGAATGAGAATTGTTGGAGTTGTGCTGAAACCATTTGCTTCCCCCCTGCGCTAGAATCCCTGGCTAGATTTCTGTAGGCATTTTGTTCCGCTTATGAAACCCTGGCCAAAGCCACTTGTCAACGCAAGATTAACTCTGACAAACTGCCGCCTCCCTAACCCCTGCAGGCGTGGGTGGCGAAGAGTCCCTAGGAATTCCCAGTCCGTAGCCCTCCTGCTCAACATCAAAGCCCCCCATTTTTAATTCCCGGCCGCGGTGAAGCTCAGCCGACTGGAAGAAGACCAACTGCGGCTCCATTGCGTGCTCGGCGGGTTGGGGGGAGCGGCAGGGGACACCTGCGAGACAAACACACTTCAGGAATGCGGGCCCGGGAGCATGCGAAGGCCTGCCTATATTAGGGGGCTCCGCGCGGATTTTCCGCATCGACGGAGCCTAGAGAGTCGGGTCGGCGAGCTCTCAGAGGGTTTCCCGGTGTGTGGGCGGCTCCACCAGTTTGAATTAAAAAAGCGACCAGCCGTCTCAAACCCCGGGGGTCCGGGCTGTTTGCAGCTCAGTAATTTAGTAGCGCTGGTCACTTCCTTTGAGCCTATGATCAGGGCTCCCCTCTAATTTGGGTGGACACGGCGGGGTGCTTGGCGCCCAGTGTTGGCATGTTGCGTCCACGCTGTTACAATGGAATCCTTTGTTTGCCCCGCCAACAATAAATTTGGCCATTGATGCTTGTATTTATATTCAACTAGCATACAAATAGCGAGCACTCACGCTGGGAATTGTGTCCTGGTTGCACACCCCGTCCTGTAGCAGTCGGTCGCGGATCTCCCAGGCGAAGATGCTCGGGCACTCGCGCTTGTACTGGGCGATCCTGTTGACCACTGAGGACGTGGCCACGCGCGGCTTGGATCCGCCGATTGCTTTGGGCCGAATTGAGCCGGTGTCGTAATAGCGGCAGAGAATCTTCGACACGCAGCCGTTGGAGACCTGCAGTATCCGGGATATGTCGCACGGCCTGGCGCCGCTGCTGGCCAGTTCGACAATCCGCTGACGGGTTGTGTCCGGCAGGGGTCGGCCGTTCACGAACACCCCGCCGAGCTGGTTGACTCCCGAGTGGCCTGTTTAGGGTTAGGGTTAGGGTTAGGGTTAGGGTTAGGGTTAGGGTTTTTGCACTTAAAAAAATTCTGTATGCTGGTAATCTTGAACGTGATTCTCTCCGGAGCTTTTCGCAGGCTGATCAATCATGGGTGACTGCATGGGAGGGAAGGGCACGAGTGTGTGCGATAGCAACACCAATGGAGAATGGGGAGAGCGCCCTGTTCTCTTAATTTCTTTCTGTTCGTTCGTTTGTGCCCAGAGATCCTCACCGAATACTCGTGGGGTCGGCGTTTTTGGGCTTTGGGCTTTGACTTTCGGGTGACAGTTTTGTTAGCTCAGATGACTGATGGAGCATCCTATCTATAGCGTTGTATGCTGGTATTAGTAATGCGCATTACGTCTAGGAACTGCAGACCGGGCACTGTTAGGTTCGCAATCCTATTTAAATCGTCCATTTTTAGATGGACAAAATAGACTAAGATTATAAGAAATAATTACGCTCGTATATGAGACGAACGAAACAAGGAAAGATACATAAACTATAAAATCCTTCTGATTATTTTATTCAATTTGTCAGCCGCATCTTTGCGCCCTTTTTTCCGGAACTTATGCTTGTCCCCCATATAATTCTCTGTCGAGTCAGAATGAAACCCCCTACTGACAAAACTTGAGCCCTGCAGCACACTATATGCGCTGGATCGATTTCACCATCTCCCTGCTTCATCATATAATGGATGACAATAAAAATTCTGGCGCCAGTCAGACTGCCAATTTTGACAGCCCTGCAAAAACGGACCCCGCAAAAGCGTCTGGGGCCAGCACACTAGCAATGGACTCAAGCATTGTGAAAAGCCACCGCCAATCTCCACCACCTTACAGTGGCCAAGTGTTACGACTCCCTAACCCCTTCGGGCCGCACTCAAAAGACATCGTGAGAAAGAATATTTCCATCTGGACAATTGTCTCCGAATTTTAGAAAACCCCAGAACGGACAATTAGAAAACTGTTTTCTTTATAGTGGGCCAAGATATTTGTATTACAAGCAAGGCATATAGCGGCATTAGATGGTGTTCTGTGTTTTTTATTAAACCACCTTTTGCTAAAGCATCTTGCTTAGCATGCTTTCTCTCTAGTGTCAAGAAAGTAAGTTCTGCAGAAGAACAACTTTCTTAAAAGACTGCCCGCCTACCTAAGTGAGCATTTTTTAATTTCTGATTCGCATCGAATTTCAAGCTATTCAGAGCCCAGAGAGGCTTGTCAGCTTCGCTACTCAAAGACCTGCCTTCCCCTTGGGAAGACTTGACCTCTATTAGTAGGGGGCAAAATCATTTCTTGGTCCCTTTCTGATCAGAAGACACGCACAGAGAATGACAAGTTGCCTTAATACGTACATGCACTGCCTAACAAAATTTGTAACGCAATCCCCCATCCCGCAAGCAACCGGCTGGATTCTCGGGAGCAAGATAATGAGGGATATTTGATGGCGCAGCCTCAAGCAAAAGCGGGACATGTTGGGAGCAACTCAAAATCATCAGAAGGCAGGGTGGATTTACCGACCTACCCAACCCCAAATATTTTTTCGCATCAGTGAATCTTATAGATTGACAAGTGATCAGCGATGGGGGCAGCTTTTCCTCCCGGGAAAAATGGCGAGAAATTTTCGGGTGGGCGGGGGCGCCGAGCGCCAATCTGGGCAACATATAAGGCGCCAAGGGGGGCGCTGTGTTTGGGGGCGCTGTGTTTGGGGGCGCTGTGTTTGGGGGCGCCGTTTTTGGGGGCGCTGTTTTTGGGGGCACTCTACTAATGGACGCACTCTTAGGGGGCTGTCTAAGGGGTAAACATATTTAATCTATTTTTAATCGTTTGTATCCAATAAATTGCAAAAAAACAGATCAAATTGAGCTCACCTCGTTTAGCCTTCTTTTTGCTCTTGATCTCCTCATCGGATCCTTCGGAAAGTCCTGCAAAAATTATTTTAAAATTTTCTGCTTTGTGTGTGTCTGTGTGTTGGTGAGAAAACTTATGGTATACCAATGACCACTGCGCTATAACAACAATATATAAAGGCTAGGAGAAGATTTTACACTTACCCGACTTGTTTCCAAGGGCATCGGATTCCGCGGCATCCAGCTGCTGCTGCTGCTGCTGCTGTTGTTGATGATGTTGTTGCTGCTGCTGCTGATGATGATGAAGAAGCTGCTGGTGCTGAAGCTGCTGGTGCTGCTGCATCACGTGCAGGTGCTGCATTGCTGCTTTAAAATTTTTGTTCTTCTTATTTGATTCAGAAGATTTCTGCGAGAAAAATTCAACGAAATATGGGAGACTGAAGGTTGAACAACAAATAGTTTATAAGCCAACTTCATTTGGCTCAGGTCAGTCCTGTTCCCTCCCTTCCGTCTCTTGGTCAGTCGCTTCCTACAGGAAGTCTTCCTGAAGTTGATTCTCAGCCTTTAGGGACATCAGTGCGTGGACTGGCCTAAGCTGGACTGATAACTATTTTTGACAATCTTTAGGATTCTCTGGGTTTGCTGCCGTCTCTGCGTTTTTGACAAAACTTGTAAGGGAATATGATGAAGAATGAACAAACTGAGCGTCCCGTTTTTGACGCCTTAAGTCGGATATGCCAAGCCAGACTCCAAACAACCCAGCCTCCCCGCTCATGGCCAAGGCGTGGTCACAACCAATAGGGGGCTTTCATTGGCTGTTGCTTTTGTCCAAGTTCTCTTGGTCATTGTTCGGTCCAGTGGGCCAATGAGAAACAGAGAAATAGAAAATTTTTCAACGATTACAGAAATTTCCATTGAATAGACACAGAAAGACAGACAGACAGACAGACACACAGACACACAGACATACAGACAGACAGACAGACAAACAGACAGACAGACAGACAGACAGACAGACAGACAGACAGACAGACAGACAGACAGACAGACAGACAGACAGACAGACAGACAGACAGACAGACAGACAGACAGAAAGACAGAAAGACAGACAGACAGACAGAAAGACAGACAGACAGACAGACAGACAGACAGATACACAGACACACAGACAGACAGACAGACAGACAGACAGAAAAAATCTAAAAAGAATGAATTCTCAGTGAAGCTTGAGTCTTCACCACCTGGGTGAATAGAATGGAGACTGCAGCGCTTCATTCCAATCGGTTAATAATTTGCTAGACTAGAAAAAAATGCTAGCGAAAAAGGCAGTGCAGGAATGATAAAAGTTAGAGGCCCAAGGAAATCTGATATCCGATGGGGATTTCTGATCCCCAACTAGTCACTTCAACATGTGGTCAAATTATTTTTAATAGCTATTCGGACAAATCTGCAACTCGAATCTCCGTGGCAACAATTGGAATAAAAAATTATTTCATGGAGTAATCGAAAGCTTTGACCATCTGACCAGCAGAAAAAGAGCAGCAGCAACATCCGTATAGCAGAATTTGACTCCTATCCTACCCACCAGCTCTTGCAGCTTCAATTCATTTTTTCTCCCCACCGGGACACCTTAATTATCCGTTTCAGAGTTCAAGCAAGCCAAGTAACTTTTAACTAATTTATAGTTGAAAACTTCAGTCGCGGGGTGCAAGAAAATTTCTGGCTACACGCTGCTTTCACCCTCGGGGCAAAAATACTTTGAAGTCGCCGTCCACGGAGTTGCTAAATAATTTTTTTAAAAACTGCTTACTAACACAGCTATTGTTGCTATCGAGTAACTATTTGCTAATTACATAATACGAAGCTGACCACTATAGTATAGAGGCGCTAGCAGACGAAAGTAACACTGAATGAAGAGTGTGAAGTGTCCGCTTCCTTGATGGGCCACTATAACCAGTTACAGCCATCGAAGGGTCAAAAAAGCCCCTTCTTTGCTTTTAGTAGCAGCACGGATGCCTCCTGAGCCAGGAAAACTCTTATCTGCTAAGTTGTGTTCTATACGATTAAAAAATTTCATACCGATTGTTTTCGAAATGCAAATTCGATCTGCTCTACTGCTCCGTTTTCAGCAGTAGTGTAGACGGCGCATGATTCGCAAAAATAAATTTAGTGCAAGTGGTAAATGTAAAGGCTTCCCAGCTAGATATACTACTGAATTCTTTAGTCAAGTAGTAGATTGAGAAGATTGAAGCAGAATAAGATTTTTTTGGATATTCTCGGTCTGGCTTCTTCAGGGCTTGAGTTTTGCGCTGTCGGGAAAAAGAATTCTGTTGTTCAGAAACCAAAACATGCGAAAGAAGTTTAAAGACTTCGATGCCAAGCTTAGTGAATTGATTGAATTTGTAACCCATCGAAGTTGACATGACAAAGTCGAATTCAAGTTTTAGAAAAATACAAAGACTTGAGCTTAGTTAGTCGCTATAATTTTGAAATCTTTAGTGGTCCTATAGAATATAAAGATATAAGCTAGTACTAATAGAATATAGAGATATAAGCTAGTACTAATAGAATATAGAGATATAAGCTAGTACTAATAGAATATAGAGATATAAGCTAGTACTAATAGAATATAGAGATATAAGCTAGTACTAATAGTGCAAACAGGCAAAAGACCGAAATCCAAGCTCGAAAATTTAGAAACCGCACAAAATTTCGACTGCTGAAGCAGAAACCCGCTCAGAGGTTGCAGCAGGAAGAGAACCCCAGAGCCCGCGGGTCGTCACGGGGTCGGGAGTCATTCGCGGGCTGTGCGAGGGGGATAAATGTCCCCTTCTTGGTGTCCTGCAACGGTCTGGCCCCGCCCCCCCCCCCTATCCTCGCATTCTTTTCGCTCTGCTTCTCCTCGGCTCCTCCCTCCCTCCCTGCTGGCCCCGGCAGCAGCAGAAGCAGTACAAAAGAAGAAGTTTTTCCATGTGGCTACTTACCTGTGAAGAAGCGAATAGCTTTGGCGCGGTTCAGAGGGCCGCCTTGGCCGCTGGCTCAAGTCAGGCAGACAGGCGAGGCAAGTGGCGCGGAAGCGGTGCAGTGAGGGGCCGCCGGCGGGCCAGGGCACTGTTTTATTCGCATGAGGAGGACGGCAGAGCAGGCAGAAGGGAGCTGGCGAGAGACGGCGGGTAGGGGGGGTGGCCCCCGCCTCGCCTCAGCGAATCGAAAGAAGGTGGCGGGCCCGAAATTGATGATTGAGCACGGATGGGCCTGAGCAGTGAGGCGCGCCTAATGCCTAAAGCCCAGTGGACTGAACTGCCGCCCGTCAGCTCCGATTCTCCTGTCTTTCCCTTCCCCTCCTCACTGGGTTTTCCCGCTCCCCATTGGCTGCGACCAGGCAAGCCGCGTTGGCCAATGGGGCGCAAATTTTTGTTTTTGCAATTCTTTGCAAACATTTGCTTCTAGGTGAAAGGAAAACTTGATAGTAGATATCATTGTTTATGAGTGGTTGTTAGTTTTCCGAAACTAACTCCTTATCCCTAACCTTTATCATCTACTCTCCAAATAGTCTATTCTCCACCCATGAGAGTCTCCAATCTCAGTGGTCTATTCTCCTATTAGTCTCTAAACTCTATGGTCTATTCTCATAAGCTCTATAGTCTATTCTCATAAGCTCTATGGTCTATTCTCATAAGCTCTATAGTCTATTCTCATAAGCTCTATGGTCTATTCTCATAAGCTCTATGGTCTATTCTCATAAGCTCTATGGTCTATTCTCATAAGCTCTATGGTCTATTCTCATAAGCTCTATGGTCTATTCTCATAAGCTCTATGGTCTATTCTCATAAGCTCTATGGTCTATTCTCATAAGCTCTATGGTCTATTCTCATAAGCTCTATGGTCTATTCTCATAAGCTCTATGGTCTATTCTCATAAGCTCTATGGTATATTCTCATAAGCTCTATGGTCTATTCTCATAAGCTCTATGGTCTATTCTCATAAGCTCTATGGTCTATTCTCATAAGCTCTATGGTCTATTCTCATAAGCTCTATGGTCTATTCTCATAAGCTCTATGGTCTATTCTCATAAGCTCTATGGTATATTCTCATAAGCTCTATGGTCTATTCTCATAAGCTCTATGGTCTATTCTCATAAGCTCTATGGTCTATTCTCATAAGCTCTATGGTCTATTCTCATAAGCTCTATGGTCTATTCTCATAAGCTCTATGGTCTATTCTCATAAGCTCTATGGTCTATTCTCATAAGCTCTATGGTCTATTCTCATAAGCTCTATGGTCTATTCTCATAAGCTCTATGGTCTATTCTCATAAGCTCTATGGTATATTCTCATAAGCTCTATGGTCTATTCTCATAAGCTCTATGGTCTATTCTCATAAGCTCTATGGTCTATTCTCATAAGCTCTATGGTCTATTCTCATAAGCTCTATGGTCTATTCTCATAAGCTCTATGGTCTATTCTCATAAGCTCTATGGTCTATTCTCATAAGCTCTATGGTCTATTCTCATAAGCTCTATGGTCCATTCTCATAAGCTCCATTCTCATAACGCTTCAATGCATCAAAATTATTGGTGTACAGAATTTATACAAGGAGCTGATTTTGTATTAAAACTGTTTGCGTTGCACCAGTTCAATTTTATAAAAATGCATTGAATTGCTCAATGTGGCGTCTCATTCGATTTTTCTGCGAATATATAAGAAGGCTGCCTCCTAATTACGCAGTTCCAATCGTTTGTTTCACTGAAGTTTGCATTGCAAGCTGCACCCAATTTAGCCGAAAGACTTTGCCCACTCTCTGCTTCGTCTCCTCTCTGCCTGTCTCCTTCTCTCTCTCTCTATCTCCCCGCTCATCTCAACTCCTCTATCTTCTGTCTCTCTATCTCCTCTCTCTGAAATCTCATCTTTCTCTAATCTCATCTCTCTCTATCTCCCCCCTCTCTATCTCCATCTCCTCTCTCTCTATCTCCTCTCTCTACATCTCATCTATCTCTATCTTCTCTCTCTCCGTCTCATCTCTGTCTATCTAATCTCTCTATCACCTCACTTATCTCTCTTATCTGCATGCCTCAGTTGTTTGACCCGCATCAGTGCTTTAGGGTTTCTCTCTTCTCTCTCCCTCTCTCCCCTCTCTATCTCCTCTTCTCTCTCTCCGTCTCTCTTCATCTCCCTTTTACCATCTCCTTCTCGAAATCTCCCTCTCTCTGTCTCCTGTTTGTCTCTGTCTCTCTCTGTCAGCCAAAAATAACTGATCAGGCAGCTGCAGTGAAAGCGGACTAAGTTAAATTCCTTCATCAGATTTATCTGCCCAACCCCTTGCCGTTCCGCAACAGAAAGCAAGCATTAAATTTTGCCCAAATGAAAAACAATCCCCATATAAAGCCGGGCTGCTCGGATCATGGATTTTTATTGCGTCGCACGAATTGGAAATTGTAATTCGGGGCGGTGCAGTATTTCTCAGAGTCGAGAGAGAGCCGAGAGATTTCATTGCGGCTTCTTGGCGGCGCCCGTCATTATCAGTTGCCAGGGATCTTTTTTGAGATTTTAGATAATCCCCAGGACTGGACAAGCCGCTACAGCGTGTGGTAAGCGCGGGGGCGGGGGCGGGCAGAGACGGGGGGTCAAAAGCCGCCCCGGGTCCTTTCACCTATAGAACTCTCGCTTCCCAAGAACGCGAAGCCAATTCGATTTCACACACGATCGACCGTGTCCAGCATAATTTCCGCAGCCCCTCCCAACAAGCTGATTGTGCATTATTTAGAAGGGGAGGGGGCTAAACTTATTTTTTTCTCTCAAACGAGAAACATTACGCACACACACACACTGAGCAGAGACCACATTTCGGATGCTCAATGGGAAATCATGCAAGTTTAAAGTCCCAATATAATCATCAATGGTCTTCACTCTCGATTGGCTTCGAGCAACATTTTTTTATCATTGTAGATTTTTATACAACCATTATATGATGAAACTTTCTCAAGGCCCGGGTGGGCGGGCGGAGTAGTTTATATCCCAAGGCGCCATTTGGTTTGATGTCCAGTTTGCGCTGCAGTTATAAAAAAAGGACTTCAATTTTGGCGGGCGTATGTTTATAACTAATACATGAAGTGGCGTTGCACAAAGACTGCGGGGTGAGGCAAAAAGTTGAGCAAGTTGGTGTACGCGCACCGCCTCAGGGTGCGGCTCTTGGTGTCAATAAATTATAGAAAGTTAACAGTTTGTTAACAATGTTATGTTTTAGGCGAGCATGTCAAACACAGAATATTCGCATCAAAAAAAGCACATAAATAAGACTCGTCATTAATGGATCATGCACAATTTGACAACATGCCTAGGCATAGATATAGCTGTGTGCAGCAATGTACAAGAGCTAAATACACTCATTAGAGACATTATTAGGAAGCTGCGATAAGATGCCCTCAGATAGATTTTACGCTAAAAAATCGTAAAAATCTTTTAAGTATAACAAACTGATCATGAATCATGTGACCTATGACCCACTTCGTTATGACCTAATTCACAGTGACCCATCTATAGATGATTTATTGCTCTATGAACAATTTTCTCAATGACCAGTTTCTCTATAACCCATTTATCAATGACCCATTACTCAATAAACAGTTTAAATAAGATGGGTATTTCTGAATTACCTATCTTATAGTGAGTCATTTTGCATTTACGTATAGTTTTAAATGACCAATTTATTTACTTATGACGATAAGATGCATTTCATAAATGACACGCACCATCTAAATGCGACTCATTTATCAATAAACAATTTCATTAATTACTTGACTTTGACGGAATTCTAAAAAAACCAGCCCAGTGACTTCGACAGGCATACAGCTTAATCAACACCTTTTTGGAAAAGAGAGCGCAGATCTGAATGGTTTAGAATCTGGGCCCCCCGGACACAGGGCCAATTAGTTGGAATTTTTAGCTTCCATGCAGATAGGTGTGAATTTATCGCGGCAAATAACCAACCAGTTACTTACTATTGCTGAAGGTGCGAAAAGATTTGTAAAAAGCAACACAAGTTTCTGGTCAGTTACTGTTTAATCCCCCCTATTTCAATATTAAAACAAAGTCATTAGCGGATTAGAACTGAAAGTAAAATAACCTAAAGTATATAATATAATAGCTGTTTGCCTGGTTACTCACTTAATCCGGAAAAGCATGTTTTGAAAATGAAAAAGAACCTCTGTTGCCAAGGCCAAAATACTGGTCGGGCAGTGAGTGAATGAGAGAGAGAGAGAGATGAATCACGTGACCAAATTGAATCTTTGCTTCGGCGCATCTTGAAAACGGAATCTTTTAGTTTGGCTAAAAGTTAAAAAAATAATTCTCAAAATTTGCGTACTTTGTATACTAAAGTTAAAGAAATCGAAACTGAGAATGCAGTTGCTTCAAATATAGTTTGGATACAAAATGCCCTGGCAACTGCGAGCGAGCTACACTATAGGAGATTGTAGCCATGCGCGCAGGCTCGTGACTTTTTGGTCAGATTTTTTGTCTAACAAAAGTTGAATTGCTTTTTAAAAAAAGAAACTATTGCTTAGAGGAAGTGGCTGCACGCAGAAACACGATAAAATAAAAGGGAAAATGGAGTCCACTGCTCCGAGTCGGAGACGAGCACAGTTGGGTCTCCATGCGAGACCTGTCAGCCGAGGGGAAAAAACAAGACAAGGGGGAAATCCGCGGCTGACCTCATTATGCAAATTATGCGCTTCTGTCTGCCTATCACCAGAAATCTCCGGACAAGTTTGTCTTGTTGCCAGAGCGCCCCAGCCCACTTGATTAAAAATTCAAATTAGTTTCCCAGCTTCCTTCTGTACAGGCTGTCTGTCTGCCTTGTTGGCAGCTCCGTCATCAAACTTCGATCAAGTTAACCCTCCCTCAGCTTCGTATCGATCACAGGATCGGGCCTCCTCCGATATTATTACACTTGTATCCCATCAATAAAAAACAAATGAACAAAAACTTTTTCGTGCGTTGACGCTTTCGCCTAATGAATAATTAATGAGCCGCATTTCGTATTACTCAAACTATATGACAAATTGATTTCTATCCATAGCAATAGAAAAACAAGCGTTAATCTATCTTTACAGATTTGCTGCGTTGGGAAGAAGTCGACTATTTTGAACACTATATAGCTTATAGGATGAAAGCATTGCGTGCTGTGTATGCGGACAGCCACATCCTGTGCTAATCCTATTGTACAGTGCCGAGGTCCATTTTGCTCCACTAGTTCCCATATATTTATAGACTTTAGAAAAATTTACGCACAAATAGTGAGACAGGGGAGCGGGCAGCTAGGCTAACCGAAAGGAGATTTTGTTATCACCGACCGCTCACGCCAACGCAGCATCCCCCATCCCCCCAAAAAGAAATCCCATCCTGTCTGCCTGGAGATCCGTTTAGCGGCTTAGAAAAATATTCTTCTTCTTCATTTTTTGCGAGGAGCCATTATCGGATTTTTCGAGCGTAAGGCAGGGCTGGCAAGAATAGGGGAGAAAAGGGGTTCAGTGAGGGAAGAAATCCCAGAGTTTCGTTGCTGATCCTCACAACTATGGCCTTTCCTCAAATGAGACGCGGAGGTGTGCAAATAGATGCGACTGTCAAAATCAGATCTGAAAGGCTGGAGTCTCGATAAGAGACTTTTAGATTTCTGTGTTTTATGAGCCTGACGTATTCCCGCGCCTATTTGAATCAAGTTGACTTTCAGCCTGTGTTCTGAAGCTATCGGTATCTCTTTCTCACTCCGGCTCCGTATATTAACTCCCACTCTAATCACTTATATACTTCGTTTTACTGCCTGCTCTCTCCTCTTTCCAGTTCTCTCTTCTCTCTCCTCAAACTCTCCTCTCTTCTCTTTCCTCTCTTTCCTCTCTTCTCTTTCCTCTCTTCTTTCTCCTCTCTTCTCTCTTCCCTCTTATCTTTCCTCTCTTTTCCTTCCTGTCTTCTCTCTTCTCTATAGTCTCTTCTCTACTTTTCTGCCTCTCTCCCCTCTTCTCTAACTTCTCTGCCATAACTCTATATACTCTGACCTATCTGATACTCCTTCAAAATATTCTTTCAAAACCAAACTCAGCCAAACTGCCATTTTGCCAATCAACAAGTCTCTCATCTTATCTCCCTTTCTCAGCTCCCTTCTAACTTCTCCCCTCGACTATATAACCAGAGTCCTCAGTTTCCTGTTAGTATTTTTCCAACAATTTCTGAGCCGCTGTCATCAATCAATATATTTGACACTTAATGAGTGGACGCGAACCTACAAGACTTACAAAAACAAGCTCATTATTAGCCTAAATGGCATCCATTTTGTTATTTACGTATGACATTATCGAACTGCGAGAGACCTTCAACATAGATTTTCAACCCGAGCAGAAGCAGCAAAACAAGCCAAAACAGACAGAAGAAACCATATTCCTCGGCTCGGCTCTCAATCGATCGCTTCCGTAAAAAGCATTCAAACAAAAAGCAGCCACTATAAAGAGACCGCCTGCAGCAGCCTAAAAACATTTCCCACACCCCGAAGGCATTCTCTCCAGCTCTTCTCAGGCTCCATAACCAGATTTTCCGCTTGGGAGCTCAGCGTGGGTTTGTTTGCCGCTGCTGCTCCCGCGCTGATTGCGCTTGCCGGCTTGCAGGTGGAAACCCCGGCTATTCGGGCCGGGTGAAAGGAAAATGACAGGCGCAGCGGAGACGGCATGCAGGAAGCTATGTCAGCTCTGAGACTGGATGGGGCAGAGAGGCTTGGGGGATAATTCTGCAAGGGCGCATTTTATCCCCAACGGCTAATTTGTCGGCGCGTACGAGAAGAGGGCGGAGGCAGTGCGGACGGATGCGTCGTGGGAAAATTCTGTGTCGTCCCTCCTGGGAATGGGATGGGATATTTATCCCAAACTCGATACGAATTTGTTCGGTTCTCTTTTCGCTAAGCCAGGTAGCCCAACTCTGTGCTGGCATCTCGAGTTGAGTTAAGCTGGCTGATTGACAAACAGAACTGATTAATACGCTGGTAGCATTGCACGCATTGTAATGAATTAATAATAAATTTAAACACCCGACCTTTCGACCAGATGTACAGCCCACGGCACAGCCGCAGCTAGTTGCGCGGCGCATCCGAGGGCTGCTGTGTACAGCTGGTCAGCTTGATGGGCTGGAGGGGCCGCAACACCCACTCTAAATTTACCCAGCTCAAACTGGTACCCGATCTCAGCTCGGGTGGACTGAAGCGGATTAATTGTCTTGCTCAAGGGCATAAATTGTCTCCTATAGGGCCGGGGCTCGAACCCACGACTTTCCAGTCATAAGGCAGGCGCCCTGGCCACTGGGCTACAACTCCTCTTGCACAAATCCAAATGCACGCAAGATTAACGAATGAAAAATATATTGAGACCAATTGGAAACTTTTTTCTGAAGATTGACCAACCTCTAGTTTAAAGGGGCGGAAGACCAGCCTCCAACTGGTTTCGGGGGGGGGGGCGGAAGACCAACCTACTCGTACAACTGCGTTTAGGGAGGCGGAAGACCAACCTCCAACTGGTTTTAGGGGGGCGGAAGACCAACCTCCAACTGGTTTTAGTGGGGCGGAAGACCAACCTCCAACTGGTTTTAGTGGGGCGGAAGACCAACCTCCAACTGGTTTTATGGGGGCGGAAGACCAACCTCAAACTGGTTTTATGGGGGCGGAAGACCAACCTCAATCTGGTTTTATGGGGGCGGAAGACCAACCTCAAACTGGTTTTATGGGGGCGGAAGACCAACCTCCAACTGGTCAATAAAAACAATATCCCCAAAGAACAAAATCAAAATGTTTTGATAAATGCAGATCAGCATTGAATTTGGTCGAATTCTTTCAGACACGCATCCCATAAAGTTACGCAAATGAATTTGATTGCCATATACGCTCGTATTGACGAAAATTTCCTATAAATTTGGGCCCCGCTTGCCTTTGTGCCGATTAAATTAATCTGCTTTTAGCATGAAAATTTCTCAAAGGCTTTTGGAATTCAGTTGTTGAAAAGTCTTTGGACTCTTTGCCTCAAACGGAGTCTCAAACTGGCCCCCCTTACTTATTTCGGGATGAGACTGTTGGGAGATGGAGGCGGCCCCCCGCTGAGCAAATCACATGGGAAGATTCTGTTTGCATACCTGGCCCGCCAGACTCCTCATCCACGGCAAATGAGGAGGATAAATTCCTGCGGATCAGTGCAGCAGAAAATCTTCTCCAATTGGGACTCTGGAAGGACTTAAATGCTCCCCATTTTCTTTCATTTCCTCGCCCAAGCGGTCCCCGCGGGAGGTCTCCCTGCGTCTTGGTTGGGACAAATTTTCCTCGGAGACTTTTTTGTCTCCCAGTTCCAGATTTCACTCGCAGAGTGTTGGCAACTCCTGCCTGACCCGCGGACCCAGATTGCTTTCTACATGCGGGCCGGCGGTTTGGGGAGGGAGAAAGGCGGAGGCGAGAGGCGACTTTGTGCGCGGGCAGGCAAGCGGAAGAGGCGCTCACCGGCAAGAAGCGAAGGCGCAGTAGGGAGGGATCAGTGAAGCAGAAGGGGGCAAGGCGCGCAGTAGGGGGGTGGGGGGGGACCAGCGACATCTGCAGCTTTGTCGCCCGGCTCTTGGGAAAAATCTGAGAATTCTCCCATTCTCCCTCGGCGCGGCGCTATATTAGGCGGCCGGCTCGAGCTCCCTAGGAGACGGGCACTGCATGGCAACAATATAATTCTCAGAATAGAGAGGGGAGAATTCGCACAGAGGGACTCAATCAGGTTACCTGCGTGCCGGGCCGTCTCACGCCGCATGGTTTGACGAAATTGAGCAGTCTGGGAGTTGGGACTTTCGAATAATATTCCCAATACAGGCGAAGCGACTGTTGTACCAAGCTGCTCCTATCTAATTCTAGCCCGGGGATATTGGGTTTCCGTGCCACCAAATCCCCTCAAAACACTTCGACCCCGTAGCCTAGCATCTCGATGACAACAATAACAACAATAACAACAACAGCAACACACAAGAATCATTGGGGCGTGCAAATCTCAGATCCCAAAGCCCATGCAGTTTGAACTAATCTTGACTTTTCATCGATCCCAGTGACTTGCCGCCTATCCTTATCAAAATGAACACCCCTCCCTCATCAAGATTTGACGAGAGCTGCGAAGTGTAAGCTAAGTATCTTTGTCACGATTTTCAATGGATGCATAATTACCTAGATTAGATTGACAAGTCGGGCTGAGGGGTGTGGCCGGATCCGAAACAGGTGACTTATGGACAGACAATGTTTGTGATATTCGAATATTAAAAAACTGAGTTTTAAATTACAAATCTGAATTTTCAAGAATGAGTGGAAGCTGGAAGAGAGAAAGCTGAATAACTGGAAGCTGAATGAGTGGAAGCTGGATGAGTGGAAGCTGAATGAGTGGAAGCTGAATGAGTGGAAGCTGGATTAGTGGAAGCTGGATGAGTGGAAGCTGAATGAGTGGAAGCTGGATGAGTGGAAGCTGGGTGAGTGGAAGCTGGGTGAGTGGAAGCTGAATAATTGGAAGCTAATTGGAAGCTAATTGGAAGCTAAGTGAGTGAAGCTGCACGAGTGGAAGCTAGATGAATGGAAGCTAGATGAGTGGAAGCTGAATAATTGGAAGCTAATTGGAAGCTAGCTGAGTGGAAGCTGAATGAGTGGAAACTGAATGAGTGGAAGCTGGATTAGTGGAAGCTGGATAAGTGGAAGCTAAATGAGTGGAAGCTAAATGAGTGGAAGCTACGAGTAAATGAGTGGAAGCTAATTGGAAGCTGGATGAGAGGAAGCTGGATGAGTGAAAGCTGGATGAGTGAAAGCTGGGTGAGTGGAAGCTGGGTGAGTGGAAGCTGGGTGAGTGGAAGCTGGGTGAGTGGAAGCTGAATAATTGGAAGCTAATTGGAAGCTAATTGGAAGCTAAGTGAGTGAAGCTGCACGAGTGGAAGCTAGATGAATGGAAGCTAGATGAGTGGAAGCTGAATAATTGGAAGCTAATTGGAAGCTAGCTGAGTGGAAGCTGAATGAGTGGAAACTGAATGAGTGGAAGCTGGATTAGTGGAAGCTGGATAAGTGGAAGCTAAATGAGTGGAAGCTAAATGAGTGGAAGCTAAATGAGTGGAAGCTACGAGTAAATGAGTGGAAGCTAATTGGAAGCTGGATGAGAGGAAGCTGGATGAGTGAAAGCTGGATGAGTGGAAGCTGAATGAGTTGAAGCTGGGTGAGTGGAAGCTGGGTGAGTGGAAGCTGGGTGAGTGGAAGCTGAATAATTGGAAGCTAATTGGAAGCTAATTGGAAGCTAAGTGAGTGAAGCTGCACGAGTGGAAGCTAGATGAATGGAAGCTAGATGAGTGGAAGCTGAATAATTGGAAGCTAATTGGAAGCTAGCTGAGTGGAAGCTGAATGAGTGGAAACTGAATGAGTGGAAGCTGAATGAGTGGAAGCTGAATGAGTGGAAGCTGAATGAGTGGAAACTGAATGAGTGGAAGCTGGATTAGTGGAAGCTGGATAAGTGGAAGCTAAATGAGTGGAAGCTACGAGTAAATGAGTGGAAGCTAATTGGAAGCTGGATGAGAGGAAGCTGGATGAGTGAAAGCTGGATGAGTGGAAGCTGCATGAGTTGAAGCTGAATAATTGGAAGCTAATTGGAAGCTAGGTGAGTGAAGCTGCATGAGTGAAGCTGCATGAGTGGAATCTGGATGAATGGAAGCTGGATGAATGGAAGCTGGATGAATGGAAGCTGGATGAATGGAAGCTGGATGAATGGAAGCTGGGTGAAAGGAAGCTGGACTGGAAGCTGGGTGAGTGGAAGCTGGATGAGTGGAAGCTGGATGAGTGGAAGCTGGATGAGTGGAAGCTAAATAACTGGAAGCTGGAAGTGGACGCCATACGAGCGTATAATTAGAAGCTGATTTTAGTAATTGATGATGAAAACGAATGGAAGTGGAAATAAATGGAGAGGTGCAGAAATGGGTGAGAAATGAGCATGAAGTTCGAGGCAATTCCAGTCGAAAACAATGAAAGTTGAAATGCACAAAACTTTGTCAAATTGCAGCAGAATCAATTGATTTAGATTAAGGTAGATTTATCCATTTTGTATTATACATTAGAAGCAAGAAACCCAGACAGCAAGATAATTTGTTTCCCGTGAGTTTCAGCTTGGCGCTATGGATAGTTCTAGTTGACACGAATAGATCAGTTTGACTGATATTATACTTGCCAGCCTGATGCCACTAAAGCCTTCACACGCAAGCAGAGCCCGCTAACAGGTTTGATAATCTGGGAAAGCTGGGAGATGAATGATGGCAAGTTTTTTTCCCCAGTGAAACACGAAAAAGCAACGCTGATTTCTGATTAAGGAGCTGATTGAGAGAGTCGGTTGAGGCAGCAATTAGTGAGGTGAGGTGAATCTGTCTGCGTGCTTCGGGTCAAAGGATCCGTGCTAAGGGGGGGAATTGCAGATCTATCAGACAGTGACTTCGAACTCCGCTTCATAAATACTATTAAAGACGGATTTTTCAAGGCGGGCAGCAAAAATCCATCCACCCCCCGCCGACTCGAAGTTAAAAGCCGACAAAATTTGTGTCTCAAAGCGCGACCTTAATGCGTCGTCCCCCTTGCGCGAGTCGGATAAGACGCAAAAGCATGGGAAATGAAAGACTAGCAATAGAGGAGGTTGATGCTATAAGTGAAAGGCTTTTTCTGAGCAAGATTTCTCTTAGAATTCTATTAGCGACATCGAGGCTTCTCGATTTCTTGCCGTGAGACGACTCGGCCAGCCGTGAAATCGAGGTTGTGAAAGGGTTCCGGGGATGCGGGCAGCTCGTTTGAGCAAGAGCGAAAGTGGCCCCGGGTATTCGAGGAGGATCTCAAACCAAAACCTGCAGCTCCACATTATAAGTTCGCTTGGCTGGTTTGGGAACCAATATCCCAGATCTGGCGCCATTATGATCTGTGTGGGATAGGAATTTGTGGGATAAAATTCGGCGCACCAAATTTGTGTGTGTGCAAGTGTGTGTTTACCCGCCGCAGGGCAGTCCCGATGCTTGCATTCAATTAGGCTGTTTGTTGTTGCAGTGCACTGGGCGCGCGCGCCGACTCCCCTCTGGGCTGGGCCAACCCCCCTCCCCTACCTCCTGAGCTCTCATCATTATATTTTTCCGCTTGGATTCAGCCAATCAGGACTGTAGCAATCGGGGCCTACTATGGCCTGTTCGCGAGGGTTTATTTGTGCTAGCGAGCGCACCTAGGGGCCTTGAGAGAAAGTTTTCGAAGCCGAAAGTTTTTGATGACGCTGCTTTTTGTGTAAAAAAGGGTTCCACTGTGTTTTCTTTAGTTTGTTTTGCATCGTTTCAATACGATACTCTTGTCTGTACGCGTGTGCATTCTCACCTTTCAATTAGTCGACTGGGCAGTGAGTGAGTCGGGTGTTGATCCGGAGCGGGAGGTGACTCGCCAAGTTTTTTAGGACTGGACTTCGAAAACTTACGAGTAAAAAAGTTTGCTTCTTAGCACAAAAGTGACGCTTTTTTAAAATAGAAAATGGCATATTCTAGTAGAGTTGGTAAGCATCGAGTAAAAATGGCACTTCTTAACTATAAGCGGCGCTCATAAACTAAGACGGCACCTAATAACTAAAGTATGAAGCTTATCAATAAATAAAATGGCACTCGCTAACTAAAAGTGGCGCTCATGGATTAAAAATAGCGCCTAATAACTAAATTATTACGCTTATCAATTAATAAAATGGCACTCGCTAACTAAAAGTGATGCTCATGGACTAAAAATATCTAAAAATAACTAAAGTATGAAGCTTATCAATCAATAAAATGGCACTCACTAACTAAATATGGCAATAATGGCAACTTTTTCAAACATCTAACGACCGAATTTTGATTTACAAAAATCGCAAATAATCCCTTATTATGGGCATGCAAAATCCCAACGAAACGCCTCGAGCAAACCAGAGCACAGTAAGATACTTGAGCACGATAGATGAAGCAAGACATCGACGCGGCTACCTGCAAGGCTGAAAAAAAAATCAGCCCAGAAATGGCACCTGAGTCCCCAAGACCAGATCGCGATGTTGGGATAAATAAATTGCATATAGTCTTCCCCAAACCAGCTCGCGTCAGAGTGGGCCCTTGAGTAGTCGGGCGACTTTACCCGACAGAGGATACTGATCCCTCGGCTATTACGGCTGACCGCCCGCAGGAGAGAGACGGGGAGATCGGCGCGCCTGGTTATAAAACGATGACGAAAGAATCGCGAGAAGCTGCATCGGCAGGACCGCTTGGCGAGGCGAGGCTTCGTCGGGGCGAAAAAACCCATTCGGGGGGGGGGGGGGGAGGCAAAGGTCCTTCTGGCCAACTCCCAGGCAGCCTTATTTTGACGAGGAGAGGGTTCCCCCCCCCCAGAATAAAGGAGGAAAGGTTGATTATAAGGAAAAGAATCCCAGGTTTGAGCACGCAGGTCCGGGGGCCCTTGAATCCGCCTGATCGGGTCCCAATATTGGGCGTACAGATTTCCCAGCGAGGGAGCGAGCCGGGGAAGCAGGGAGAAGAGTCAAGTCGAGAAGGGTTTCCTCGAAGCTGTTTTTTTGTCGAACGAGCAGAAGACGGATGAGCCTTGAGATTCTCTTCAGGATCACGTGACTTTGCGATGAAGACCCCCCAGACAAAGGAAGCCAAATCGTAGAAGCCTAGAAGTCTACGCTCGTAAAAATGGCCAAATACTTACATGTGCCTCCATGTTTCCTACGCTTTTACGTCTCACTTGAATCCCAGGTCGTTCTGCTTAGTTAGTGTCACCATTGAAACTCTTATAAGAAAACATAGAGTGTTCTTAATACTTCATCATAATATCGGCTTTGCAACTACATTACAGCTCTATTAATAAGGTGATTAAGTATTAGTTGTCATGGTTGATTGGTACATTTTACAACAGATGAGGCTGATAGAGTGGTTTTCAAGGTAGGTTGTTTGTTCTGGCTGGAAGATTGCTAGCAGTTACCACGTTAGAAAGGTTGGGTTCACATTACGTTGCGTATTAGACTTCCAGAAGAATGCACGCTTCAAGCTTCAAGAACGCCGAAAAGACGCAACGCCGAAAATATGCAGCGTCTAAAAGCCACAACGCAGAATATCTAAGCATTTGGGGACTGCTTTGTAAATTTTCGACGACGCATCTTTCCGGCGATGTCTTTTCGGCGTTGTGAAAGGAAATGTCTTTCGGCGATGTGTCCTTTCGGCGTTGTGAATGGAAATGTCTCTCGGCGTTGTGTCTTTTCGGCGTTGTGAATTGAAGTGTCTTTCGGTGTTGTGAATTGAAATGTCTCTCGGCGTTGTGTCTTTTCGGCGTTGGTGAATTGAAATGTCTTTCAGCAATGTGTCTTTTCGGCGTTGTGAATGGAACGTGCTGTGCTGTGACCAGATTTAGTACATTGGCCGTTCTTAAATTGTCCAAAACAGACTTTTTAGGAAGCCGAAGCTCATAACGGGCTGTCCACGCAGAAGCAGTAAAAATACTGGCGCTCATACTGAGCATTCGAGTCTTCGACTAAAACCAGCTGGCTGACAATTTTAAATCGGCCGCTCCCGCCGCATCCAAGCGGCGGCGCTCTATGAACTGGCATTCGGTGTGTGACAAATTCGCTAGCTACCTCTGCGCTCAATCACCAAGCAAACGAGGCGAATAGAATTCAGTTTATTATTGACTGGCGAGTTAAGCGAATCCCCTCCCCCACCCCGAGTCATATTGACACCGATTTTGAAAAACTGCCAACGATTTGGTAGGATAAAAAATCTGCCGCTCGCACTAGAAGTTTATAGGCGAGCCGCAAGTGAGCAGTCGACCATGAAAATAAGACGCCTCGACATTAAAGCCAATATAGGGAGTTGAGAGCAGCTCCAATCCTAGCTGCCAGACAGACAGACAGACAGTTATGCAAATTTTCGGCGGAAGGAGGGGCGGCGCCAAGACCGCGAAGCCAGCTGCCGCGGCTGGCGCAACGCAATTCGCTTTTCCCTTCATCATCACCGTCATGATCGTCACCTTTCTGCCACTCAGCCTCATCAGCTGTGATTACTGGCGCCGCTGAGTTGCAGGCCGAAAAAGAGAAAGTTGGCGACGCGTAAAGCCGCTCATGAGGCCTGTCAGTGAGGAGGCTTTTTCTACTTGGCCAACTCGGAGAGATCCGCCCCCTTTCACCCAGCCTCTCAACAGCCATCCAGGCCCTTGACTCGCCCGCTCAACGCGCTAAAGTAAATCAGGATGCGAGCTTTCAAAACGAATTTCCTATTTTAAATGCGGATCGCCTTGGCAGCCGCGCAGCCGGACAAAGACGGGAGCAGCTCTCGAATCTGGGTTGCCGGCACCACTTGGACGGCTGTCTGGACCCCTTCCCGAGTTCTCACTGTTCGATGTAGTCTTTGTCCGACTTTCGCGCTGTCGACTCTGGCGCACGGCTTTTTAGGGCCTTGAAGCCTGATCGGCCTAAGCTCAAGCCGCTGCTCCGCTTACTGCTTATGGAATTATACTCTATCTGTTTGTCTGTCTGTCTGTCTGTCTGTCTGTCTGTCTGTCTGTCTGTCTATCTGTCTGTCCGTCTGTGTGTCTGTCTGTGTGCCTGTCTGTCTGAGTATCTGTCTGTCTGTGTCTGTCTGTCTGTCTGTCTGTCTGTATGTCTGTCTGTCTGTCTGTCTGTCTGTCTGTCTGTCTGTCTGTATGTATGTCTATCTATCTATCTGTCTTTCTACGAGCATGTCGCAATCTATCTATCAAATCGGCAGGGTATGAACAGAAGACAATAGACCAACACCAAAAAATTATCAAATCAGTGATGTCAGCTAACAATGAAAAGAAATCTATTGCTACTTCATGGCCGGTGTACTTGAGATTTTTTGATAAATATAGATTTCACACAACGGAAAAATATCGTTGTCTGACACACAGAAAAACTACAGAAGTCAGTGCACTCAAGCACACAAAAGCAATGATAATGCTTAAAAAAGCTACTAAAAACATTCTCGAGCACAACATGAAAATGTGTCAGGGTCTTAAAGATTTCTAGCGGTAGCCCAATAATGGCTGGGTTAATATGAAAATGAAACAAAAATATACAGCAAAAGCGTCCAATCCAGAGAGAAAAAGTGATTTATTTTGTGTTTTTTTCAAATAAATAAATGACACTGGAGTCGACACTCGACAGAAACTCCGGCTCGATCACACGGCAAGAGCAGTAATGGAGGCTCGTTTGCACGACAGAAAGTTAACTAAGCTAGATGTGGGGCGTGAGCTGCAGCGCCGAAATTGCTGCTTAGACTACTGCAAGTAGTCTGCGCATGACTGGCAATGCCAAATCTGAATGAAACAAAATTTACTGACGCAAATTAATATAGACAACAAATCTCGTTTTTATATACACCCAATGACAGAGACAGATTTGCAGAATATTTGAAAGACAAATATGCCATTTTGACATCCAGATATGCCACTTTGACACAGATATGCCACTTCGACATACAGAGATGCCATCTCGACATCCAGATATGCCAATTCGACATACAGATATGCCACTTTGACATACAGATATGCCACTTCGACATACAGATATGCCACTTCGACATCCAGATATGCCACTTCGACATCCAGATATGCCAATTCAACATACAGTTATGCCGTTTCGACATACAGATATGCCACTTCCACATCCAGATATGCCACTTCGACATACAGAGATGCCGTTTTAACACACGCACCAGATTTACTAGCTACAGATAAAACCGGCACTATAAAATGCTTCAATTTTGGCATTGCAGCATCGGCCTAGCAGACAAGTCAGTAAGTCGCAGCTTTCAGCGCCCCAATCACAGTGCCATCACAAAGCTACATAGCAAGCAAAAACGTTATCGAGCTCGATTCGCCAAGAAGGAGCGCAGCAGCAGGTCGGCCGCGTTGCCCGGCGACTTCAGGCCGTCGCGAACTTCGCCGATCAGAGCCGGCAGACTGGCGGCCACAGCCGGACTCTCCCTAAACAGGTCCATGAGGTGTTCGCGGACGTGCAGCCACATCCACTTCTCCAGCTGGGTCACCCGACGCTGCACCAGCTCGCCAGAGTCGGTGACGCGTTCCTGAAACTCCATGACGGTCTGCCACACCTCCGGTATGCCTTCGCCAGTCAGAGCGGAGCAGCGCAGCACGCAGGGGCGCCAGTTGGCGCGGGGATGCTTCAGGCGCTGGTAGGCGCGCAGGGCCCTGCTGAGCTCTGTGGCGGCGTGATTGGCCGCCGGGATCAGGTTGCCGTCGCATTTCGTCACCACCACCAGGTCGGCCACCTCCATGACGCCGCGCTTCACCCCCTGCAGCTCGTCCCCGCCACCGGGCGCTTGCAGCAGCAGGAACATGTCCACCATGTCGTTCACCTGAGCAGCAGGGCGCGTGACAGGTGAGGTCGGCTCAACAACATGCTGTCTCTCCTAGCCTGTCTGACTCTCTCACAGCCTGTCTGACTCTCTCCTAGCCTGTCTGACACTCTACTAGCATTTCTGACACTCTCCTAGCCTGTCCGACTCTCTCCTAGCCTGTCTGACTCTCTCCTAGCCTGTCTGACTCTCTCTTAGCCTGTCTGACTCTCTCCTAGCCTGTCTGACTCTCTCCTAGCCTGTCTGACACTCTACTAGCATTTCTGACACTCTCCCAGCCTGTCCGACTCTCTCCTAGCCTGTCTGACTCTCTCCTAGCCTGTCTGACTCTCTCTTAGCCTGTCTGACTCTCTCCTAGCCTGTCTGACTCTCTCCTAGCCTGTCTGACTCTATCCTAGCCTGTCTGACTCTCTCCCAGCCTGTCTGACTCTCTCCTAGCCTGTCTGACTCTCTCCTAGCCTGTCTGACACTCTCCTAGCCTGTCTGACTCTCTCCTAGCCTGTCTGACACTCTCCTAGCCTGTCTGACTCTCTCCTAGCCTGTCTGACTCTCTCCTAGCCTGTCTGACTCTCTCCTAGCCTGTCTGACTCTCTCCTAGCCTTTCTGACACTCTCCTAGCCTGTCTGACTCTCTCCTAGCCTGTCTGACACTCTCCTAGCCTGTCTGACTCTCTCCTAGCCTGTCTGACTCTCTCCTAGCCTTTCTGACACTCTCCTAGCCTGTCTGACTCTCTCCTAGCCTGTCTGACACTCTCCTAGCCTGTCTGACTCTCTCCTACCCTGTCTGACTCTCTCCTAGCCTTTCTGACTCTCTCCCAGCCTGTGGGACACTCTTCTAGCCTGTCTGACTCTCTCCCAGCCTGTCTGACACAAGCGTCGCTCACCTGGTACTCGGCCTGCCCGACGCCCATGGTCTCAATGAGCAGGAAGTCAAAGCCTGCCGCCTCGCACAGCACGGCAGCGTTCTGAGTGTAGCGGGCCACCCCGCCCAGACTGCCGCCGCTGGGCGTTGACCGCACGAAGGCGTTCGGGTGCACGCACAGCTCCGGCATGCGCGTGGCGTCGCCTAGCAACGAGCCGCCAGTAGCGCTCGAACTTGGGTCCACCTCGGATTTTGGTGATTGGGATTTGCGAATGTAAGTTTTGGAGTTGGGATGACTGGGGTAGGAGAGGCCAAATAGAAAATACGGGGTTTGAATAGAAAGCCAGGCAAATCAGTAGAGGAAAAACCGGCTGACAAAATTTTGATGACAGGGAAGAACAGATAAAGCTGCATAAGGAAGGTACAGAAGTCAGATGAAACAGTCAGTAGAGCAGTTGATAAATGGGAAATGTTTTCTTAGAAGTTAGAGTAGCATAAAACTGGTGAGATTAGATACTTGGTAACAAATAATGAAAATGAATGATAGGACTACTAGTACAATAGATTAAACAGGTGAGGGTAGAGTAGAAATAGTAGAATTGAGTAGACAAGGTAGATAGAGAAGTAGATAAATTGTAACAAAAGCCTCAAACTCACTGTGAGCACAGCGATCCGCTTGCCCTGCCGCTTGACGAGGTCCTTGCCGATGCACTCGATGAAGGTGGACTTGCCGGCACCAGGAGTGCCGGTGATGCCGACACGAAAGCAGCGCTTGTGCTGGCGCTGGGCCAGGTGCCGGAGCAGCCGGTTCACCAGAGCCTGGCCGCGCGCCTGCTTGTCCGGATGACGCGACTCGACCAGGGTGATGGCCTGGGCCAGGCTGCTGCGGTGCCGGTTCAGCACCGCCTGGTAGAGCCGGCTGACGGTCGGATCGTCGGCCGGCACCGACACGTCCAGGTAGGTGGTGGTGGCGCCGGCCAGGCCGCGGCAGTGGAGGCCGCCGCAGCTGGCAGCCAGCTGGCCAAGACGGTGAAAGAGAGACGGGCGAAGCTGCGGGCAGATTCGAGAGGGTTGGGCAGCTGGCTCTGGGCACGTCGACTTGCGTGTCGATAAGGACTGTCAGGGGGTTTTAGTGTTCGTCTAGATGCGTGTCCATCTTTTAGCTCTCTCTGTTTGTCGGTGTGTCTGTCGTTCTGACTATCTGTCTGTGTGCTTGTCTGTTTTTCTGTCTGTCTGTCCCTGTCTGTGTGTCTGTGTGTCTGTTGTCTGTTGTCTGTCTGTCTGCCTGCCTGCCTGCCTGTCTGTCTGTCTGCCTGCCTGTCTGTCTGTCTGTCTGTCTGTCTGTCTGTGTGCCTGTCTGTTTGTCTGTCTGTCTGTGTGCCTGTCTGTTTGTCTGTCTGTGTGTGTGTGTGTCTGTCTGTCTGTCTGTTTGTTTGTCTGTCTGTGTGCCTGTCTGTTTGTCTGTCTGTGTGTGTGTGTGTGTGTGTGTCTGTCTGTCTGTGGGTCTGTCTGCCTGTCTGTCTGTCTGTGTGCCTGTCTGTTTGTCTGTGTGTGTGTGTGTGTGTGTGTGTGTGTGTGTGTGTGTGTGTGTGTGTGTGTGTGTGTGTGTGTGTGTGTGTGTGTGTGTGTGTCTGTCTGTCTCTCCGTCTGTCTGTCTGTCTGTCTGTCTGTCTGTCTGTTTGTCTGTCTGTCTGTTTGTCTGTCTGTCTGTGTGCCTGTATGTCTGTCTGTCTGTCTGTCTATGTGTCTGTCTATGTGTCTGTCTATGTGTCTGTCTGCCTGTCTATTCGCTGTCTGTCTATCTTCTAGTCTCTCTGTCTGCCTTTCATGGTGTCATTGTCTGGGTGTTATTTTATTTTCATTTTTGCCTGTCTCGCATCATATTTTATTGAACGGTCCAAACCGTTTTACGGTATCTATCTATCGGTCTGTTTGTGTTCTCGGCCCATCATTTTGCTTTACTGGTCATATTGGCTGTCTATTTTTTACAACTAGTTGATCACTCACTAACTTGTGTCTATGAGTTTATTAAGCCTGAGCGATGCAAAAAAGACAATCAAGAAGTAGCGTTATGTTTCACATGAAACCAACTAATCATAGTAATTATATATCTGGAACACAGACGCGACAAGTAAAAATTTTGCTAATTTTTTAGCCCACTCTTGCAAAGCAAAATCAGACAGAAGTAATTATAATAAAGACGAGGTGCAAAATAACGCAGCCCTTGCAAAACAGCAAAACAATGACAGTCTAATTAACAGCTAACAGAAAGATTTGTTAATAAAGTGGGCACTGTGGCATGACACACGATTGGCAACCAAGCGGCTTAGGCGTTTTGGTAATCACTAAGCAACAATTATAGACATCTGCAATTCTCATTGAGATAGTAGGCTAGGGATAAATCAAGACTCGATTATACACGATATATATTGCGCTAGCACAAGAGGAAATATCTCTAACAGAACGAAATTTGAATAACAAAGAACCGATATGGAATGCCAGAACCGCATATTACTACTCATTCATAGAGTATGAGTAATGAAAATAGAATTTGAGTGGAGAAAATTAAGGGCAAAATAGTTAAATATGCAATAGTTGGATGCAAAAATTGACGCGAAACTGTTTTATTCTAATCGATGCTTTCGAATATCAAATGCAAGCATTCCCGTGCAACAGGGCAAAAAGTTAAGAAATTGAAAACTGTCGCTTTTATTCGTTAAGAAATCGCTCCAATTCTTCTTCCTCTTTTGACATAAAAACTTTTGACTGAATCTGCTGCTGCTGCTGCTGGCTTGGAGCGGCTGTCTTCTTGCTTGACTTTGTCTTGGTAGAATTCTCCTTCGACTTAGACTTTGATTTCGACTTGGCCTTGACGGCTGGCTCCGGCTGAGCTTCCTCCTGCTGTTCCTGCGGCTTCGACTTCTTCTTGCGCCTCTTCTTCTTGACCAGTTGCTTATCTGGATCCTCCTCTGGTTGCTCTTCTAATGGCGCATCTTCGTACCTGGCAATGCGCCGAATTTTCGTGCATTAAAATTCAAAGCACAAAAATGCTTGACCCTCGATTACAAATTCCTACCCAACACAACGCTTTCCTATGCTTTTTCATCCTGTTTTACCTCCCTTCTCTTTTAACCTGTCTGACACCCACCTAGCCTGTCTGACTCTCTCCTAGCCTGTCTGACACCCTCCTAGCCTGTCTGACACTCTCCCAGCCTGTCTGACTCTCTCCTAGCCTGTCTGACACCCTCCTAGCCTGTCTGACACTCTCCCAGCCTGTCTGACTCTCTCCTAGCCTGTCTGACTCTCTCCTAGCCTGTCTGACTCTCTCCTAGCCTGTCTGACTCTATCCTAGCCTGTCTGACTCTCTCCTAGCCTGTCTGACACTCTCCCAGCCTGTCTGACTCTCTCCTAGCCTGTCTGACGCTCGCACCGGCGGGACACAACGCCCGTGAGGTATGAGTCAGTCCAGGCCCACGGGCTAACGTCTGCGATGCCTCACACCTGCAGTCGCTCCTTGAGCAGGTTTGGTAGGAAGGAGCCCTGTGCCTTCGGGTACAGGAATCCCTCCACGCTGTCCAGTCAGCTGACCCATGGGTACACGTCCCGCGAGTGTTCATGGCTGACCCTAGGGCAGCCGGACAAAATGGGCAACAGCGCTGGACGACCCATCCAGGGCCTCTGGCCAAACTGGGTACCTTTAGTCCCGCCTTGAGGGAAAGGTGTCACCCTTTGACCTTAACAGGGTATGCGGTCAGTCCGCAATCCGTGCACCTGTGCGTGATCAGGTACCTCTGGCTACGGCTCTGAGGGAAAGGTGTCACCCTTTGACCTTAACAGGGTATGCGGCCAGTCCGCAAGCCGTGCACCTGTGCGTGATCAGGTACCTCTGGCTACGGCTCTGAGGGAAAGGTGTCACCCTTTGACCTTAACAGGGTATGCGGTCAGTCGGCAATCCGTGCACCTGTGCGTGATCAGGTACCTCTGGCTACGGCTCTGAGGGAAAGGTGTCACCCTTTGACCTTAACAGGGTATGCGGCCAGTCCGCAATCCGTGCACCTGTGCGTGATCAGGTACCTCTGGCTACGGCTCTGAGGGAAAGGTGTCACCCTTTGACCTTAACAGGGCATGCGGCCAGTTCGCAATCCGTGCACCTGTGCGAGATCATTTACCTCTGGCTACGGCTCTGAGGGAAAGGTGTCACCCTGGGTGTCGCCCAGAGCTGCCGTTTTAGCGAATCCCCATCTCAAAGCCTGGCACAGACCGGACCTCTCCGACCGAGACCTCTGTGTCATTCAATCCACCAACCTCATTCCTAACCGCACGGTGCTCATCGCCTCGATCTATATTCCTGGCGACGGCCCCGCGGTCCCACCCTCCCTCTCTTCCCTGGTGGAGTACTGCTCAGATAATAGATTTGAGCTGCTGGTGGGCGGGGATTTCAACGCCCACCACACCCACTGGGGAAGCAAGAGTATTAACAGCAGAGGCGAGGAACTCCTTGCCTATATCTGCACTACTAGCATGTTGCTCTGCAACTCTGGTGGCACGCCCACCTTTGACAACGGTCGGTGGACTGAGGTTCTGGATGCCACCCTGGCTTCTCAAAACCTGGCCGCTTCGGTCAGAAATTGGGAGGTGTGGGATGAGGAATCTCTGTCCGACCACCGCTTTGTCCGCTTCCGACTGCAGACTACCAATCCCAACCCTGGTATCGTTTGGAAAAGGAATGTCCGGAATTCTGATTGGACGACGTTTGCAGAATCGCTGCAACGCCAGGTCCGCCAGTTGGAACCGACTATTCCCACCACGTGCCAGGATGTTGACAACCTCGCTGATTCCCTTAGCGAGGCCATTATGGTAGCCCATACAGACTCCTGTCCGCTCAAAGCGTACAAAGGCAAAAAATCAGCCCCCTGGTGGAATCCTGCGCTCGGAGCTCTCCGGCGAAAAGCGATGCAACTCCAGCGCAGAGCCAGGAAAAGCAAAGACCCAGCGGACCTGTCCGCTTATCAAGACGCTGCCTGCGACTTTAAGCGTGAAATCAGGAAAGCGAAGTCCGAAAAATGGCGCCAATACTGCGCGGAGTTGGAGAGCGCCAAACCAACCTCGCGCATGGTTAAAGCGCTTACTCTCGACAAAATGTCTAAGCTCTCAGTGGTTAAAAAGCCGGATGGCCGGCTTGCTGAGAACCCGGGTGAATCGTTGAAGCTCATGCTTACCAACTCTTTCCCCCGGGCTCCTCTGCAGCTTGGTCCGCACGACCACTCCCCGGGTGGTTTTGTCCTAGCTGCGAATGTCATCACCAAAGAGAAAACAACGCGCGCTGTTAGTTCCTTTGCCCCCTTCAAGTCGCCAGGGCCTGACAACATTTACCCTGTGTTCCTTCGGGAAGCAGTGAAGAATGACAGGTTCCTTGGCCTCCTTTGCAAGCTGCTCAAGGCGTGCATCACCCTCGGGTATGTCCCGTCCGCCTGGCAGCAGGCCACTGTCGTCTTCCTTCCCAAACCCGGGAAGGCAGACTACCACTCTGCCAATTCGTTCCGGCCCATCAGCTTGACCTCTTTTTTCCTCAAGTTGCTTGAAAGACTGGTCCTCTGGCGCCTGCTTTCTGTTGAGCTGCGGAACTCCCAGCTCTCCTCTAATCAGCACGCCTTTCGTTCTGGCCGCTCCATCGAAAGTGCGCTGCATGCCATTGTCGACAGGTTGGAAAGAGCCGTTCTGGGCACCGGTTACGCGCTCTCCCTCTTCCTCGACATTGATGGTGCTTTTAACAATGTGCTTTTCAATGCCTTTCAGCGCGCCCTGGAATCCCGGGCGACGCACGAGCACCTTACCCGTTGGATCATGTATATGATCTCCAACCGGACTGTCACCTCGCACCTCCTCGGGCATTCGCGCACTATTGATGTCCAGAAAGGTGGGCCGCAAGGTGGAGTCCTTAGCCCGGTCCTCTGGAACCTGGTCATGGATGAGTTGCTCTGCAGCTCTGGTCCAGACCCGGTGCACAAGACTGGCTATGCTGACGATGTCACAGCTATTGTGGCTGGCCCGTCACCTGATGTTCTTCGGGACCTTATGCAAGCCTTCATCCGCCGCGCTGAAATGTGGGCTGGTAGTTGCGGTTTGAAATTCTCTGAATCCAAGACCGTTGCTATCATGTTCACCAGTCGGCGTAACTGGAGGATTGAACCCCTCGTCCTCTATGGCAAGCCTATCGCCATGGAGAAGCAAATTAGATGTCTGGGCGTTACCCTCGATCACAAGTTGAGTTGGACCCCTCACGTCACTAGCAAAACTCGCAAGGCCCTTGCGACGCTTGCGCAGCTTCGCCGTGCATTCGGCGCCACCTGGGGCCTTACCCCCCGCCGCCTCTGGTGGATTTACACTGCCATTGTTAGACCGGCCATTTCCTTCGCCGGCTTCATTTGGAACAGTGCCCTGGAGACCAAAGGGGTTCTGGAGGCTCTTACCAAAGTGCAGGGCCGCGCTTGTCGGGCGATCACGAGCGCGACGCTCTCCACCCCCTTTGCTGGCCTGAACTCCTTCCTGGGGCTTCCTCCTCTGGATCTCTTCATCAGAGGAGAAGCGGCCAAAACTGCCCGCCGCCTGCTTGACGCGGGCGTGACCATCCAGAAGCAGTTCGCCTTCAGGAAACGGAACCTCAGACCGCACGGCGACCTCAGCCTGCGTGACCTCGACGCTGCGGGAGGCCTCTCGGTCCTTTCCGATGGTATTCCATCGACGCTCTGCCCGCAGCCCAGGTTCCTTACCAGCATCCCCCCCGTCAGGAAGCGCGCAATTACGGTAACTCCCGTGATACCCACTGCTTCACTGACGGCTCTCAAATCAACTCTGTCTCTGGTTTCGGCTACTGCATCGTGTCTGGAGGGAGTACCGCGGCTACCTACTCCTAGTTCACCGGCACGGGCTCTACCGTCTTTCAGAACGAAGTTCTTGCTATCAGCTCCTGTGCCGCGGAGCTCCTGAGCTCGCAAATCTGGGGGAAGAACATCACCTTCCACTCAGACAGCCAAGCGGCGATCCACGCTCTCGGTCGCACCTCTACCTGCTCGCGGACAGTCCTCGACTGCATCTCGCATCTTAACTGCTTAGGTGCATCTAACAAGGTGTCCCTAAGGTGGATCCCCGGGCACTCCGGGCACCCCGGCAACGAGCTGGCCGACAGCCTTGCTAAGGCCGGCTCTTCCGGGTCGCTTTTCGGCCCCATGCCCGCGGCTCCCACCCCTACTGCTGTCGTCACCGCTAGGATCAACCAGTGGGTGACCTCTCTCCACAAGGACAGATGGACGAGAACGCCCGATTGTCGTCAGTCTCGCGAGGCCGTTCCCTGCCCTTCGCCTGCCCTTCGTAAGTCCCTGCTTAGCCTCAACCGCAGGGACATCAGGGCTGTCACTATGGTCCTCTCTGGCCATGGCTGTTTTGCTAGGCACCGCTACCTGCAGGGTAAAATCTACAGTGAGGAGTGCCCCTTCTGCCTTTCTGGCGCAGAAAGCGCGGCGCATTTCATTCGTGACTGCCCCGTCTTTACCCAGGACAGGCTTAAGTATCTCGGACCAAACCCGGACCTCTCCGACGTTTGCAGGCCCGAGAATATCTGCCAGCTCGTCCGTTACCTTCGGGCTACCGGGCGAGCAAACATCCAACTCCAGGATCTACCGGAGGAGGACCACGCTGCAGGACCCGGCGCCACCGGATCCCCCTGCACGACACCGCAGCGCTAGCTGCCCGTGGTCGCCAGGGGTTAGCGCAATGGACGGCCACCGCCCAGTCGCTGTATCCGGCCCGGCCGGATGCCCCCTGCAGCTAAGTCAAGTAAGTCAAGACCTTAACAGGGTATGCGGCCAGTCCGCAAGCCGTGCACCTGTGCGTGATCAGGTACCTCTGGCTACGGCTCTGAGGGAAAGGTGTCACCCTTTGACCTTAACAGGGTATGCGGCCAGTCCGCAATCCGTGCACCTGTGCGTGATCAGGTACCTCTGGCTACGGCTATGAGGGAAAGGTGTCACCCTTTGACCTTAACAGGGTATGCGGCCAGTCCGCAGGCACCGATGTTGTTTTCCACATCCTCCAAGGCCCCAGTGTTGGCACCGCGCTGATGGGCGTTTGGCAGGGGAGTAATCCTGTCGCTAGCGGTCGGACCGGTCAGGACCAGGCCACCCTCCGGTCGCTACTTTTTGGCTGTTTCTGGTTTGGGGTTGCGGCCAGATTCTTCCCATCCTTAACAGGTAGCCCCCACCCGCTTTTCAGCGACCATATGGAGTCCAATACTACTCCTCGCACGTCCACTCAGGACCTCTCCAAGGCTGCCGGACCCTCCGGCACCCAAAACCTCAGCACCAATCCTGCCGCCTCTTCGGAACCCCAGGAGGCTGGAGAACAGGCGGTGTTGAATTATCGTCAGAGACGAAACATTGCCCGAAAGCGCGAATTCCAGCGCCGAAAGGCGGAAGGACGACGTCTGGCGAAAACCGACGTCACCGCTGCTGAAGCGGGCGAGGGCGCCTCCGTGAACCACATGGAGGCACCCGAACCTGCCAAGGCAGCGGACTCCGCCCAAGGCTCGGACGCCGCTGATGGTGCAGAACCAGTTGCCACCTCCTGCGATGGAGCCAGCGCTCGTAAGGATAACCCGACGAGTGCTGGAAACTCCAGAGAGGGGGGAGGCAGCCAGGCAACTGCGCCAAAACGGAGCTACGCGACTGCCGCCAGGAAGCAACCGGCGGTTGTCGTCGCCGGCCAGCCTGGGAACCCCCTCTCGACCGAGCAGCTCGACCTAGTCTGGCGACGGTTGGATGCCCACCTCGTCAAACTAGCGCTAAGCGGCACTGTCCTGCGCGTCGCTCGCACGAGCATCCAGGACCAAACTCTGCACGTTCAGCCTGCGGATAACCAGTCCGGACAGCATCTTCTCGAGATGCTGAAAACCTTCGATTGGGGCGCGGAGCTGGAACATCTGCACATCTACCGCGAGGATGAGCGCCCTCGGACCCACCGGCATCGCGCCTGGATCCCTGCCCGAAGCGCCATCACCAACGCCGACGAACTGCGGCGCCTAATGCTGGCGATCCATCCGGACCTGCCCGCAAACGGCGTCGTGGTTCACGGCACCATCAAAAAAACCAACGGAGACGGCTTCACCGCCATCCTAGGTCTATCAGACAGCTGGATGCTCCGCTGTCCTGACCTGTCTCACATTCCTGCGGGGCTGACACAGATTCAACTCTTTAGCTTTGAGTCTGACGCCACCCGCCCATCCCCCCCCGGAGAAACGCACTAGGCGCGCGGACCGCCCCGAGCCTAAAAACTCGAGTGGAACTCGCGCGAGCCACGACCACTCCGAGGATGCTGACCCGCATCGGGGTAAGGCTGCGAAGGCTGCAGAGTCGGGCGGCAAGGGCAAGGGCCGGAAACCCGCCCGAGCCACGCGCCGTGCTGGCCTCACCCAACGCGCCCAGCAGCTGCCGGACCGTTCCCGCAGCCTGCCACAGGCAACCGTCACCGTCACCTCTACAGGCGCCCCGGCCAGCCAGGCTGACAGCGTGAACACCGCCCCTGCGGACCGCTCAGCCCCGGTTTCTGACCGAGACACGCCCATGGAGGTAAGTGCCCCCACGGACAGTGACCGCAGCCTGCCACAGGCAACCGTCACCTCCACAGGCGCCCCGGCCAGCCAGGCTGACAGCGTGAATACCGCCCCTGCGGACCGCTCAGCCCCGGTTTCTGACCGAGACACGCCCATGGAGGTGAGTGCCCCCATCAGCGCAGCTGAAGAGGATGACCTCCTCAACCGCGTCCATTAGCCGGCAGAGGTCTGCACGGACACCCTCTCCACCAGGGGTGCTTTGCCTGCAGCTCAACCTCCACCACTGCATTGCCGCTTCGATCAACCTAGCGCGTGTAGTGGACCTCGAAAACCCGGACATCATTCTGCTGCAGGAGCCCTGGACGAGAAAAGGTAAGATACCGAATGTACCTAAGGGGTTTGACTGTTTCGCAGACACACAAGCCCCCAGAGCTGCTGCGTTCGTTACTACCAAACTCAAAGCCTGGCACAGACCGGACTTATCCGACCGTGACCTGTGCGTTTTTCAATCCAACAATATCCTCCCCAACCGCACGGTGCTAATTGCCTCGGTCTACATCCCTGGCGACGGCCCCGCGGTTCCTTCCATGCTCGCTACCCTCGTGGACTACTGCACGGATCGCAACTTCGAGTTGCTTGTTGCAGGGGATATTAACACCCACCACACCCACTGGGGCAGCAAAGACACCAACGACAGGGGCGAAGACCTTCTGGCCTTCACCTGTACCACAAATCTGGATTTCTGCAACATCGGTGGAACCCCCACCTTTGACAACGGACGGTGGACGGGTTTCCTCGACGCCACCCTTGCCTCTCCTGGCCTCGCCTCAAAGGTGAAGGACTGGAAGGTGTGGGACGAAGAGGAGTCCCTGTCTGACCACCGTTTCATCCGTTTCCGCGTGCAGATCCCATCCTCAACATCCTGCATCACCTGGAAAAGAAACGTGCAGAACACCGACTGGACGGCCTTTGCAGACACTCAGCAACGCCTGACCAACCGGTTGGAAACCAACGTACCCACCAGCTGCCAGGACGTTGACACTCTTGCTGATGACCTCAACAAAGCCATCATCACAGCCCATGAGGCCTCTTGCCCTCTCAAAGCCTACAAAGGCCAAAAATCCATGCCTTGGTGGAACCCGACGCTCGGAAACCTCCGTCGTAAGGCTAAAAACCTCCAACGCCGAGCTCGCAAGAGCAAAGACCCGGCCGACCACACCGCCTACCAAGACGCAATTCACGCCTTCAAGCGTGAAGCCAGGAAAGCCAAGTCTGACAAGTGGCGCAACTACTGCGCGGAGCTGGAGGGATCACGCCCCACCGCCCGGGTGGTCAAAGCGCTTACTCTTGACAAAATGTCTAAGCTCTCAGTTATCAAAAGACCGGATGGCCGGCTCGCTGAGAACCCAGGGGAATCGCTGGACATCATGCTCACCAACGCCTTCCCCCGCGCTCCGCCTAAGCTTGGCCCTCAGGACCACTCTCCGGGTGGCCACGCCCTGGCGGTCAGCATGATCAACAGAGAATGGATAGCCCGCGCTGCCAAATCCTTCTCACCTTTTAAATCGCCGGGACCTGACCACATCTATCCTGCTTTCCTCCACGAAGCAGTGAAAAATGACAGGTTCCTCAGCATCTTGTGCAACCTTCTCAGGGCCTGCATCATCTTCGGATACGTGCCTAAACCCTGGCAGGAAGCCACCATTGTCTTCCTCCCCAAACAAGGAAAAGGAGACTACCAGTCCGCCAAGTCCTTTCGCCCCATCAGCCTGACATCTTTTTTCCTCAAGCTGCTGGAAAGGCTGGCACTCTGGCGTCTTCTCCGGGTGGAGCTGAGGAACTTCCCGCTTTCTCAGAATCAACACGCCTTCCGATCTGGACGATCCATAGAAAGTGCGTTGCACGCCATCGTGGACAAACTAGAGCGCGCCGTGCTCGGCACTGGTTACGCACTCTCAGTTTTCCTCGACATCGACGGGGCCTTTGACAACGTGCTCTTCGAGGCCTTCCAGCAAGGCTTGGAAACTCGTAACACGCATGGGCATCTGACTCGCTGGATCATGTATATGATCACCAACCGAACTGCCACCTCGCACCTCCTTGGACACAGTCGCACTATTTCGGTCCAAAAAGGGGGTCCGCAGGGCGGAGTCCTGAGCCCCGTCCTCTAGAACATCGTCATTGACGAGCTGCTCCGCAGTCCAGGACCAGGCACGGACCCAGTTCAAGCCATCGGCTACGCCGACGACGTCACCGCCACTGTGTCTGGACCCTCACCAGACACCCTTAGGAACCTCCTGCAAGCCTTTATCCACCGCGCCGAAAACTGGGCAACTGGCTGCGGTCTGATGCTCTCCGAGACTAAGACCGTGGCCATCATGTTCACCAGCAGACGGAACTGGAAGATAGAGCCGCTTCTTCTCTACAACAAACCCATCGCCATGGAGAAGCAAACCAGATGCCTTGGAGTCATCCTCGACCACCGGCTCAGCTGGACTCCTCATATCCGCAACAGAACCCGCAAAGCTCTCGCGACGCTCGCGCAGATCCGTAGAGCCTTCGGCGCCACCTGGAGCCTCACCCCCCGCCGCCTCTGGTGGATCTACACTGCCATTGTGCGACCAGCCGTGTCTTTTGCTGGTTTCATCTGGAACAGTGCCCTGGAGACGAAGGGAGCTCTCGAGGCCCTCACCAAGGTGCAAGGCCGCGCTTGTCGAGCTATCATGAGCGCGACCCTATCCACCCCCTTCGCCGGCATGAACGCCTTCCTGGACCTTCCCCCTCTCGACCTCTTCGTCAGAGGGGAAGCCGCGAAAACCGCCCGTCGGCTCCTGGACGCGGGCGTCTCCATCCGGAAGCAATTCGCCTTTAGCAAACGGCATCTCCGACCGCATGCTGACCTCAGCCTACGGGACCTGGACGCCTCAGGAGGCCTCAAAATCCTCTCGGACGGCATCCCATCCACGCTGTGTCCGCCGCGCTTTTTCCGCACCAGCATCCCTCCCCGCCATGAAGCACGTGACCACTGGAAAGACCGTGGCATCCACTGCTTCACTGACGTCTCTCAGATCAACTCCGTTTCCGGCTACGGGTACTGCATCCTTTCCGGAGAGGAAACCTTGGCGACTTCCTCCCAACACACCGGAAAGGATTCTACCGTCTTCCAAAACCAAGTTCTTGCCATCACCTCCTGCGCCACGGAGCTCATACATCACAACATCCGTGGTAAGGACATCACTTTCCACTCGGACAGCCAAGCTGCAATCCACGCCCTAGAGCGTACCACTACCTGCTCGCGGACAGTTCTCAACTGCATCACGCAGCTCAACCGCCTCGGCACCTGCAACAAGGTCGCCCTCAAATGGATCCCAGGGCATTCGGGCCACCCTGGCAACGAGCTTGCCGACAGCCTTGCCAAGGCCGGCTCCGCAGGGTCCTTTTTTGGCCCACTGCCCGCGGCTCCTACTCCTACCGCCGTCGTCAACGCTTGGATAAACCAGTGGGTGACTACCAAGCACAGGGAACGCTGGACCAACATTCAGGACTGCCGGCAATCCCGCGCAGCTGTTCCCTGCCCAACGCCCGCCCTACGCAAAGCCCTGCTCGGACTCAACCGCAGGGACATCAGGGCTGTAACCATGGCCCTCACCGGTCATGCTTGCTTTGCCAGGCACCGTTTCCTCCAGGGTAAAACCCGCAGCGAGGACCGCCCTTTCTGCCTCTCCGGCGTGGAGAACGCGGAGCATTTCATCTGTGACTGCCCCGCCTTCACTCAGGAAAGGCTTACTCACCTCGGCCCGAACCCGGACCTCACCGATGTTTTCAGGCCGGCGAACCTCTGCGAGCTCGTCCGTTACCTCCGGGCTACCGGGCGTGCAACTATCCACCTCCTGGACCCACCGGAGGAGGAACATGCTGCGGACTCCGGCCCTACCGGATCCCCCTGCGCGACACCGTAGTCCTACTGCCTGTGGTCGCCAGGGGTTAGCGAAATGGGCGGCAACGCCTCCTCGCTGTATCCGGACCTACCGGATGCCCCCTGCAGCTAAGTCAAGTAAGTCAAGAAGCCTGTCTGACTCTCTCCCAGCCTGTCTGACTCTATCCTAGCCTGTCTGACTCTCTCCCAGCCTGTCTGACTCTCTCCCAGCCTGTCTGACTCTCTCCTAGCCTGTCCGACTCTCTCCCAGCCTGTCTGACACTATCCTAGCTCGTCTGACCCTAAGTGGCCCGTCTGAAACTATTGCGGATGGAAAAAGTGATGATAGAAACAGGCACAAAGACAGAGAAATTTACCTGGCCAACAGAGGACCCCAGTCTACAACTGGAGCAGTTGGTGGGGGAGCCTCAACCGTTTCCGCTACTTGATCAGCCACCGCGGCAGGATTGTCTGCAGAATTGTCCACAGCAGCGGCATTGTCTTCAACGTCAGCAGCAGCTGCAACAGCATCCGAGTCAGCGACATTGTCTAGGCGAGTTGACACAACAACATCGGCCACCGAATCGCCGCTCTCATCCGCCCCGGCAGCGGCGTCGCCACCATTAACAGCGTCGAGGCCGACCTCAGGATCGTCAGCAGCTTCCGCATCATCGTCGGCTTCGTCAATGTCATCAGCAGCTCCGGCTGGCTCTGGTCGACTTGGCGTAGGTGGCGAAGGCGACGACGGCGTCTCGGACTGGCGATGCATCTGAGGCTGAGGCTGGGACTGAGGCTGAGGTGGAGGCGAAGGTGGGGGCAGAGGAGGCTGGGGAAGCTGGGCCCGGCGCAGCTCCATCAGGTACTGCTCGGCGCCGGGTATTAGCCGGGCTGGCGGGGCGGAGATGCGGCCGACAACGGCGGGCGCCGCTGCCGCCGCTGTTAACACAGGAGCCTTGGAAGCGATGTCAGCGACGGCTGTGTGCGGATGGCTGCAGAAAAATATTGCGAAAAGCCAAGTTGTGCCAAGTAGACAAAACAACTCAAATAAACCTGTTGCGTATAAAAGCAATCGTTGATACACAAAAAGTAAAACAAATCGAACTTTGAAAAGGGGGGATTGCTCTCCGATGAGAGCCAAAGTTCTTAGAAAGCAAATATTGAAGTATATGATAACAATCAAGCCGCTGTTTACAGCAGGTCAGGATGGCCGAGCGGTCTAAGGCGCTGCGTTCAGGTCGCAGTCCTCTTCTGAGGGCGTGGGTTCGAATCCCACTTCTGACAATAACTTTTTGCTGAATTTCGTTAAGAAATTCGAAGGAAAATAAAGCAGACTTATCATTTTTATATTATAACGAAAAACACAGATCAATTTATAACAGGAAATATTTTTGCATCGCGAAACTAAATATTTCCAGTTAAAAATAATCTAACTAGAATAATTTGGTTTTAGGTTCAAACTTATAATTTCATGCTCTGATTAGTTTACCTCGATACATATCGGCACTGTTAGACTTCCTAAATTATGTAAATTAACTGAATTTAAATGAAAATTTCTGCAACTCACTATAAATTAGAATTATTTGCAGCTTTCTCCTTCTTCTTTTGCGATCGTACAGTATGATCAACTCTGAAAGGAAACAAAACTGCCTAGAATGAATTTCGCTTTCTTTTTGTAAAAGTTAAACCCTTTACTGTTTACTATCAGTAGTTGATCTAACCTTTATGTAAAATTAACAACTCACTCCACTCTCTTTCTGCGCTCCTCATTTACGATTCGACTCTACAATCCGCCCCCTATTTCTGCCTATAACTCCCGCCAAACCCAGCTTCTATCAAAACACAAGCTTCAGAATTCCAGCACTCATACCCGTCGTTAGCCTGCCGGCTCTCCTCCTCCTCCAACTGCAGCTCCAGCACGGCGGTGATCCGGTCCTCGGCGTTGGCTTCAAGTCGCTGCAGCAGCCGTCGACGCTGGGCGGTCAGGTAGGGCAGGCAAAGGAACCGGTGCACGTACTTCAGGCCGTAGCCATTCCGCATGGACGATTCGGCGTAGCGGGTGAGCTCGAGCGGCCGGCCGCTGTCCCTGATGGCCATGCGGGCCTGGTCGGCGGTGACGCACCGGTGGTGGCCCATGTCCCGGTGATTGGCCAGCACCAGGACAGGCAGCTCAGGCGGAGCCCTGGCCAGCTCCCGCTCAACGTAGGCCAGCGTCCAGGCCTTGGTCATGTCCAGCATCAGCACGGCGCCGTGGCAGCCAGCGTAGGCGGCCGCCGCCGACGCCTCGTCACAGCTGCCGCCGCCGGTACCTATTTATTGAAAGAATAGAAAAAATAAGGAACTTGTTTCCCGTGCGATTGCGTCTGACGTGCTATTGTTGGTAGATCTTTGTTAGAACCTTTTGTGGTAGAGACCGTGTCGATCAGTCTCAGCACCTGTTTTGTTTGTCCCTGTGTCTGTTTAGCTAATGCCTTAGTGTCTGTTTACCGGTCACAGTGTTGGTTTATCGACCTTAGTGTCTGTTTACCTGTCACAGTGTTTGTTTATCGACTTAAGTGTCTGTTCACCTGTCACAGTGTTTGTTTATCGACCTTAGTGTCTGTTCACCTGTCACAGTGTTTGTTTATCGACCTTAGTGTCTGTTCACCTGTCACATTGTTTGTTTATCGACCTTAGTGTCTGTTCACCTGTCACATTGTTTGTTTATCGACCTTAGTGTCTGTTCACCTGTCACATTGTTTGTTTATCGACCTTAGTGTCTGTTTACCTGTATTTTTATCTCTTTATACATCATAGCATCCGTTTAGAAATCTTTGCATGTTTCTCTATCTGTCTGCCCTATTTTTTGCTATCACGCCATTGCTACGTGCCAATAGGAACTTATGCAGTCGCGAAGGTGCAGCGTGTTGCTGAGGGAAGTCCTGCCTGGCTTACTGTCTATTCAGCAATCAGGCAGTAACCACAGCGCCTCACTAACCCGCAGCTCCACCGGCGGGGCTTCTGTCGTCGCTGTCGTTGGCTAGTTTGAGTCCCGCCCGCGCCCGCCTAGGCCGGCCGGAGTCGACGGCGTCCCAGACCTGCAGGCTGGCCGAGCGGGCGCCGCAGGTCCAGCGGACAATGACGGAGCGAGGCCGCTCAGTGGGCGCGTACTCTTCAATGAACGGGCCGCCCTGCAGTCTGGCCAGCAGGCAGGACTTCCCAACGCTGCTGTCGCCACGGATGAAAATCTTCAGCGCGTCTGACGCTTCTGACTTTGCTGGGTCGCTTCCAGTTGTTCGCCGATCTGGCTGCGGCTGCTGCTGCTTTGGCCTCGCCTGCTGCTGCCGCTGAACTGGAGGCGTCGGCAGCGTCGGAAGCGGCGAGGGCGACTCACCAGGAGCTTCAGACTCGCCGGCGCGTGCTGAGGTTGTTGATGGCTTCAGAATGCGGCTGATGAAAGACATGCTGGCTGGCACCGCTGGATAAAATAGCCAATGCATAATATAAATTCTGCCCAAACAGGACGATATATCTTGACTAGTTTTTCACCAAATAATTCAATTGTTACTAAAACTAACCAAAAATATGGTCCTTCAAAATAGGTTTTTGAAAATAAGTATTACTTGGCAAGACACTTACATGTTATACCAACTATTGTCAATTAAATGCCAATTAAATATGGTTAAAAGTAGTGGGATTGCCAGTCTTAACTAAATTGTAATCATTAGGAATTAAAGTTTCAACAATTAAACTAGAAAAGGTTTTGCTAAAAATTAAAAATTAAAAAAACCAAAGCATATAGTACAAATAATAAGGCAAAGTACATTTCGAATATATACTGTGTGCCAAAAAATGGATACCCCTATAAGAAAGCAGCCTTTTTGGAAATTTTTTCAACCACATGGTCACATGACTAACAAAGTAAATAGAAAGCAAGAGTGGGAGGAACCGAAGGAGAAGTGAAAATAATCTCAGCCAGCAATCCTACCACCCACCCACCCCATCCACCAAAAGCCAACCCACCACTAGAATTGAAGTTTGCAAATTGAGACAGGGCGAGAGGGTATCCATTTTTTGGCACATAGTGTATTTAAAACATGTCCAAAATATCCAAAATTGCAAATCATGTGCATGCTTAGCTAATTTTATACCTCATCATAATACCTTATACCTCGCCTATAATTTATTTGTAGAAAATTAATAAAACAAAAAATTTTTTTTCTTAGAAAATATACAAATGCATACTTATAAAACAATTCTTGTACTTTTGATTAGTAAATTTACAAAAATATTTAATTAAGGAATACAAAATTCTTGATAGTAAGCATATAAAAAATTGAAAATCATATTGTTTGCTATATTTAGTGATTTAGTCTTCACAAATCCCTACAGAAAAGCATGTATTAAATAGCTTAAAAATTATAATAAATTTACTACAAACAAACTATAAAAACATGAGTTTTTGTACACAAATATATTTATAAAAATTTACTAAGCTATTTGCAATATAATATAATTTTCTACCTATTTTGAAGCTATATAAAAATGTATTATTAATAACTATAGTATAAAATTATACTAACAAAATTATTTTATTAAATATCATGCTTATATTTCTAAAATGCATTTTAGATCCATTAAGTATATCACTGCTATAAGATAATTTTAGCTTTCAAATAACAACAAAGCAGAAAAAGTCAAAATACAAAATAAAAAAACATATACTTTTCATTTTTAATAAAAAAAGAAAACCCTATTTTGGAACATTATTGAATTACAAACAGAAGATGGACCAAAGGCAAAAGTGTACTTTCAAAGGGTATATTTTCACTGAGCTAAAATAATATTGAAGTATTGGGTCTTAAAAATTCAAATAAAAATTACTTGAATTTTGAAGAATTAATAGGTAATTTAACATTTCAGTACATTCAAATTCAGATTCCTCATTACATAAACATGAATATTATTAACGATGGTCTATGGGTTCTGCCCTCATACAGAAAAAGCGTCGCATACAACGATGAGAGTTTCTTTTTTAATTCAATGCATTGATTTTTTAGATTTCTAAATATCAGATGTCTTTTCAGATGACCTTTCAGATGCTTTTCTGTCCGTCATTTTCTGTAAGTAAATAAGTACGTCCCATAAATTCAATTAATCAATTAACAATATATAAATTCGCAAAATACAATAAGATTAAACTGCCGCCAATTTCATGATCGCGTTAACGCGCAATAAATATTTTAATTTGGGAGCGGGTGGGACGTTTGCTGAGTTTAGAGCTCCTTTGACAAACCATGTTTGCCGACGAATTTTTTCCAATTTTATCGTATATAAAGTAATAATTTGAAGTTTACCTAGTGTCATGGGTCACCGGTTTCATAATTTGATCCATCATTTAATCCTATTAGACTGAATTATTATTCATCAGTGTAGCAATTAATGCTGGATTTTGACATGCACAAGATTATCTATAAACTTGATCATTGCGAAAAATTCTTACAAACTTTAATTTGTGTACGCCATTCTTTAGGCTTAGAGCAACGGCTCAAAATAGCTTTTTGTAAATTTGAGTCCATCAGAGTAGCGGTGCGGCACATCAACTTTTTTGCACATCATTTTTGCTCGCAAGCATATGCGAAAAGTTTTCATGCCATCAGAATGATTTCGTTGACACGCATATAATTCTATTCATCATCTATTGTGTGACATTAAAAAAAGAAACGGGCTGGGAAAATTTGGCTCGGTGGCAACCACCCCACCGAACCTGCCTGCTAACACTGAGGCCAGCAAAAAACCCAGTTGATGCTTAGCTACTGCTTTTCGATATCTTTTGTTATGAAGCTTCAGAATGAGCCAAAAAAGCCCTACTATTAATCTCTTAATAATTTGAATATATCCTTTAGTTTTCGAAAAAAAACTAAGTCGAACTCGCTCATTTGGGTTTAGCCAAAACGCTTGCTACAATAACAGGCGGGGTGGGATGGGAAAAAAGTTTTTTTAGTAATTAAGCTACATCCGCATATATTTGAAAGGGATTATATTGTGTAAGAGCTTCGGCTGCAGGTTGCTGTGACACTAAAAAAACAAAGGAACACACGCTAGAAGCGTTAAATGGACGCGAAATCGCTGAAACAAACAGAAAAAGCTAAACAAACGGTGTCGAAAACTACGATCAGAGTTGAATATCTAATAAAATATGATTGTAACAAGCGGTGCATCATGGAAGCGTTCAGAATGCCCTCACAGATATAATCAGCCAGTACTGAAAATTCGCTTCAGACAATCCACGCAGCTCCATGGTGCACTAATTAATCATTCGAAGGGGCTACGCATAGCGATACAGAACTGGGGAGCAGCAACGCAAAGCCTGGGGAAGCAGTTGAGTCTTTAACAGAAAATCAAATACAACTGGTTGCTGTCGGCGGTCAACAGGTGTTCCGAATAACTGCATGCAGGAACGAGGAGCAGGAAGTAAATATACTTGTAGCTGTTTACTTATTAGGGGCTAGACCTCTAGAGAATCGGGTTTATAACAACAAAAAAAGAAACAGAAACAACTTCACTCAGAAAATCTCATGCTTAAACGAACAGTAGCGTCCCAACTCTCGGTCAGAATAAAAATTTAGTCAGCCAACGTGATTATTAAAAAATTACTCCAGCTCCTTCTCCATGCGGATGAGCTCGGCGATGCCGCGGTTCATCTTGCTCACCGCCTCGAACTCCGTCAGACCCATGCGCTCCTTGTTCGAGATGTCGTACAGACCGCCGACCGCCTCCGAGTGCTCGCCGGCCGACCCGCGCACCTGCAGCTGGAACTGGTCGGCAACTCGCTGCAGAGCGTCCTGACCTCCGGCGGCCAGCTTCGGCAGCTTGATGTGCACCGAGGCCCGGATCGTCGTGCCCAGGTTCGTCGGGCAGAACGTCAGGAAGCCCAGCCGCTCGTCGTGGCTGAACTCCATCCGCTTCTCGATCTCGTTCACCGCCTGCACCAGCCGCCCGTACACCTCACGGATGCAGCCGCCCTTCTGCATCGAGATTATCCGCATGTGGTCCTCCTCGCCTACCCACACCAAGAACGTCTTGCTGTCGTTGTGGAAGATGCCGCGTCCCGTCGGCCAGAACCGGCACGCGTTCGCCTTCTGCAGGAAACGGTCGCCCTCCTTGAACAAAAAGTGGTCGTCAATCAGCTGCTGCTGCACCTCCTTCGTCATCCCGGTCAGCGGGTAGTACGTGCCCTTCAGCTCGCCCGTCATGTCCTTCAGCGTGCTCGACACCAGCTCCTCCAGCTGCTTGTAGTGCTCCTCCGTCATGTTCGGGTTGAACGGGAGCTGCTTCACCGACCTGCCGCACCGGATCCGAGTCGACACCACGTACTTGCCCTCCGGGTCCACGTCGCCAAACGAGTTCGGGTCGCCCAGCGTGCACGCCGGGTGCTTGTCCGTCTTCTTGAAGCCGCCGTGGTACTCCTCGATGATCGGGTCGAACAGCTCCGCGAACACCGTGTACGCCTCGGCGTCGGGGGCGTAGACGCCTACGCCAGAGTCGGGGTTCTCCACGCCTGGAATTAAAATTGTTTCGGCTTGTCAATTAAACAGGTAATCGTGTCGTTTTTATAGGTTAAATAAATTTGGGAATATGAAATGTAGGCGAGTACGAAATTTAGCGCTTGTGAAATTCGGGAAATGGGAAATTTTTTCCCTGTTTCGACGGTCTGCTTCTTAGCAGAATCTTATTTTTTGCATGTAATTTTTTAACCGCAGTGAAAAGAATTGCCGCGACCCCCGGTACTTAGATGGACAAGCCGCGCTTTACTTTTTCGGCGGCCAAAAGCGGCAGGACCAAGCGCGGGCAGTGGAGCGCGCGCCGGTTGCTTGAACGTCGATGCGATTGAAACTGGTGAGGTCGGAAAAGTTGCGCCACCTGCCGAGCCGCTGCCAACTTGGCCCAACTGGATCTTCTGGGCGGTTCCGGGGCCCACGAGGCTCGTAGTTATCGACACCGAGTTCCAGCCGTTGCACAGGACACGCTTCAGGTCGGGACGCTGAACTGTCTCACTCTGAAGTCCGGAGAGGGCTGCTGGCGAAGCTAGCGCTCGACCTCAGCTGTGAGGTCATTGAACTGCAGGAAGTGTCTTAAGGCTTCACTGCGAGGACATTGGTGCTGGATGGATCTCTACTACAGCTCAGTGGACGAGCAAGGACGTGGAACAGTTAAAGCGCTGTTCGGACCGAGGCTACAGCAAGTTTTCGCTGTGTCTTCCTGTCTAGTCGGCTGCTTCAGTTCGACGTCCGGCTTCGTGGCCGGAACGCTCACCTGCTCTGCGCGTACGCACCTCTTTCTACCCAATCCGATGAGGCTCAGGTCTTCTTCGAGCAGCTTTCGGCATAGGTAGAGACGGCGCTACGTGAGGGTGCGCCCTATGAATAGACTAAAGCCCATGGCCACATCGTTGCTATTCCGAGAGAAGCCCGGCACCATCAAGCTTGAGGAGCATCGAGGCATCTGCCTTCAGTCCTACACTGCGAAGCTGTTCAACCAGATTCTGTTATCGTGGTTGCACCCCCTTAGTGACGCAGATCCTGGCTCTTCGAGGAGTCATCAAGGAGACGCGGGCACGCAGCCAATCCTGATTGTTGCTTTCATTGATTTCAAGAAGGCGTTCGACTCGGTCGTCAGGGCTTCGCTTCCCAAGGCGCTTCGGGTGTATGACGTGCCAGAGGAGTCTATGAATTTTGCCAGCAGGAAATTTGCTAGCAGAACTTTGATAGCGGGGATTTACAATAAATCATACAATCGTTTCGAAGAATTCATATCAATAATATAAAGAAACAAGAAGCTGTTATAGGTGTTATTGTGCACTAGCTCAAATTGAGCAAAAAAAGCTGCAGTAGGCCAAACCTGATTTGGAAAATTTTGAGTGATTGTCTGATGATAGTGATAGACATCTTACTTTAATAGGTGCGAATGGTGCTGTTCGGAAAATTACTTTTGTTCTGCACGTGGTCACACCGATTCTGAGCACTAGGCTATACGATAGTGTACAGTGTAAGTCCTCGCTAGCAAAGTTCGGCTGGCAAAGTTCGGCTGGTAAAGTTCAGCTAGCAAATTTCCTGCTAGCAAAATTCGTGCTCCCTTGCCAGAGCACCTGATAGCCGCGGTCATTCCGATGTACCGCGACTCGACTGCTGCTGTCCTAACACTGGACGGCCTGTCGGACTTCTTCGAGGCATCCTCCGGGGTGTTTTAGGGAGATACGCTGGCTCCGCTCCTGAATATTCTAGTGCTTGATGGTGCCCTGCCCACTAACGATCATTGCTTTCTGCTGCGGCGACGATCTGGCGCACAATGGCAGGTGAAGAGGCTGGTTGCCGTTGCGGCGAGTGTCGGCCTGGTATTCAACGCGCAGAAGACCGTCGTGCTCTGCGTGCCTACCACATATTCCACATCGAGGCTGCGATTTCCAGTTCACGGTCAGGCGACGGAACTTCCGCGCTGTCAGTAGTTCGTCTACCTCGGCAGTATGGTCCCCATGACACAGCCTTTTTACCTCATGACCCTTTTTGTTTTTGTTGCTGTTGTAGTTAGTTGTCTTTGTTTTTGCTTTTGCTGTTGTTGTTGTGTATCGCGTTATTGGAGTATGCCGCTTGGCACTGTACATTGCATACCTCTATGACACTGTACATCTTTAATCTCGCGCAGCCTGACGGCCAGTACAGGACAATGCGAGGCCGAGCAGTTAAGAAGCCGTCTTTCTATCAAGCTGTTTGAGAACTGAGCTGAATAAAATCATTATTTATTTTTAAACAATATTTTCTGACTAGATTGTTTATTTGTTAACAAATGCTTCTGATTATTTGACGTTGTTTTACATAGTTCAATTGTATGTTATATTTCGAAGCCTGTGACGTTGATTTTCCTGATATTCGTATATCTCTAAAAGTGCATCATTCGCACAATGCAACTTTCAATAATTGTATTCTAAATAAGATTTTATTCCACGTGTGCTGATAGAATTTTGCATATGCTTTTACTCCCGTAATTGATTTTTTTGGTTTGACTGAAACAACTTCGTTCGTTGGGAGATGTTGTGTATCGCGTTATTGGAGTATGCCGCTTGGCACTGTACATTGCATACCTCTATGACACTGTACATCTTTAATCTCGCTTTCTAGCTCTAAAATATATATTTCGCAGTTTGAGCCAACTAGGGCTTGTGAATGATCTTTCGTGTCGCGCCTAAAAGTTGACTCGCTTGTCTTAACTTAACATGGCGTCGCAAGCATAAAAGTACTTTTGCTAAACAGCCAAACGAAGTTATGGAAGGACTGAGGCCCCCAGAGCCGATGCTTTTTGACACCAATCGCGCAGAAAATTGGAGAAAATGGCACAGGGCGATCGACTTCTACATGAAGGCGACAAAGAAGACTGAGGAGACCGAGGAGGTCAAGATAGCAACACTGCTGACTGCACTCGGACCAGAAGGACAAGACGTGTTTTCCACATTCCCCGCTGATAAAGTGAAAACTTATGAAGACGTTTGCCAGCAGTTTAAGGAGCACTGTGAGCCGCTGAGCAATGAAACTTTCGACCGTTACCAGTTTAGGACTAGAGTGCAGAAGGATTCAGAGGACTTCGATCAGTTCGTTGCCTCCCTGCGACAGCTCGTGACGCGATGCAACTACGGAACCCCAGCAAACGGTGAGACTGTCAGCGACAGCGTCCTTCGCGACCAGATCGTGATCGGAGTCGGCGACCCAGCGCTCAGAGAGAGACTTCTCAGGGAGTCCAACTTGACACTCATCCGTGCTATTCAGATGGGACGGGCCTCTGAGACGTTAAAACGACAGGCTAGCGCCCTATCAACAGCGCACAGCAGCCGAGCTCCACCACCTGCATCAGTCGACGCTGTCCAAAGCCGAGCCCGGCCACCGGCTGGACAGTCGAGGCCGCCTGCAAGCCGCAGCTGTGGCTTCTGTGGTCTGCAGCACGAGAATCGAAAGTGCCCGGCTTATGGTAAGAAATGCAATTCCTGCGGCCGTCTCAACCACTTTTCATCAGTATGCCGGTCTACAAAGAAGGTCAGTGAGATCCAGGAAGACAATCAGCAGCAATCAGACCAAGGTCCAGCGGAAGTAATGACAGTCGAGACACCGAAATCTGAGTCTCAGCATGACAGCTCAACGATGATGGTGAGTCTTACAGCTAAAGATTCTGGCAGGACAGTCCAATTTAAAGTAGACACGGGAGCAGACGTCAATGTAATTCCACTGCGAAGTCTAATCCAGTTCGCTCCGTCCGCTGAAATCGAGCCCACGACCTGGACGCTGACCACTTATAACCGACAGCAATTGGATGTAGTTGGCCTGACCTGCCTGACTGTCTCGTCTCCGTGTCAGAAGAACAGGAAGCTGCAGTTCGTTGTTGTTGGAGAAAACGCGACCCCAATAATAGGTTGGAAGTCAGCACTGCATGATCTTTGCCTCATCAAGAAGCTGTTCGAGGTCAATCAAAATCAAATGAGCTTAAGGAAAGTAGAGAAGCCTTGCCGGTCGCAGATCACTTCTAGCCAGCTCATAGCCGACTACCCGACTGTTTTCAAAGGTGTTGGCTGCATGAAGCAGCAGTACACCATCCGGCTGTCAGAAAATGCTGTTCCAAAAGTGCAGCCACCACGAAAAGTTCCATTCGCTGCTTACCAGCCTCTGAAGTGCGAGCTAGAGCGTCTGGAGAAAGAAGGAACCATTGTTCAAGTCGACGAGCCAACACAGTGGGTGTCAAATGTCACAATCGTCTGGAAGAAGGACGGTTCGATGCGCCTCTGCCTAGATCCGACGTATTTGAATCAATTTATTCTGCGCGAATATCACCCGATTCCGACAGCAGAAGAAGTTCGGATGGCAACTGCAGGAGCCGTGGTGTACAGCACATTTGACGCCAATGAGAGTTTTCATCAGCTTAAACTCGACGAGCAGAGTTCGTTCCTCACCACGTTTCACACTCCTTTCGGTCGGTACAGGTGGAAGCGGGTGCCGTACGGCTTGTCATCAATCCCAGAAGTATTTCAGAAGCGCATGGAGGAGAACGTCACCAGCTTCGTGCACAATTCGATAAACTTTTTCGACGACATTATTGTGTGGGGCCGCACCGTCGAGGAACACGACATCGCAGTACGCCGTCTGATGGAAGCGTGCAAGCGTGCTAACGTGACGCTGAATCCAAGCAAGATGAAAGTCGGAGTCCCAGAGCTGAACTACTTGGGTGATATTTTAGGCCCTAACGGACTGCGGGCTGATCCACAGAAGGTCAAGGCAATCAAAGAGATGGCGAGACCTGACGCATTGGAAGGCGTAACTGCAAAGAAGGAGCAGCTGAGGCGATTTCTCGGCTGTGTCACCTACTTGGCCAGGTTCTGCCCACATTTGTCTGCCACGGCCGAACCTCTAAGACATCTGCTGAAGAAAGAAGTCGTATGGAGCTGGTTGGATCAGCATGACCAAGCTTATGACGCTATTATCGCTGATTTATGTTCCAAAAGAGTATTAGAAACCTTCGACACCAAAAAGCCGGTGACAGTTTCAGCTGATGCCAGTAAGAGTGGAATCGGCGCAGTGCTGCTCCAAGACGAACGCCCAGTCGAGTTTGCATCTTCGGCAATGACAAGTGCACAGCGAGCCTACGCACAAATCGAGAAAGAGCTCCTAGCTATTGTCTATGGCTGCAAAAAGTTCCACCGGTACATCTGGGGCCGGACAGTGCAGGTGCAAAGTGACCACAAGCCACTGGAAGCGATCTTTAAGAAGGCCCTGTGCGACACAACTCCTCGAATCCAGCGTCTGCTGCTCCAGTTGCAGCCTTACGATATCCGCGTCAAGTACACTCCCGGAAAGGAGTTATTCGTTGCCGACACTCTCAGCCGAGCGCACGGTGCTGCTGATCTACTCACAATTCAACTTGAAGCAGCCCTCGATGGCCAAGTCTTGTCTGTCGAACGCTGCTTTAGTGGCGATCGTGAAATCTTGCAGATGATAAGGTCTGCAACATCAGAGGACACCACCAGTGAGCGATTGCGAACTGTGATCCAGGACGGCTGGCCAGAGCATCGAGCGCGATTGACCGACGACCTCAAGCCGTTTTGGGACATTCGGCATGACCTGACCTTCGCTTCTGGATTGCTATGCCTAAAGGATCGCATCTTTGTTCCTAGCAGAGATGCCCGGAGTAAGGTGCTCAAAATTCTTCACGCAGGGCACCCAGGCATCGTGAAAATGCACCTGAAAGAAAAGACTACTTCTACTGGCCTGGAATGCGGAATTCTGTTGAGCAGGTGGTTAATGAGTGCGAGTCATGCCAGCGGAACATGAAAGCTCAGTCAAAGGAAACGTTGATGTCTGTTGACATGCCGGACTTTCCGTTTCAAGTGTGTTCAACAGACCTATTTGAGTTCAGTGGTGGATCCTACTTGGTCTACGTGGACTCCTATAGCCGCTGGATGAGCGTCACACGTCTGAAATCAACAACCAGCTTGGCAGTCGTCAATGTGATTCGAGAACATTTTCAGAACTTTGGAGTTCCTGAGAAACTCATCAGCGATGGAGGTCCACAGTTTTCCGCTCGAGAATTCCGGCAGATGATAACAGAGTTCAAGGTTGAGCACAGAACATCGAGTCCGACGTACCCGCAGTCCAATGGTCGAGCGGAGCGCTATGTGCAAACAGCAAAGAACATGCTAAAGAAGAGCTACGAGACTGGACAAAACCTGGATCTGGCATTGCTTCACTACCGCAACACTCCAGTCGGCAGCGGTTTTCCAAGTCCGGCTGAGATGGCCTTCGGCCGGAAGCTTCGGTGTGACCTGCCAGCATCTGTTCAAGATCTGAGACGGAAAGAATTTCATCTGCACTCCTGCATCGAGGCGTTTGAGAAGGAGCGCTCCAGGTCTGCGGAGTTGTACAATCGAGGAGCTCGTCCGCTGAGCAGACTAGCAGCTGGTGACCTGGTCTGGCTACAACGTGGTCGTCGTGACTGGGTGGCCGCCGAGATCGACAGCGAGTTATAGAACTCCCCAAGGTCCTACTGGGTCCGAACTGAGACCGGCCAACTGCTCAGAAGGAATCGACGCTTCATCAGACCTCGAAAGGTGGACGTGCCATTCAGAGACTCTCTGCAAACAGACGGCGAGGACGAGGACAATGAGAGCAGCACAATGGCGATGCAGTCAACAGCTGTGCAGCCGGCCTCCGCGCAGCCGGCCTCCGTGCAGCCGGCCTCCGTGCAGCCGGCCTCCGCGCAGCCTGACGGCCAGTACAGGACAATGCGAGGCCGAGCAGTTAAGAAGCCGTCTTTCTATCAAGCTGTTTGAGAACTGAGCTGAATAAAATCATTATTTATTTTTAAACAATATTTTCTGACTAGATTGTTTATTTGTTAACAAATGCTTCTGATTATTTGACGTTGTTTTACATAGTTCAATTGTATGTTATATTTCGAAGCCTGTGACGTTGATTTTCCTGATATTCGTATATCTCTAAAAGTGCATCATTCGCACAATGCAACTTTCAATAATTGTATTCTAAATAAGATTTTATTCCACGTGTGCTGATAGAATTTTGCATATGCTTTTACTCCCGTAATTGATTTTTTTGGTTTGACTGAAACAACTTCGTTCGTTGGGAGATGTTGTGTATCGCGTTATTGGAGTATGCCGCTTGGCACTGTACATTGCATACCTCTATGACACTGTACATCTTTAATCTCGCTTTCTAGCTCTAAAATATATATTTCGCAGTTTGAGCCAACTAGGGCTTGTGAATGATCTTTCGTGTCGCGCCTAAAAGTTGACTCGCTTGTCTTAACTTAACAGTTGTGTTTTGTAAAATTTCGCCAAGGCGAAACTTGGAGAAAGTGAAATTCCCATATTGGTTATTAATTACAAGTGCCAAAGAAATTTTGAGACCCGCAAAGTAATAAGTACCAAGGTTAAGAAGTCATAGGAATTCACAGAAATCAATTGAAAAGCTTTGAAAGACTTCTAACGAGATTAACTAAGGAAGGGCGTTTCTTCCTCAGCTGCTACAGCTGTAAAAATCCCGTGATATTTAGGGTTATATAATCCTAAAGAAGAGCTGCAGCTAGCTGCCCGGTGAATCCGAGGGCTGTGTACAGCTGCTGAGTCCTTACGGGCTGGAGGGGCCGCAAAACCAGCCCATCCTACATTTCCAAAGCCCACACTGGAACCAAATTTCATCTGGGCGGATGTGGATATTATAATGAATGTGAGGCTTCCATCCAGACTAGTGGATCTCGCTTTGAATTCATTCTGATTGCGGGAGCTTTGATCTTTTGTCGGATGCGTGCGGCAGGTGGGTCAGTCGGATTCAGAGATCGACATGTGCTATACGCATCATAGCTACCTCCCATGTTCCTGCTGTTTATGCAGACGATGCTTTTATGGATATTTAAATCAACTTTGGAGAATTTAGTTGCAGTGTCGCTTGGTATAGTGTGATGAAGTTATGATTGAAAGACATTAGAGGCAAGCCATCGCAGTCTAAGGTAAAAACGGCCTAAGGCAATTATGATGAAGACGTTTTTGACTGCCTGGCCTGGCAGCAGCCGTAGACGGCGGTGGCATTTTGGACTTATGATCAAACGCCCTACGCTCGTACAATTAAATCATTATGGACAATGATTTTCGCCTCAGTTTTCTGTAAATACTTTTTAAACTTAGAAATATTCCCCCGAAAAATTACTGCAAAAGTTCGTTAAAAATTTCAGGTTACAATCGAACTTCATAATTGGAAAAATTAGGCACCGTAAAAAAATTGTTCTTTTTCAAGATTTCAACTTCCACACAAGCAAGATACGAAAGAAGAACGACAACCAATAGAAAATCTGTAGGTCAAGCGCTAAGATTCCAGAAATAAGCATTGATTCACAACCAGGTCAAAAAGCAGACTAATTAAAACAACTAACCAGACTGGATGACGTCCTTCAGGGTGGATCCGAACGACGGCGTCTTCACGTTCTTCAGCTTGTCGACCACCTCCTTGGTGAGGTGCTTCTTCAGCAGCGAGTGGCAGGCGGGGTCGCTCTGCAGCTTCTCGAAGCCGGCCTCGATGTAGCTGACCACCCCGGCGTCGACGCCGCCGCTGCCGCTGCCGTCGCTCTCCAGCGCCTTCTCCATGCGGATGAGCTCGGCGATGCCGCGGTTCATCTTGCTCACCGCCTCGAACTCCGTCAGACCCATGCGCTCCTTGTTCGAGATGTCGTACAGACCGCCGACCGCCTCCGAGTGCTCGCCGGCCGACCCGCGCACCTGCAGCTGGAACTGGTCGGCAACTCGCTGCAGAGCGTCCTGACCTCCGGCGGCCAGCTTCGGCAGCTTGATGTGCACCGAGGCCCGGATCGTCGTGCCCAGGTTCGTCGGGCAGAACGTCAGGAAGCCCAGCCGCTCGTCGTGGCTGAACTCCATCCGCTTCTCGATCTCGTTCACCGCCTGCACCAGCCGCCCGTACACCTCACGGATGCAGCCGCCCTTCTGCATCGAGATTATCCGCATGTGGTCCTCCTCGCCTACCCACACCAAGAACGTCTTGCTGTCGTTGTGGAAGATGCCGCGTCCCGTCGGCCAGAACCGGCACGCGTTCGCCTTCTGCAGGAAACGGTCGCCCTCCTTGAACAAAAAGTGGTCGTCAATCAGCTGCTGCTGCACCTCCTTCGTCATCCCGGTCAGCGGGTAGTACGTGCCCTTCAGCTCGCCCGTCATGTCCTTCAGCGTGCTCGACACCAGCTCCTCCAGCTGCTTGTAGTGCTCCTCCGTCATGTTCGGGTTGAACGGGAGCTGCTTCACCGACCTGCCGCACCGGATCCGAGTCGACACCACGTACTTGCCCTCCGGGTCCACGTCGCCAAACGAGTTCGGGTCGCCCAGCGTGCACGCCGGGTGCTTGTCCGTCTTCTTGAAGCCGCCGTGGTACTCCTCGATGATCGGGTCGAACAGCTCCGCGAACACTGTGTACGCCTCGGCGTCGGGGGCGTAGACGCCTACGCCAGAGTCGGGGTTCTCCACGCCTGGAATTAAGCGAGAGGATTTTTAAAAGATGCTGAAAAATTAACATTACGAACGTAATTTTTATAAACAGTGGCTCAAGTTTGGAATAGTCAGCAGCACTAAGGAGGACCTGGTGCACGAGGTGTACCTTTTTTCTTCTATTTTTTGGTCAAAATGTTAGTGGTATCCTAGACGTACGACGGCCAACTTATTCGTTTTTTATTTATTTTTTTGGCACTCATGTTTTCATGCAAAACTTAAAAACTCAGACACCTGAGTCATAGATAGCGCAAGGCCACAGCAATAACTAACCTGTCTGACGCTCAGTGAGTCGGAGTGGATTCAGAGGCAACTCTGAGAAGCCAGAACACACCCTATTGATGACTGCAACGTGCGCATAGTCCCACTAGCCTTTTAGCGCTGCTCAGGAGCTGGGTACCTGTGTTAAGAAAACTGACCAGACCGAGTATCTGCGCGTGTAGCTATGTCTGTGATCAAGACTAAAGTTGTTTCGTCCAATGAGCATCTTGTGCAGCAAGCTGACGTCGAGTCCACCAATGAAGGCAGCAACCCTTCAGCATTCTCACTAAATTTCTGTCTTTGACTTCATGACTAATAATGTTTTTGGATGTCATCAACTCAGCCAACCATTCAATGTAAAATTTGAGAAATGCGTTTTTCCTTCACCAAGTTTAGGAGTCAGTTTTTGGAAATTTGTGATTGGTTCTGATGATTACTGCCATATTAAGCTGACTGTTCCTAAAAATAAGAAAAAATAGCATCCACAAACCCCGCTAAGCTTATTGACAGTAAACACATGACAGTAAACACCGAATCAACCAGCCCTGAAAATGGATGGCGCTGGAGCGTCGGGCCTATACCGTGCCGTTGAGGCGAAGCAGACAAATAATCTGTGTGGATGTCTCAACGAGTAGGAGGGTCGCCGTGGTGAGCGCAGAAGGTGCGGCCGTGAGGCCGGCTGGAGCCGCCACGGGCGCAGATCTTGGTGGTAGTAGCAATTACTCAAGCTCCGGGAACACCTACTGTTACATAAACACATGCCTCCAAACCGGTCCGCTTTCGCCCGGGGCAACCAACGCTCGGTCTGTCCTGGCAAGTGGAGGCGACAACGCTTTTACCACCACGCGACAACGCGTTGCAAATGGACCTCAATCCCCCTACCGGGGACCGACGCTCAATTGTTTCGTCACCTTTTTCCTGGGCGAGCCAACAAAGCCGGCCTGGCTGGCTCGCCTCCTGCTCAGGGCCGGCGACATTGAAAGCAATCCCGGCCCGCAGACGTCCTATCTATGCGCAGTCTGCACAACCATCATCCGTAAGAACTGCACCTCGGTTAAATGTACAGCCTGTGGCAACTGGCTTCACTGCCGTGTCCGAGGAGCCAACTGCGCCAACATCAAACCCCAAGACTGGCGCCCCAGCTTCATTGGCCCTTGTTGCCAACTTCCGTTAGCCCCTCCCCCACCCAACAACAGCAGCTATGGCAACAGCAGCAGCAGCAGCAACCGTGCGAGTGTCAATCACAACGTCCAGAGCAGCAACAGCAGCACCAATCCCGTCTCTGACGAGGTCCCCCGCGCAGGCGAGGACGAGGACGAAGTCCGTGTGTCTCCGACCGCGTCTCCGACCGCGCCATCGACCGCTAGTGCACCGAACTACTCGAACCACTTCATCATCGTCCAGTGGAACGCTAACGGCATCCAGAACAAGCTCAAGGAGCTCGAATTTTTCTGCAGCCAGCTCTCTCCTGCCGTGATCGCCATTCAGGAATCAAAACTTTCCAGCAACTCTCGCATGCCGTCCGTCCCTGGTTACTCTTGCCTTAGGGCGGATCGCCCAAACTCTAAAGGTGGCGGCTTGCTCCTCTTCCTGCGTGACAAATTTCGTTTCTCACCTGTTGACTGCTCCAACCTCACAGACAGACACAGCGAGATTCAAGGAGCGGACATCTCATTACCGGCATCCAAAACGACCTTCAACACCGTCAGAATCTTCAACACATACCTGCCACCTGTCAGCAGCTGCGAGGCAGGCTACACGCCCGACATCTCCGGCCTCCTCTCCGACGTCCCGACTGTCATCTGTGGCGACTGGAACGCGCACCACCATGCCTGGGAGTCTGCCCTCGATCCGACCTCCCGTGGCGACGCCCTGGCCAGCCAGGTCGAGCACGCACCTTACGAATTCCTCTCGTCCACGGCCCAGACCAGGGTCCCTAGCTCGGGTCAGAGCTCGACTCCGGACGTCACTGTCGTCCACCAATCTCTGCTGCTCAGCTCCGACTACAAGGTCATTCAAACGCTTTCGAGCGATCACCTGCCCATCGTCACCACCATCTGCACGTCCCAAACATCGGTCACGGCGTCCCGTAGATGCTTCATCAACTTCAGACGCGCAGACTGGTCCCTCTTCAGCGACACCTTGGAAAAGGCCCTGGCTACCTCGCCGATCAGCGACGAAGTCTCGGCCCACACTGGCGAACTGATCTTCCGCAGGAACATCCTTAAAGCCATGAAGTCAGCTATCCCAGAGGGTCGTTTCTAACAGCAACTCCCGTCGCCCTGCCCCGCCGAAATCCGCACCTTGATAGCCGACCGTGATCGCCGCCGGGCTATCGACGCGACGGACCCCCGTATTGCCGAGCTCCAAGCCTCGATCAACAGTAGTATCGAAGCCGTAAGACGCGCCCGCTGGAACGAATTCCTCGAAGAAAACGGTCAAAACCCGGCCCCCACAGCGAGACTCTGGTCTACCATCAGATCCCTTGGTGGCAAGACCAACGCGGCCAACAACGTCATTCTCCAATTTAATGGCAAATCGGCGCCCTCCGACCTGGCAGCGGCCAACTCCCTGAACTGCCAGTTTACGCGGCCTCGCATACACTGCACGAACCCGCAAATGCGCAGCGTCAGGCGCGGCATCGCAGCCTTACCACGCCCCGATTCGCCGGAGCTAATTTTCAGCCCTTCAGACCTCGAGCGGGCCATCAAATGTTCCAAGCCATCCAAGGCAATCGGCCCTGACGGCATCTGCCCGCTGGTTCTCAAACACCTGGGCCCTAATGCGCGAGCGTCCCTGCTCTGCCTCATCAACCGCTCCATCCTTCGGAACGAGATCCCTGCCATCTGGAAGAAATCGCTGATTTGTCCGCTATTGAAGGACGGCAAACCTCTGAATGACGGCAGCTCCTACCGCCCTATTTCCTTTCTCTCGCCTGTGGCCAAGATTATTGAAAAAATGCTGCTCCCCACCCTCATGGAGCACCTCCACCTTCCGCGCTGGCAACACGGCTTCTGTCCGCATCACTCGACCACTACCGCGCTCTGCGCCCTCGTCGAGCCGATCTGCTCCGGTTTCTGTCTTCGAAAGCCTCCTGCCAGAACTGGCGTAGCGGCTATCGACATGCGAATGGCCTTCGACACAGTCGATCACTGTCTACTTCTCTCCGATATCCGAGACTCGACCCTTCCAAGCGTGGCCAAGTCCTGGCTAGCCAACTACATCCTCGGCCGCCAAGCGCGCACCATTTTTCGCGACGTGAAATCGAAGTGGCGTCAAGTCCGGATGGGCGTCCCGCAGGGCAGTGCCATCAGCCCGCTCCTCTTCGCCTTTTACCTTAAAGACGCCCCGGTGCCTGCCGACCCAGCTTCAGCCCTGGTCGGCTATGCTGATGACCTCACTGCCGCCTCTTCTTCTCCATCTTGCACCGAAATTGAGCGCAGCCTCAACGTCTACCTGGCTTCCCTTGCGCCGTACCTTGAGGCCCGTAAGCTCCAAATCTCAACGTCCAAATGCACCGCCACGCTCTTCACGCCGGATCAGAGCGAATACGCGCGCGAGCTTCAAGTGAACATCAACGGCGTCAAGCTCCCGCAGGCGCTTTATCCAAAGATCTTGGGCGTGGTTTTCGATCCCAAGCTTTCCTTCTGCCGCCATGTCGCAGCGCTCTCCGAGAAGGTACGCAAGCGGAACAGCATCTTGCGCTGCCTGGCGGGCTCCAACTGGGGCTGCTGCACTGAACTTCTCCTTACCACTTATAAAGCTCTCTCGAGGAGTCTGCTGGACTACGCCGCTCCGGTCTGGGCCCCGATCATCGCCCCGACCTCCTGGACTCAACTGCAGACGACGCAGAACTCCGCACTTCGCTTCATCACCGGCTGCACCGCTCTGGCCTCAGAAGCCGACTTGCACTGCGAAACTCGCATCTTGACGGTTCGCCAGCACAACCGGCTGCTTGGCCTGCAATTCCTGCTCCGCTCCCGCCGACCGGAACACCCGTGCCACCACCTGTCGGCTCTGCCTGCGCCAAGAAGACTGATGAAGCCGTCCATCTTCACGGCACAGCATTTCGACCCGATCTGGTGCCCGGCCCCGGCCCCTCCGGTGCTTGACGCCGCCGCCTGGGACAGGGCCCGGAAGGCCCAGCACACGTTAATCGTGCAAGAAGTCTTGTCCAATCTCCCGCCCAACCGCATTATCGGAGCTCGCCCGGATGTGCACCTCTCCGAGCGTCGCTTTCCGCGCCGCCTGCGCACCACGCTGGCCCAACTCCGCTCCGGTTTCTGCCCCCTTCTGCGCAGCTTCCAGGCGCGCATCAACCCGGGCCTCTCTGCGGCCTGCCCTGAGTGCGGCGCCGCTGACCACAACTGCTTTCATATCTTCGCCTGCCCTGCGCACCCGACGGAGCTCCAGCCGACTGACCTTTGGCGGAATCCGACTGGGGTGGCGACTTTTCTGCTTCGTTCCTGGATGGGTTAAACACACACACAGTAAACACATCGACCACATTCAACATCACACGATCTGAAAATGACTCGGCTTCATAATGCGAATACATGGTGCATGGAATGGAGTTGCAGTGACTGTGCTTTTTCTGTTAATTTTTTAGTTATTTGTTTTCCTTTATCTGGACTTTTCGTCGATCGGTGCGCCTGCTCTTGTGTGAGGGGTCCTTGTGGAGTGGCCGGTTAGTTTTGGCTATAACTTGTTTGGGTTGGCCCTCTCGGTTTGGTTAGCTGGTCCAGGCTCGTGCTGGGCGTTTTGATTGGCTGGCCCGTCGGTCTGCTGCACACGAACTGCTTCTGTGTGAATTCTTCGCGGGAGTCGCCTGACTATTCGTACTCTTAGAGTTAGATAATTGCTATCAGCCAGAGCGTCCTTACGCCAGCAGCGTTTAGCCAATTATCATTACTGTATCGCCATCAGTATAGTGTAGTGCGGAGTCGGAGTGTCATCACACCAGACCAAGCAACCCAGTAATGCGGAGCGTCATTACGCCTGCTAGGTAATATATATTTACTGACAGAGCGTCGCAACGCCCGCGCTACGAGTATACTTAAAGTACTCGGGGACTGGGCCCCAACACAACCGATCAAGATTACTACTGAGTTTAAGACACAGTGCATGTAATTTTACATAAACTATTGACCATTGTATGTGTTGCAAACAACGCTTTCTGGATTTGGATGAAGCTGTCATATGCGGCCCTAGAATACCTAAACACATTTTTGTCCATTTTCTGCCCAGTGGTAAGTAAAAGTTTAAACAGATTATATGAACTGATCTCAACGACTCGCAGACCTGCAACGCCATCCGCTCCAGATTCCAGTCTGGATGGACGACCCGGAGGTTTGCCAGGTAAGGCTACAACTTGAACAGCTCCGTCGGGCAAGAAGGCCAACTGCCGAGGCGGAAAGCACAAGGATCACAGCACCCTGCAGCAGTGCAGATGCTCGCACAGAAAACGCCGGGCGGCAAGGCAAGAGGACCCGATAAGGAAGAAGTCGAGGCTCTGACTTTACCGCGCGGGCGTTGCTCGCCTGGTCTGTTCAACAGTTGCTTTGGCAGTGGCGCCGCGCACGCCGAATGGACGGTGGTGTGCAAATCGTCCGCATCCTGAAGTAGCCAGGTACGACACGGAAGGAGGAGGACAGAGGCCCCTCCTTGATGTACTGCACTGCATAGTTGTTCAACCATCTATAGCTAACGCGGCTGCACAGCCTGTGCTGGACCCTTACCTGCGGTATGAGCAGAATTGATTCTGGCGGAACCGCGGTTCTGTGACCGTAAAACAGAGGAGGCACACAGTGCAGCCTACTTGTCGTTTTATTGACTGCCTCAAGACGTTTGACTCAGTGGCTCGCAGTGGCTGCCTCACGTGCTCCGTGCCTACAACTTGTCGCAGCAGCTAATCAACGCCGTTATGGCACTGTACCGGGACACTCACCGACACTGCAGAAGCAGCTGGACTTGGCGCATTCCGTTCTTTTTCGCGTAGGCCACTTTCCGCATCTATTCTAAAGCCCCCGTCACAAATGGGGCCCTCTACCAGCCGACCCGGCTGCAACGCCCAAGCGAAGTTCTGCCCTGCTGTAGCCTCAGGAGTCACAAGGCTAAAAGACCGTGCGCTCAGTCGGTTACTGTGACACACCACCTCTATCAATAGACTACAGGTCGAGAGCGACGCAATAACTTCAGCATCCCGTCTTCGTGGCCTTGCCCGCGTAGCTAATTCAACGGATCACAACATGTGAATGATCATGTCCCTCAATTCCGCAATTCTAGTCCCTTTTTGCAGTCCAGAAGATAATGGCAGAGAATAATTGATTCACCAACATACACTTATAAAAAAGAACAGATTCTCTCGAATCCGACTGCCACCATCGACATGCCTGCCTGCACATGCTTTATTCCGATTCATTATTTGCTAAGTTTGGTGACTTTAGGAAACGATTTTCAATTTAAGTCTTAAAATTCCTTTAGAAAATTTATTCAGGGAAAAACAGGGTAAAAAGCAGACTAATTAAGAAAACTAACCAGACTGGATGACGTCCTTCAGGGTGGATCCGAACGACGGCGTCTTCACGTTCTTCAGCTTGTCGACCACCTCCTTGGTGAGGTGCTTCTTCAGCAGCGAGTGGCAGGCGGGGTCGCTCTGCAGCTTCTCGAAGCCGGCCTCGATGTAGCTGACCACCCCGGCGTCGACGCCGCCGCCGACGCCGCTGCCGTCGCTCTCCAGCGCCTTCTCCATGCGGATGAGCTCGGCGATGCCGCGGTTCATCTTGCTCACCGCCTCGAACTCCGTCAGACCCATGCGCTCCTTGTTCGAGATGTCGTACAGACCGCCGACCGCCTCCGAGTGCTCGCCGGCCGACCCGCGCACCTGCAGCTGGAACTGGTCGGCAACTCGCTGCAGAGCGTCCTGACCTCCGGCGGCCAGCTTCGGCAGCTTGATGTGCACCGAGGCCCGGATCGTCGTGCCCAGGTTCGTCGGGCAGAACGTCAGGAAGCCCAGCCGCTCGTCGTGGCTGAACTCCATCCGCTTCTCGATCTCGTTCACCGCCTGCACCAGCCGCCCGTACACCTCACGGATGCAGCCGCCCTTCTGCATCGAGATTATCCGCATGTGGTCCTCCTCGCCTACCCACACCAAGAACGTCTTGCTGTCGTTGTGGAAGATGCCGCGTCCCGTCGGCCAGAACCGACACGCGTTCGCCTTCTGCAGGAAACGGTCGCCCTCCTTGAACAAAAAGTGGTCGTCAATCAGCTGCTGCTGCACCTCCTTCGTCATCCCGGTCAGCGGGTAGTACGTGCCCTTCAGCTCGCCCGTCATGTCCTTCAGCGTGCTCGACACCAGCTCCTCCAGCTGCTTGTAGTGCTCCTCCGTCATGTTCGGGTTGAACGGGAGCTGCTTCACCGACCTGCCGCACCGGATCCGAGTCGACACCACGTACTTGCCCTCCGGGTCCACGTCGCCAAACGAGTTCGGGTCGCCCAGCGTGCACGCCGGGTGCTTGTCCGTCTTCTTGAAGCCGCCGTGGTACTCCTCGATGATCGGGTCGAACAGCTCCGCGAACACCGTGTACGCCTCGGCGTCGGGGGCGTAGACGCCCACGCCAGAGTCGGGGTTCTCCACGCCTGTGTCAAATTTATTGTTTTTTGGTGGTTTTTTAATGCGGCTTTAGTTATCTCAAATTATAGAATACCCACTTTTTTAGAGCGTCATGGCAAGAGCTTACAACTTAGGCTCTCCAACGTTTTGCAAGGAAAGCATGCGTTTTGATTTGCAGGCCGTTTTTTATCGCGATAAAAATCATATGTACACAGAATTAGTCTAATTGAAGCCACTCAAGACTGATCGAGAGTCAAGGTTTTCCACGCCTGATTTTTTAACTGTCATATAAACATAATGGAATTTATATACGCCTTTTGTGGCAGAATATTTTGTTTCTGTAAATACCTACTGGTACTGGGATCAAAAATATTAAAAAATGTTAATTGAGCTCAATCTTAACTAATTATGATGAGTTTTTTCCCGGGACGAGAATTTGAAGCGAGCAAAAGGATTGTAATGATTTTAGTTATCGATGTGCGACTTCTCCCTGCGACTTCATGAGCGACTTCATTCGCACATTCGTCGTTCAATCGCTTTTCTTCAGACGATTGACGATTTTAAAGTGATTTTCCGACGAGTGAAGACAATTTGACGATTTCTCAAATTCGAATGCGGCGGTTTCGAACGACCGCGTCTAAGTCGGAAAACCTTCTGGTAGCCTTCCTTGCCAGCCAAAAGATGTAAACCTCCCCCTTTTAGCGTGCCTTACAGGCTGTCACTATTGGAAGACTTTTTTTCTGCTGCAAATCGGTCCTCGCTGGCGTCCACGTGCTTCTGCTTCGCGCCAGAAAATCCTGGTCCCCGGCCTTGTAGCGTCTGCAAGAAAATCATTCACCGCTCGGCCGGCTCTGTTCGGTGCTACTTCGGAAAGGACTGGACTCTGAATTTTCGCTCATGCAGTGGCTTTAACAAGGATTTTACTCCTGCCACTGGCAGCCCCGACTCTTTCCTTGACCTGACTTCTCCCCGCCTGCCCGCACTTCCTCATTCCACCCCTGTTGCCTACGACCGATCGCTCCAAAATCGATTCCGATGGCGACTCTATAAACATCCTTCAACTCAGCATCCATGAGAAACCGACGAACTAAAGCACTTCCTGCACCAATGGAAAGTTAAAGTCGCGCACGCTAAGCTTCGCCCGTACAGCAATTTTAGCTTCAAAGTAAAACCATTTTTCTGGCTTGAGAGCGTGCGAGAAACAAGGGAGGCGGCCTCTGCGCTCACCAAATCGGAAAAAATAACGATGAAATTGCCGGCACAGAAGCTAATCCGAATGAAGGTCTTAATTTTATCAACTCCACCAGGCCTGACCCATCCGGCTCGAACAGAAACCCTTATGTGCCACCTGCTACTTCTTCGTAAAAAAATGTCAAGCTGGGCCTTGCCTTTGCCCAGAGCCAATTAAAACCAAATTAAAACAAGTCCCTGCCTTTGACTATATTTCTCCAGTGGCCCGGCATCTGGTGGTCAAGCGAATTAAAATCACTACTAGGATACGCCCTGTCATCGACGCCTCCGCTAAGACCTCCCTCGCCGGTGCTATACTCAACGACTTCCTCGAGCCTGGACTCCCCGCTGGCCTTCTCGTACCTCTAGATCCGTCGTTTCTCTATTTCGTCAGATCTCAAGGCCGCCTTCTACCAGATCGGTGTCAATGTGCCACACTGCTACGCCTTCCGCATCATCCTTCCGACATCACCAAACCGCTTGAGCAAGGCAACTTCGAGTTATGGTGCTTCACCCGCATCGTCATGGGCGCCTCTCCTAGCCCTTGGATCCTGCTTGTATTATATAATATATAATATATTTGTGTCAGGACTCTAAAAGAGACCTCTTTGGGCCTCCGGCTAAGATTGAATAACAGTTTGGGCTGGGAAAATTTACTATGGTTGTTAAGGCCCTCCAGCACGTTTTTTTAACAACTTAACAGCTGTAAACAGCCCTCGGAATTGCCGCACACAGCTAGCTGCGGCTGCGTCCTGGTCTCCACAACTGGTGGATAGATCATCTGAATAATTTTTTTACTTCTTCAAACTAAGATATCCAGGTCTTGATTGGTAATATAGCTTAGATCGCAACACCTATCTGGTTATTTAGCTTGTATATTCCCATTTTCCTTAAAATTTGTTCTCCTCCGTCAATCAATCTAGAATTCAGTAAGTACATTGGACGTCAGGATATGCAGTCTCGCTAAAATCAGATAAATAAGCACTAAATGTCGACACAAGTCAAAGGTACAACACAACTTAAGTAATTAAAAAATGATCATATCTATAAAATTATAATTAAAAAAAATTTAGAGCACTGCCAACTGACCAGACTGGATGACGTCCTTCAGGGTGGATCCGAACGACGGCGTCTTCACGTTCTTCAGCTTGTCGACCACCTCCTTGGTGAGGTGCTTCTTCAGCAGCGAGTGGCAGGCGGGGTCGCTCTGCAGCTTCTCGAAGCCGGCCTCGATGTAGCTGACCACCCCGGCGTCGACGCCGCCGCTGCCGCTGCCGTCGCTCTCCAGCGCCTTCTCCATGCGGATGAGCTCGGCGATGCCGCGGTTCATCTTGCTCACCGCCTCGAACTCCGTCAGACCCATGCGCTCCTTGTTCGAGATGTCGTACAGACCGCCGACCGCCTCCGAGTGCTCGCCGGCCGACCCGCGCACCTGCAGCTGGAACTGGTCGGCAACTCGCTGCAGAGCGTCCTGACCTCCGGCGGCCAGCTTCGGCAGCTTGATGTGCACCGAGGCCCGGATCGTCGTGCCCAGGTTCGTCGGGCAGAACGTCAGGAAGCCCAGCCGCTCGTCGTGGCTGAACTCCATCCGCTTCTCGATCTCGTTCACCGCCTGCACCAGCCGCCCGTACACCTCACGGATGCAGCCGCCCTTCTGCATCGAGATTATCCGCATGTGGTCCTCCTCGCCTACCCACACCAAGAACGTCTTGCTGTCGTTGTGGAAGATGCCGCGTCCCGTCGGCCAGAACCGGCACGCGTTCGCCTTCTGCAGGAAACGGTCGCCCTCCTTGAACAAAAAGTGGTCGTCAATCAGCTGCTGCTGCACCTCCTTCGTCATCCCGGTCAGCGGGTAGTACGTGCCCTTCAGCTCGCCCGTCATGTCCTTCAGCGTGCTCGACACCAGCTCCTCCAGCTGCTTGTAGTGCTCCTCCGTCATGTTCGGGTTGAACGGGAGCTGCTTCACCGACCTGCCGCACCGGATCCGAGTCGACACCACGTACTTGCCCTCCGGGTCCACGTCGCCAAACGAGTTCGGGTCGCCCAGCGTGCACGCCGGGTGCTTGTCCGTCTTCTTGAAGCCGCCGTGGTACTCCTCGATGATCGGGTCGAACAGCTCCGCGAACACCGTGTACGCCTCGGCGTCGGGGGCGTAGACGCCCTACGCCAGAGTCGGGGTTCTCCACGCCTGGAATTATTTGTCATATTGTTTACTTTTTTGTTTTAATAAATGTTTAATCGACTGTCCAGCGTCTTTTAACTTTTTCTCACCGGACTGGATAACATCCTTTAGGGTAGAACCGAAAGTTGCTGTCTTCAGACCCTTAAGCTTCTCAAGCACCTCAGCGGTGAGATGCTTCTTTAGCAACGATTTGCAATTTTGATCGGCTTGAAGCTTTCTAAAGCCTTCTTCGAGGTAGGCAATCACTTCTGGGTCAATGTCTTGACTGGCAGCGGCACTGAAAGTATCATTATCGATAGATAAATTTTAGTTAAATATTGATTTATGATTATGGTTTCAAACAGTTTCTATAAGACGCTATTGAGGATTCCACATGTAAGTTGTAATTTTTTGCTAAATGCTTTGTTTAGTACTAAAAGTAGTTCAAGTTAACATGCAAATAAAATTTTGTGGCTTCTTGTCTGTTTTCTCAGTAGAAAAAATAAACTGAATGTGCGTGCTGCTAGTGCAATGCAGTGCGGTTCTTAAGTGCGTAGGTAAAATACAAGCCTTTTCGTTTCCGCCTTTTCATTTCAAACAAGGCGGAACGAATCGAACACAGTTTTTTTAATTACGCGATACAATACGTTCATGCAGATGCATTTAGAAAATGTCCTAGTAGACCCGCAAGACCTCGTGTTTGCTATTGCTATGAATATCATTTACGGGATATTGGACTGCAACGCCGCATGTCAGAATAGCACGCACACTTCTTTCATTACTTTTTGGGACTACTTACCCACTAGCATGCTGCGCGCCATCCGGCCTCGCCCTCTGGCCTCGACCTTTAACTAGGTTTCCCATTTTGACGACGGTTGTAGTATAACAGACAGAGGACTGATTTAAAGAGATTGTTTAATCAAGATTTGTTGAATAGAGAGTGGCTTAGTATGATTTGAATTGTTTTAGTCGCACCGGCCGCTCCGAATTATTGACAGAGAATGGCAGAATTGACTTTCTTTTGTCCGTGTAACAATCAGACAGGCAAGGCAATGAAACTCAGACGCTGCGGGAGGTTATGGGGTTAGCAGGGTAAAATATACTGAGCGAGGCGAGGGAGGGTCTAGCTATCTAGAGGGGGTTGTTGGTCTAGGGCTGGGGTGGTGGGGGAAGCCTTGCGCACATTCAGAAAATCAGTGCACGCTTCTATCACACGCCCTTTAATGGCTTATTTTGCAGTCCCTGAAGCGCTAAAATTTGGCTCTAGCTCAGTAAGCGTAATTCACCCAGCTAGAGTGTGGAAATCAGAAAAAGGAATAAAGAAATCCTGTCTATTACTATAGGATTGGGCCCTGGGGAGTTGGTCTTGTTAGTTGATACGAGCTAATAACTGTACATTCGCGCCAACCCACCACCCTTGTGCAAAGGAAAAAATCACGCGCAATGTACTTATTATGTACGCAGGGTCATGGCTAAGAATTGGGTCAAACAGGTTTGGTCCTTTGCAATGCATAGCAGGCGGGGTAAATAACAAAGAGGGTGGAGTTTTTCTAGGGTATACGCTTTCCACTAACAGACCAAAAGCGCATTCACACCGCGTTTAACGAAGTTTGTTCTTGAACCTCATTACTGTTAAGTTATTGGCTTATGGCAGTTAAGTTTATTAAGTAAACAACAAGGTAATCTGAGTTTACAATCGTACGATATTGTCGTTAAGGCTTCATTTATTGGCGGTGTGACTGGGCCTTTAGTTTCGTCTCATTTCTAACGTTGTGTTGCGCAGTGCGCACGCACATCACTGGTTAAGAAACAGGTTCAACGCATGCGTACATAGCGGAATGGCTGTCTTTACAGTACAGTCTGCTTGTCCTGGCGGCTGGCGCATGTTTATTTTATTTCGAGTTTTAGTTCGAGGACGTGCCAGTTTATTCGTAGATCAATTCGATTAGCTTTTGTATCTTGCTTTCCTTTAAATGCGCACAACTAATTGCTCCTTTATAAGTATCTCAGTGAAATTGTCACTACATTGGCAAAAGCTCGTATGCTAATTAATTTAGTTCTACAATTTGAAACAAGGTGAAATCATTGCCCTTAGCTACGTCTATTAGCTTAGCTAGGAAAATAACAAATGGTTTTTTTCTGCGCCACAAAACTGGTGTGCACTGCACAAAAGGACACTTTACCAAAACGGAGACCTAAACAAGCGATATAGTTCTAATCCCTATTTATTAAATACAAATCGCTTATTAAATACGAAAGGCATTTAAAATATTTCGCGTAGCAACTTACGTAGTTGCCGGATCCATTGTTTCAATAGTTTTTTTTATTATTAAATACTAAATGTGCAGCTAATCTTTGCTAGAAGATAATTTTGTTGATTTCTATCGATGCAGAGGAAAAGCAACTAAAAAACGGTTTGGCGAGGATTTTTCGGGAAGCGAAGAAGGGTTCCGGATGCGGAAAGGGCTCGAACTGAAATATGGGTGATTGAAGGTAAAAACCGCCCACCTCTCCCGGCTTCTGTGTGCACAGCAGGGCTTGCAGACGGCAGGCAGCCGAGTGGGGTTGCAGATTGCATGCCGCACTAGCCTCGTGGGGGGGGGGGGGCGAGCGGCACCAGCTGCTTACCATCATCTATCTGTTGTCTGCCAGTCCGTCTGGTTTGCAGATTTTCTTCAAGGTTATGCTTCAAGCAGTGCAGTAGAAGCAGAATGTTGGGATTTATGGGCTGTGGGCGTACATTCCGCTTTACAGATCGGGCAAGAAACTTTTCCAAGGGGAAGAAGTTACATGTACCATCACTTATGGGATCAAAGCATTTGCAGAGGATTTTTGTCCCTCAGCACGAAGTATTGACCCAAAAAAGCGCGTTGCGAAAAATCACCGTTGTATTCCTTCCATTGCACAGTAGGGACAAGCGCGGACTGCCCTTTTCACTGCAGGTGCAGATTTTTGCAAATGTTATTCCCCAATGCCCAGTTTATGGCTTGCGCTCGCACTTAAGTGGCCTTTTGCTGGCATTGATCCGTCTCGCACACCCCACTGTGTACTTATCCTACTCCCCTCTGCCCTCCTTGTCTGGTCTGCAGAATGCTGTAGATGGGGGCTGGCTCATCGACGTGCCATACGAGCCAGAGAAAGCAAAAGTCAAAATTTTATGCCGTCCATAAAGCGAATCGGGGATTCGGGCACGGCCAGTTCTTTAATCTCGATTGCTGTCCATTGCTTGCCCTGAACTGCATGCCACTGTCTGTCCGTGCCTGTCTGTCTGTCTGTCTGTCTGTCTGTCTGTCTGTCTGTCTGTCTGTCTGTCTGTCTGTCTGTCTGTCTGTCTGTCTGTCTGTCTGTCTGTCTGTCTGTCTGTCTGTCTGTCTGTCTGTCTGTCTGTCTGTCTGTCTGTCTGTCTGTCTGTCTGTCTGTCTGTCTGTCTGTCTGTCTGTCTGTCTGTCTGTCTGTCTGTCTGTCTGTCTGTCTGTCTGTCTGTCTGTCTGTCTGTCTGTCTGTCTGTCTGTCTGTCTGTCTGTCTGTCTGTCTGTCTGTCTGTCTGTCTGTCTGTCTGTCTGTCTGTCTGTCTGTCTGTCTGTCTGTCTGTCTGTCTGTCTGTCTGTTTGTATATCTGTCTGTCTGTCTCTCTGTCTGTCTGTCTGTCTGTCTGTCTGTCTGTCTGTCTGTCTGTCTGTCTGTCTGTCTGTCTGTTTGTCTGTCTGTTTGTCTGACTCTGTCTGTCTGTGTGTCTGTCATGCAACTAATTTAACAAATTATTTTCTTATGCAGCCCAATTTGCTTAAGTTTTGCTTTTCAACTCGTCTCTGTTGCAAAGTTTACATTTTACTACAGGCAAGGTCTTAGTCCAACAGTCAAGTATAGATAGTTTCGTATGATATGTATGATAGGCAGACCGCTCGAAACACGAAGCGTATTTCATAACATGTTGACACACACGACGCACGCGTACGCTTCGTGCATAGTTGCTATCTGCTGCACTGGCTTCTTTAATTCACTCGGACAGTCGGAAGTCGCTTGAAGAAAATGACCTTTGGACTGCAGCAATGTTGATAATGAAATCTGAGAGAGTTTCAAAACAAGTCCCGATTAAGTAGTCAGATGACCATAACAGAATAATAATTTCACAGTTTTGTAAATAGAAACACCAGACATAAAATTTTGTGGAAGTTAACGATGCATATTTCATAAGCAGATTTTTCAGCACCTTTTTAACACAATAGCGAGCTGAAAAGTACAATTTTGCGACGCTACTGTATGAAAGGAGCGCAAGCTGCACTTGCTAGACGATTTCATTATGCATCATTTATTCCAGCTTTTTCTCTGAGATAGATTTATGAATAATTACAAAAAGTACTTTTCGTTCCAGTACTTTCGCTTGCCCAGTCGATTGTGCCATGAGAGCTAAAGGATTATCTGAGTGAAGGCCTTGTTGATCTGTGTATTAGCTTGTTGTGGAAAGCAGTTAATCCGAGCGAAAAGAAGTGAGGTATAAATCTAACATGAAATCCGTTTGTTCGACTAGCCTAAGCAATCTTTACAGTAACACTTCGCGCAGGAAAATAAATTTAAAAAAATCCTCCTTGTGTATTAAATTTACATGTACACGTATAAATTCTTTCCAAAATGGGAAAGTCATGCAACAATCTGTACCCATTTGTCCTCTGTTCAAGCAAAAATGCAGGAACCGAGCGTGTCAAAGGAGGGAAAACCTATTGCTCACTTTACATATTGGTGAATAAGGTTTTATCCTGCCACGCCCAGCTTACATGTACTCCACTGCATGGTTGCTCGAATTATTGCATGCTATTATACAAAGACAACGAGCATAGCTTACAGTACTACTATACTCAGTGATTAGTCCCAAAATGCAAAGTACACTGTGTCGTAATTTGAACATTCTATAAAAAATGGCACATCATGTTATTATGTACAAAGAGTACGCAAAAACGCCTTTACATTACTTAACTTGCAACATCTATGATAGGGTTCAACAAAATTTAAAAAATTCAGTAACAATAGAATTTCCGGCAATTAACCTAGCAGTAACCAAGAGAAAATAAATTTCATTAGAGAGTAAATTCAAGAGGTCCGTTGGCGCTAACATCAACTAACAGAGACCCCGGAAGTCAGACAATTGAAACAACTTGGCATCTTCGTAAGATGATAGAATTTCTGGCAGGTGTCACAGAAAATAGGTTTGAATTGTAAATACTTTGGTCGCACTCCAAGCATTTGAATAAATTTCAATGTACTATAACGTATTTTATTGTGTTCATTTTTGTTTTTTTTCTATAGAAAATGTAATTATACGAACATTGACTTTTCCACGAAACGAAGAATTTCCGCTGCAGTTGATGACTAATAACGAACATTTTTGTATTGCATAACCTGCTAAGAAATTTTTTAAGCTAAATACTAATCTACATTCTAATCTAAATAATTACTAAAGTACTATTACTAAGCTACGTGCCCACTGCGATTTTTGCTAGGCATAGCTGTTGCTATTTTATTAATTATTTGATAACTGATTTACAATTGTGATAGATCTAGTTTAGCAAGTGCCTGACTAGTAATGTTATTACAGTCTATACATAGCCACTCAAGTCTATCTCTGTGGATTATAATGTATCCAGTAACCACAAACCTTTTATTCCAAACTACCTTTGCATGTTTTGTCCAGTAGAATATTGATTAATTGGTATACAGTTGTTATTTGAAACACCTTAGAAGAATAATTTAATTAAGTTTATTATAAAGACATTTGTAGCTAGGTATTAAAGAAATTTTGTGGCTTATATCAAAGAAAAATATGTGGATAGATAAATAGGAGATGTAGTCCTAACCTTTTGTGCCTATTTATAATTTTTTGCTAATGCAATTTATTATCTATTGTAAATTATTTTGTATTCAACAAATAGTATACAATTTGTCCCTCAAATAATTTTTAGTGAATACTATGCTATCTTCCTAGCAATGAATTTTTTTAATTACTATGACTATGTCTAGCAAACTTATCTTAGATCTAGCTAATAGATCTAACTAATTTAGTAGGATATTTCACTTAACTTATTTAGCAAAAATACTAAAAAATACTAAATAATCTTTGCCATTGGCATTGTCATTTCCAATTGGCTTCCCATATGCCAGTCAGTATGGAATTCTTGCACAAAAATTAGAATGCATTTCTAAATTTGCAAAATAATGTGCAAAATTATTCTGGCAGTAATGAACAAATTAGAAAAGATATATAAGATAAAAGATATTATGAGAAATCATGTACAAAAATTATTTAACAAATAGGAAAGGAAATAAATTATATGGTAAATTGATAAATTTAACAAGAAATTTGAAAAAAGCTTTTAAGATTCTTACATGTGCAACAGTCAGCATTCTTTTGTTTTACGAATCACCTACATTTGTCCTATAGAACATGGCACTTTTGTTTATATGATCACCTGTGTAAAACATAGGAGTCTGGTTTGTTTAAGAGTGGAGTATATTCCAAGACACAAATTCCTTTATGAAACATCATGGGCCACGATTTTATGACAGAGAAGGGATATCTCTATATTCAGTTTCGTTTTACAATCATTTGAATGGAGGAAATGTATGGAAATGATCATATAACGAAACTTAAGCTTTTCGACAATTTCGTAATACAATCATCCACATATATTTCCTCCATTTAAATGATTGTATATTATAAATAAAAACAATCAAGCTATCCTATTTATAAAGTCACTGAAGCTACGCAACTTTATATTTAGTTTTGTTTTACAATCATTTAAATGGAGGAAATTTATGGAAATGATTGTATTACGAAACTTGAGCCTTTCGACAATTTCATAATATGATCACCTACATACATTTCCTCCATTTAAATGATTGTATATCCTGAATGAAATCGAGCAAGGTACAGTGCTTGTAGATTGGCTAAAGTTACGGGAGTCAGTTAGTTCATTAAATTAATTGTTGCTATCATTCCATGCCCGACACCCCCCTCACTTTTGTAATCCGATAATTTGCATACATCTCTTACCATTTAAATGATTGTATAACGAAAGTGAGGGGGGTGTTGGGCATGGAATGATAGTGACAATTAATTTAATGAACTAACTAACTCCCGTAACTTTAGCCAATCTACAAGCACTGTACCTTGCTCGATTTCATTCAGGATATACAATCATTTAAATGGAGGAAATGTATGTAGGTGATCATATTACGAAATTGTCAAAAGGCTCAAGTTTCATAATACAATCATTTCCATAAATTTCCTCCATTTAAATGATCATAAAATGAAAGTGAATATATGGTCTTTTGATTGTTCCTTCGTTTACGATTTTTTTGAATTATACTTGAAATTAGCATCAATCAAAACTGCCTTGCAGTGTTTTAACTTATGGAGAATTTTTGTGTCGTTTGCATTGTTTGACTGTGTCTTTTACATGGGGATTGTATAACCAAAATGCTAGGAATGGTGATCGTAAAATGAAAGAATGCCCAACAGTCAGCCAGATCAGCTGACTTATTTTGTGGCTAACCAAGGTAAGTTGCAAAATCAGTAAAAATTGAGAAGGTAAGTCACAAAATGGAGAGGGTAAGTGGCAAAATGGAGGAGGTAAGTTTCAAAATAGAGGGGGTAAGTCACAAAATAGAGGGGATAAGTTGGGCAGTGTAAGTGTCAAATTTGGAGGAAAATAGTAAAACAATGTAGCAAGTAGGCAAGTTATAGGTAAGATAGGTAAGAAGTGGTTTTTGGGACCTTTTTTGGTCCTTCAAACTTTGTCCCCAAGTAAGTTGCAAATTTTTTTCAACTAAGTCACACTGGCTAACTGAATTTTTCAAGTTCTGCACATATGTTAAGATTGATAGGTGGGGGAGTTTTTTGGTTTCATTGTACATAAAAATTTTGTGCATTATAGATATAAGCACTTTGAGTCTAGCAAAAGATCTTAATTTTCTATTCTTGTAACTTATAGCAAAGATGGAATGCTAGTAAAATAGTTTTGGTCATGGCAGAGTAAATATATAAATTAACTATATAACAACAACAACAACAAAATACATTGTCAAGATGGTGACAAGCAGCTGTCACAGGGCACACCTCAGGGCCTAGGTGCAAATGAAGGCTGCACTGCTGGCAGACTTGGGGGTGCAGGCATCAGCCAGTAGGCAATCAATAAAATGCCGAGTTTGTGCTTGTCCTTGCCAGTAGGGTGCCTGCAGCATAAGCAGCAGCACCTCCTGCACCAGCTTGGGGCAGTAAGACTTGGCGTGGATGACATGGCCTGCCAGCTAAAGTTGCCAATGTGCAAAAGTTTGCTTGGTCTATATACAATTTGAAAATCCTAATGCCTATTTTTACCTAGTATTATGAAACCTTTCATACTATTGCCTCTAGTTAGTAATTATGTATCTATGGCATAAAACCATTTATCTATTTAATTTTTACATTGCCATCTAATTTGTTACCAATTCTTTTTAGTTTATTTTTTAGGCACTAAGTATACTTTTATAGTGCAAAAAATGGATACCCCTTTTGGAATGCATCAGTGCTAAAAAGTTTCAACCATATGGTCACATGACTAACAAAGTAAATAACAAAATCAGGAAGGGAGGAAGTGAAGGAGAAGTGAAAATCATCTGGGCCAGTCACCCTACCACCCACCCATCCCATCCACAAAAACCCAGCCTACCACTTGAATTGAAGTTTGCAACTTGAGTAGTTTCAGCTGTCACAATCGCGCTACTCACAAGTAGGCCTGATAAGAAAATTGCAGTAGAAAAATAAGATGCCGAGTCTGCTATCTATGCAGCTGACTAGGCGCCTCCGTCGGCTGGTTTTGGCCAACTACGCCTGGCCTGGCGACGGCAATGGCCGCCTTGCACGTCTCGCGTTCCGCCTCGCCTCCAGAGAGCAGCGCCACGCTTCCCGCCTGTGCGCCGAGGCTTGCGCTGAACTGCTGCCAACTCAAGCAGCTTCAACAGCTTCCCCGGCGACCTGTCTGGAGATTGGGTTCGGCGGCGGGCACGCGCTGGCTGAGCTGCGTCGGCTTCGGCCAGCTAGCGAGCTGCGCCTACTCGGCGTGGACGCCAGCAGTCTGGCTTTGAAGCTCGCGTCCGACAATTTTGTCAGCAGCGACTCCGTGCAACTTTTCCTGTGCCAAGCTGACGACTTGCTGCCTGTGGCCACCTCCAGCTGCCACCTGGTTGCTCAGGTACGCTTGCCACTGCGGACTGTCAATACGCCTAGTCAGGGACTGCTGACCCCAGTTAGTCAGGGACTGCTGATGCCAGTTAGTCAGGGACTGCTGACCCCAGTTAGTCAGGGACTGCTGACCCCAGTTAGTCAGGGACTGCTGATCCCAGTTATTCAGGGACTGCTGATCCCAGTTAGTCAGGGACTGCTGACCCCAGTTAGTCAGGGACTGCTAAAACGCACACCAGGTGAACTTCTTCGGAGTGCTGCCCCGCGCCAAGCTGTCAGCCGCCTGCACGGAGATCTACCGGGTGCTTCGGCCCGACGGTCGGCTGGTTGCTGCCGCCGACTGCTGGCTGACGGGCCGCCTGGTCGCTGAACTTGGCCAGCCGGATCTGCTGGACTGCCTGGCGGCGCTGGAGGCGGCCGGCTTCGCCAACGTGCTGTGCAGCCGGCGCCGCTGCCACCTCACCGGCCGCCCCGTGCACCTGGTCACGGCCGAGGTCGGGCAGCGGCGGGCAACCTCTTCCGCAGACTGATTAAAGATTGACAGCTGCAGAATGGTTCAATGCATCTAGAAGATTTATTTGGGGGGTCAGCTGACACAAACTCTGCCGCAAAGTTAGAAACAATGTCAACAAGTCAACTAAAAAAGTTTTAAAAGGTTGAGTGAGGTCAACTGACACGTCACCATAAATTAACAAATCAGTTTTGGGGTCAACTGACACCCTGCCACAAAGTGAGGTCAACTGACACCCTGCCACATAGTGAGGTCAACTGACACCCTGCCACAAAGTGAGGTCAACTGACACCCTGCCACATAGTGTGGTCAACTGACACTGCCACATACGCTCGTAGTGTGGTCAACTGACACTGCCACAAAGTGAGGTCAACTGACACTGCCACAAAGTGAGGTCAACTGACACCCTACCACATAGTGAGGTCAACTGACACCCTGCCACATAGTGAGGTCAACTGACACCCTGCCACAAAGTGAGGTCAACTGACACCCTGCCACATAGTGTGGTCAACTGACACTGCCACAAAGTGAGGTCAACTGACACCCTACCACATAGTGAGGTCAACTGACACCCTGCCACATAGTGAGGTCAACTGACACCCTGCCACAAAGTGAGGTCAACTGACACCCTGCCACAAAGTGAGGTCAACTGACACCCTGCCACATAGTGTGGTCAACTGACACTGCCACAAAGTGAGGTCAACTGACACCCTACCACATAGTGAGGTCAACTGACACCCTGCCACATAGTGAGGTCAACTGACACCCTGCCACAAAGTGAGGTCAACTGACACCCTGCCACAAAGTGAGGTCAACTGACACCCTGCCACATATTGAGGTCAACTGACACCCTGCCACATAGTGAGGTCAACTGACACCCTGCCACAAAGTGAGGTCAACTGACACCCTGCCACAAAGTGAGGTCAACTGACACCCTGCCACATAGTGTGGTCAACTGACACCCTGCCACATAGTGAGGTCAACTGACACCCTGCCACATAGTGAGGTCAACTGACACCCTGCCACATAGTGTGGTCAACTGAAACCCTGCCACAAATTAGTTTTAGTGTCAATTGACACCCTGCCATAAAGTGGCTTAGGGGTTAATTGACACTCTGTAAGAAAATCAGATCGAAAGCCAACGTTTCCAAGACTCTGTAGGTCTGACTCTGTCATAAAGTAAGATAGAAGGTTAAGTGACTCTCTAGGCATGTTATTGAGTTGCTGGTTTTGTTTAGTCTGTTTAAGGCCAGTGCTGTTAGCTATATTTTTATCGATCTAGCTCCAATCAACAACTTATAGAGGTTGCATTGCTATAACAAATATAATTTTCCGGCATTTACGCTCTTAATCCTTGCAGAATGAATCGTGTATTGAAATATACTGCAGTGCGCCACTGTTAGTTTGAACTTATTTTAGTCAGTGATTTTTGTAAATATATTTGGTTATTTATTGATGCTTTCTTGTCGCACCTTGTGCAACTTTCGGATGGATTAAAGATACGGAAAATTTCAATTTTGTTGCCATGGCAATACGCTATGTACTTCTCTGTAGTATATGAATTTTCATTCATCGATTCGCTTTGTCAATCACGCGACCTGCTAGGAACGCTATGGATAGCTTCTATGAATCTATGGGAGTAGAAAATAGCATAGACATTTTTCCCTTTGTTCTCTGCCTGCAGCATTCAATAGTTGCTATGGTAACGAAGCCGGCGTGGGTTGATTGAAAAACGGCTGGGGATGGTTGAAAACGTCCAGGAGTGAGTAGTCAGTGCTGGGAGAGCCGGGTTGGGTTGGCGTACCCTTTGCGAGCAGCAGGGTGTTCTTTGGAGATTGTGGCTGCTGGGGTCAGTGCTCCAGCCCAAGACTGCCGCACTTCCCCCTTCCCACTGCATCCCAGCAACCCCCGGGACGTTCGTTTATTGTGCGTTTGAGGCGTGGCAGCCCACTCTCCAACTGAGGTATTTCTACCCCAAATCTCCCGCTGCCTGGCCGACTGCCATTGTGCTAAAAATCCCCCGTCCCCAGCGGATCCCCTTTCCTCTTAGTTGGCTCCTGGCCCGCATCTACCAATAAAGAGCACCTGTGCTTTAATATATTCTTAGTCCGTCGGTTGCTAGCAGAAATTCCGCTTGTCCCCGCCGCGTCAAGCATCTCAAGGATTCTCCTCTTTTTCCCGGACAAGTCTCTCTAATCGGCATGGAGGTTGTTGTTGACCAGGCGTCGCATCTCTACGATCTCTACTTGTTCTGGTTGAGCAAGTCGGGTGAGTTCGCAAATTTTCAACTGTAAGAGAGACTTCTCTGCAGCCTTAATAAGCTCCAAATCAGATTAAGCTAACATGCGCATAATGCAATGAATTCCGCAGACAAACGCGTGGCTAACTGGCCTCTGATGCAGTCCTACTGGCCAACCTGGGCCCTGATGTTTGCCTATCTAATAGCAGTTCAGGTTGGCCAGCGTCTCATGGCTAATCGGCCGCCATTTCAGCTGCGCTGGCCCCTGTTCGCCTACAACATCTGCCTGGTTGTGCTCAACTTTCACATTTTCTTTGAGGTGCGCAATTGCCTAGGATCTATCTGTTGCAATGCTTTGTTTAGCCAATTATAAAATTTGTAAAAACTTTTTTCCAATTCAGCTACTCTTAGTAGAACAATCGAAAAATTAATTATTTTCTTTTCCTACCATCTTGATTATCATTGTAACCTTCCCCAGCTTCTGTACTGCTCCTGGAAGCGCAACTACAACTACCTGTGCCAGCACATCGACTATTCCGACAATCCTTACGAAGTTCGAATAGCCAAGGCGTTGTGGTGGTATTACTTCTCTAAGTGCATCGAATTTATGGACACTATGTTCTTTGTGCTGAGAAAGAAGAACACCCAGATCAGCTTTCTGCATCTGTACCACCACGCCAGTATGTTCCCCATCTGGTGGATTGGCGTCAAGTGGGTGGCTGGCGGTCAGTCCTTCCTCGGCGCCATGATCAACTCGTTCATTCACGTGCTGATGTACACCTACTACGGGCTCAGTTCGCTTGGCGAGGCTGTACAGAAGTTCCTGTGGTGGAAGCGGTACCTGACTAGGCTGCAACTGGTGAGAACTGCCTGTGCTTGGTGCTTTTTTTTGATTTGCGAGTCCGATTCACGTGTTCGAGGTCACATCAACTGCATTGCCTGCAACCCCAAGAAACCACCATATTATCTGTTTGTCAGATCCAGTTCTTTATCGGGATGCTGGTTGGCACGCATTCCCTGCTAACTGGCTGCGGCGCGGTCCCAATCTGGATGGAATACTCCGGCATGGTGTACGGCCTCTCCATGATCGCCCTATTCGCCAACTTCTATCACAAGGAGTACGTCACTAGGAGCAATGCGCGCAGGCGGGAGACTGTTAGCAAGGTAAGAGCAGAAGTTGCGTTGCGTGAAGACCAAGTGTAGTACTCAAATGTACACGGATCCTTACTGGCAAGAGTCTGGACGACTCAAGAGCTCACTTTCCCGCAGGTAGCAGGGGTGTAATGGCGGTGAATGTAATCTAATTCACCAGAATTTAAGATAGATTAGGAAGAGAGCAGCTGGACCAGCGCGACGACACCGCATTTTACGCCCCACCCCAAAACCTCTAGCCCTTTAGCGAAGCCCTTCCCCACTCTAGCCAATCACCACAGAGGGGGGGTGAGAAAAGTCGCCCACCCACCTGACGAGAATGTATAGCATGGCTGTGCAGCCAATCGGCACGCAGTAGACAATGCACTAAAACATGCTCTGATGATATCTATAAAACCCTAAACGGGGGGGGGGACACGGCCTATCTATGAGAGAGAAACTTTAACTAAAAGGCAAACGGTTCATAAAAATTCAACCGACAACTTTTTGCAGCAATCAAACGGTCACGCCAACGGCCAGGCCACCAACGGACTCGGTGTTTCTAAGAAGAGCCAATAAAATTGGTTGCGACTTTTAAGAAAAAAATTTCTTATGTGACTCTAAGTTTTCACTCAACAGCTAACGTTCCTATGGAAACAAAAGATTGTCTATCAAAAGGCTTTCTCACTCTGCTGTAGCGCAATTGCTTGCCCATTGCTTTATATTGAATTTTGCACACTTTTTTGTTTTTGAAACGTTTTTATTTTACTGCTGCTTGGTTTTGCCAATCTCTGTCAGGTAGGCTTTTTATGTGATTATACTTTTTTGAAGCCGTTAGATCGAGACAGAGTTAAGTTTCTTTCCTGGCCTCTACTGCTTCTTGTTGCCTGTCATTCCAGACCTTTTAATTTTTCAATTCTCATACTTTGTTAGTCCGCTTTTCCTTATCTCCATCATTGATTAGCAAAATCGCACACTTTATTGGTCCGCCTTTCCCTTGTCCTCATTCGTGATTGGTCCGGCTGTCCCTTGTCGTCATCTGTGATTGGTCCGCCTGTCCCTTGTCCTCATCCGTGATTGGTCCGGCTGTCCCTTGTCCTCATCCGTGATTGGTCCACCTGTCCCTTGTCGTCATCTGTGATTGGTCCACCTGTCCCTTGTCGTCATCTGTGATTGGTCCGCCTGTCCCTTGTCCTCATCCGTGATTGGTCCGCCTGTCTTTTGTCCTCATCCGTGATTAGTCCGCCTGTCTTTTGTCCTCATCTGTGATTGGTCCACCTGTCCCTTGTCCTCATCTGTGATTAGTCCGCCTGTCCCTTGTCCTCTTGACTTGACTTAGCTGCAGGGAGGTCCCAGAGGGGACGCAGCGGGAAGGCGCAACCGCCCATTCCGCTAACCCCTGGACGACCGACGCGCCGTTATGGACGAATGGTTGGCGTCGCCCAGGGGGGTCCCTCGGTGTCGCCGGCAGCTATGTTGCTCCCTGGAATTGGGAGTTCAGCCCTGCGGGTTGCCCGGAGGAAGCGCATGAGCTGGTTAAAATTTTCGGGTTTGCACGCATCATAGATAGAAGTGTGTGGCCCGAGGAATTTAAGTCTGGCCCGCGTGAAGGCGGGGCAGATGCTGACGAAGTGCTCAGCTGACTCGTCACCCGAGTTGCAGAAGCTGCAGGTGGCGCTAGGAATGCTGCCCTGCAGGTATTGGTGCCTGGAGAAGCAACCATGGCCTGAGAGGGTCATAGTGGCAGCCCGGATGTCCCTCCGCGAAAGCCGGAGGAGGAGGTTCCGGAGCTGGCGAGAGGGCTGTGGAACAGCACCTCTAGATTGCCTGCAAGTGATGCAGTTCGCCCAGAGCGAGTAGTGCTGGGTCTTGACCCACGTTTTGATCCGTGAGTTGATGACACAGGAGGGGGTCGGGACGAGGGGCTCAGGCCCAATGCAGGATCCAGATGAGCCGGCTTTTGCAAGCGCATCAGCGAGCTCATTTCCCCGGAAACCTTCGTGTCCCGGCACCCACTTAAGAGTGATTTTGTTGGATGAGCCCAACATGTTGAGGTGCTTGACACAGTCCAGGACTGTTGCTGAGCTGACACTGCAGCTGCAGATGGCGTGCAGTGCAGCTTGGCTGTCAGAGTGGAAAATGATGTCCTTGCCAGCAACGCCAGAGGCGAGAAGCTCTGCTGAGCACGAGCTAATAGCTAGGACTTCATTTTGAAAGACACTAGAGCTGGTTCCAGTGTACTGGGCGTGGGTGGCGATGACCCGCCCATTGAGAATAATGCAGACACCGAAACCGGTGTTAGCTGACTGCTTGGAACCGTCAGTATAACAGTGGATCTCTCCAGGGTTCCAATTGTCACTAATGGAGTCACGCGAGTCGATGGCTACCGAGTAGCGTTGTCTCACGTTGAGCGTTGAAGCGATGCTGTCCGTGAGGACTTGGTAAGCTTCGCATTCACTGAGGATGTTGAGGCACATATCGCTGTGTGGGACCAGGTTCCACTTAGCTGGTGCTCTCATATAGCGGAAGTTTATACCGGCGTCAAGGAGCCGCCGGGTTGCTCTAGCCGCCTCCCCTTTAATAAAAAGGTCGAGGGGGGGCAGGTCGAGAAATGCTCCCATACCAGCAAAAGGTGTGGATCTGGTAGCATTGCAGATCAGCCGACACGCTCGTCCTTGGATTGTGTTGAGCCTATCTGCATGGCTTTTAATCTGGGTAGCACTTACCCAGACTAAGGAGGCGTAGGTAATGGCGGGTCTAACCACAGAGGTATAGATCCACCACAAACGCTTTAGGGACAGTCCCCAGGTGGTGCCAAGCGCCCGGCGAAGCTGGGCTAGAATTGCAGAGGCGCGTTTGGCTTTAGCCTTCACATGGCTAGACCAGTTAAGCCTATGGTCGAGAGTTACCCCGAGGCACCGGGTCTGCTTTGCGAAGGCAACGTCTCTGCCGTAGAGCTGCAGAGGCTTAATGTTCCAGCGGGTTTTGCTGGTAAACATGATAGCGACAGTCTTTGGCTCAGAGAGCTTAAGACCATTGCTGCGGGCCCAGGTTTCTGCTCTGCGAAGAAAGGTTTGCATGAGATCCCTGAGAGTGCTGGGCGAGGGTCCTGCCACGATAGCAGTAACGTCGTCCGCATAGCCGACTTTGAAGACGGGATCTGGTCCAGGGCTCCTGAGTAGAGCGTCGATGACCATGTTCCAAAGAGTTGGAGTGAGGACGCCGCCTTGTGGGCCTCCTTTACAAACTCTGGTAGTGGCAGTGTGCCCAAGAAGGTGGGCAGTGACCGTACGGTTGGAGATCATATACATGATCCAACGTATGATGGTAGAGTGGGTATTGCGATCGCGAAGGGCACTCTGAAATGCATCAAAAATAACATTATCAAAGGCCCCCTCTATGTCGAGGAATAAGCCGAGAGCATAGCCGTTGCCCAGCACGGCTTTCTCTAGCTTTTCAACAATCGCATGGAGTGCGCTGTCAGTGGACCTTCCAGGGCGGAAGGCGTGCTGATTGTTACTGAGAGGCATGGCTGTTAGCTCGCAAGCCAGCAGTCGCCAATGTACGAGCCTCTCAGTCAGCTTTAACAGAAACGAGGTTAAGCTGATGGGCCTGAAGGCCTTAACGCTCTGATAGTCGCCTTTTCCCGGTTTGGGAATAAAGACAACACGAGCGTTAGTCCAACTTTTGGGAATGTACCCTAGCTGGATTGTGGCCCGCAATATGTTGCAGGTGATTCTCAGAAACCTGGGGATCTTGGCTGCCTCGCGCAAAAGGACAGGGTAGATACCGTCAGGCCCTGGGGATTTGAAAGGCTTGAAGGTTTTGACTGCCTTAGCAATCAGTTCCTCATTAATAAAGCTCGCAGCCAGGTTGGATCCTTCCAGCGAATGGTTGGGTTCCGTGCCAGCTGTGGGAACCTCGGGAAAAAAGCTGCCCAGCATTTGCTGCAGCACTTCCTGAGGTTCGTTGGTGAAAGAGCCATCATCTTTTTTGATCATGGCTAGTTTGGACATTTTGTCCATAGTAAGGGCCTTGACCAGCCTAGAGGTGGGCCGGTCTTTGTCCAGCTCGTCGCAGAATTGGCGCCACTTACTATCCTTGGCCCTACGGATTTCACACTTGAAATGTCGCGAGGCCTGTCGGAAGAGATCCATGTCGTCAGGGTTACCCGACTTCATGGCACGGCGATGAAGACTTTTGGCCTTTTGCCGGAGTTTTCCCAGTTCCGGGTTCCACCACGGAGCTGAGGTTTTGCCTTTGTAGGCCCGAATGGGGCAGGACGCTTCGTAGGCCGCAGTGATGCAGCCCGAAAGCGTCTCAGCCGCGTGATCGACACCCTCGCAACTCTTAATCGGATCGTTATCCATGAGTTCCTGAAGGTGAGAATCAAGGGTAGCCGTGAAGGCTGCCCAGTCAGTGTTACGGATGTTGCGTCTCCAAGTTATTGGAGATGGTCGCTTAGTGTCCGTAATGTTGAAGGCTATAAAGAGATGGTCAGAGAAGGATGGCTCATCGGTCCAGACCCTCCACTCCGTAATCCTGTCAAAAAGTTTAGGAGAGGTAAGGGTGGCATCGAGAACCTCCGTCCATCTGCCATTGTTAAAAGTAGGTGTGCTTCCGCGGTTGCAGAGCATAAGGTTGGTGCCGGAGATAAGAGCAAGAAGCTCTTCCCCTCTGGTGTTGGTATCCTTACTGCCCCAGTGCTGATGGTGGGCGTTAAGGTCTCCGCCCACCAGGAGATCAGCATTCTGGTTCTCGCAGTATTGCGCAAGGCGCAGTAAGCTCTCTGGAGCTGGGTCTCCGTTGCCAGGAATATAAATAGAGGCGATGAAGCACTGGCGAGGAGATAGGTAGTTGGATTGGATGACACAGAGGTCCCCATCCGAAAGATCAGTCCTCAGCCAAGCCTGAAGATGGCTGGCAGCAAGGATGGCCGCACGCGGGCGGCTGTTCCCCGGGCCACACACATAAAAATCACAGTAGCCAGAAGGGATATTGGTTAACATACCATTGTAAATCCAGGGCTCCTGGATCAGGATGAAACCTGGTTGATACAGTTCTGCAATCTTCATCAGATTAACTGATGCTGATACGCAATGCTGTAAATTTATTTGTACACAATAGGTCGCTCCTTTGGCGTTGCGGAGCTTATCCATACTGTACTAAATGCAAAAACTGGCTGTTTTCCCGTGACCTTTAAGGGGATCGTAAAAGATCGTCCTCATCCCAGGTCGACGGGAGATGGCTGGGAGAGGGGAGTCGATCCACGTCCATGGCCTCCTCCTCCTCCCCGGCTTCACCGGCAGACTCCACAGACTCCGAGGTCAGGGTGGAGAGGGTATCTCCATCTGAATCGTCGTCTGCAGACCCCACCAGAGTCGCCGAAGAGGGCTCGGAGTCCGAAGTCGTGGTCTCCTCCGCAACTCCTTCTCCAGATGGAGAGTTTTCCTGCTCCTGGGGTTTGGCCGAAGCCTCTTCCTCAGTCGCAGAGCTCTCGCCTGTAGTAGGGTCGGGCTCAGTGACAGCCTTGGGATCGGCTTGCGCCTGGGGTTTGGCCGAAACCTCCTCCTCGGTCGCAGAGCTCTCGCCAGTTGGGTCGGGCACAGTGGCAGCCTTGGGATCAGCTTGCGCCTTTCCTTTGGCTTTGGGCTGTGCCTTCCCGCCGCTGGAGACACCAGGGTTGGCCTTCGCCTTCCCTTTGGCAGTTTTGCCTCGGCGAAGCCTGAGCTTCAAAGCACCCAGCTGAAAAAGAGAGTCGCTGGGGTACTTTTTTGTCCAGGCCTCAGACAGACCGAGGACAACCGTATTTCCCGCGTCGCCCCTACGAACTTTCCGATGATAAATCAGTCCGCTCGCAGGGAGTTCGGGGTTCAGGCGCAGTAGGACCTTCCGGATTACATCCGGTCCCGCTGCGGTGCTCTTCGCAGGGACGAACACCAAGTAGGGTGTTGTCTTTGGACGTTGACCCTCCCGCGAGAAAAGGGGGCGGCCGAGATCAGCGTCCAAGGAAATCGCCGGCAACCGTTGGAGCAGCTGCCGGGCGTCTTCCTCACTGCTCGGAGCAATGAGAATGGTTGGTCCTCGAAGGACCATGCGCTCGATGCCGATGGAGATACCCTCCTCGACAGTCAGCTCAATGAGGAGAGAGTCAATGGCGCACCAGACCTCTTGAAGCTGATCTGTGGACCAGTCCCGGTCGCGACACTGAACGATCACTCCCGGGATCTTGCCCTTGGCTTTTGCTGCGAATGTCGCCCCTGTTGGGGCTTCCCCGCTAGCTTGGGCCATAGTTTGCGCCGTGGCTTGGGCCTCAGCCGCAACGGCAGCCTCCCCAGAGGGCGCCGCCGCAGCACTGCTGGGGCCTTCACCAGCCTGCCCGTCAGGTTGCTTTGAGGAGCTGCTTGCTTCAGCACCCTTGGCGGGCGCCGCCGCTTGAGCCCTCTCGGCTTCCTTTTTGGCCTGCTTTTTGGCGCGTTGTTTGGCGCGTTTGCGCTCAAGCCGGGCTTTCTGAGCCTCGTCGGATCTGCCAGTTTTGGCCGGTCCTTTTGGCTCATTGCCCATGGGTCCCTTGGATCCACCAGCGGAGCTGGCAGGTCGCTTTGGACCCTCCGGATGGTTTCGGCGTTGGTTGGATCTGCCAGCAGAGCCGGCCGGTCCTTCCTTCGCCACGGTAGAGGATTCAGTCAGTTGGGATCTGCCAGCTAAGCCGGCCGGTCCCTCAGACTGAGGTTGGAGTTTGGAAGGGTCTCCGTCCCTAGAATTTTGGTTTTTATCCATAATCGGCTCGAAGGCCATGAGTAAAAATAGGTGGTCTTCCCCGAAGGGCAAGGTACCCGCCCGGCCGATTCACCAAAAACCGGGCAGTAGACCGAGGAGAAACCCTCAAGGCTGGCCCGACACCAAGAGGGGGAACCGCTAGCGACCAGAATACTCCCTGGCCAAAAACCCATCAGCGCGGTAAACACTGGGGCATGTTAGAGGGCGCGTTTAAGCCTCGCCAAAGCCCGTGGACTGGCCACGTACCCTGCTAGCCATGGGGGCTAGCCATGGTTTTAGGGTAGAACCCGGCCCCAGCTTCCTCAGAGAGGTACCTGGGTACCCAAGGCCTGGGTAAGCGAGCCAGGGATGAAACCCTGTACCCAAATTTATATACCGGCTGGGTGGTGCCGGCGCCAGAGCCCAAGCAGTTTGGTTGGCCTAGGGCCAGCCTTAACGCTCGCGGGACGAGAACCCTTGGGTTGACTTGCAAAGCGGGGGTGGCGTTTTGCGGCTGCCAGTGGCAGAAATAGTGCGCGCAAATCACCACCTTGCCATGTCTGCCAAAAAGAAGGAGGCAGGTGCTGAGCATCGCAGATCGTAGCCCGTGGGCCTAATCTGACTCATACACAGCTGGCGTTCCGCAATGCCCGTGCGAGCTCCCTTGTCCTCATCTGTGATTGGTCCGCCTGTCCCTTGTCCTCATCTGTGATTGGTCCGGCTGTCCCTTGTCCTCATCTGTGATTGGTCCGCCTGTCCCTTGTCCTCATCTGTGATTGGTCCGGCTGTCCCTTGTCCTCATCTGTGATTGGTCCACCTGTCCCTTGTCCTCATCTGTGATTGATCTGTCTGTCATAATCCCAATGCATCATGGATGACCAGAGAGTGTTCTACTCATTGAGTTAGCCTGTTGCACAAAAATTCTCCCATTATGCATCTAGCCTGTTAGACAGCACAACCCTATAACTTTTATTCATTTTTTTCCTGCTGTAGGGCTCGTAACTAACCTTAATAGTTGAGCAGTTATAGATTAGCGCAATATGCATGATCTCTCTGTGATTTCTTTCTGTTTTTGATTTACCGCCAATGACTTATATCATATTATAGCCAATTTCGTCTAGATTTTTTTGTCGAGTTACCTCTTGAAATGTTGAACGAAAATGTCATTATTTGATTCTTAGCTTGACTGAAGTTGACACAATATACGCTCGTAAATAACGTTTGCTTGCTGTCCGCAACTTTTGAATACCAATGACACGATTTGGTACCAGAATTTAGCAAAGTCCATTAAATTTATTAAAAAAATAATTCGTTTCACTCAGTAGTGGTAAATCAGTGAATTTTTTGCGGAGAAACCCTGTAGGAAAAAAATTAAAAGCCCGAACTTTCGTACGGATGTTACGGTCCTGGACCCACCCAAAATTTTTTCCCAAGTGCACCCAATGTCAGCCGGTGTGCAAAAAAATAACCTCTCATGGTTGCTGGTTTATCGAAAAACGTTAAAAATTTGTTTGACAAAACGGTTGGTCATCCATAGATCTGACCTCAATAAACTGCCGGTAACAAAATAAATTGAGCATTTATTCGCCAATTTTTAAATCGTCCTTATTAAAAACTTTTAGAATCATTCTTAGTCACCAACTTTAGAATAGTCCTAATTCACCAATTTAAGAATCGTCTCATTCACCACTTTAGAATCATTTCATTCACCACTTTAGAATCATCCTCTTTCACCAATTTCAGAATCATCCTTATTCACCAACTTTAGAATAATCCTTATTCACCAACTTTAGAATAATCCTTATTCACCAACTTTAGAATAATCCTTATTCACCAACTTTAGAATAATCCTTATTCACCAACTTTAGAATAATTCTTATTCACCAACTTTAGAATAATCCTTATTCACCAACTTTGGAATAATCCTTATTCACCAACTTTAGAATAATTCTTAATGACCAATTTTAGAATTATCATTAGTCACATATTTTAGAATCATCTCATTCAACAGCTTTAAAATCATTATTAAAACCAACTTTTGAATCATCTCATTCACTAAGTTTAGAATAATCTCATTCACCAATTTTCCGAATCTTCCCTATTCACCAATTTCTTGGGTCTTTAAAAAACCTTTAATCCCCAAAAGAGTCCCAGGAATATTTCTTGCATGATCTCGGCAATGAAATTGCTGTTAAAACGGCTCTGATTGGCTGCCGCGCCAGCATATTTATGTCGATTCGGCAAAGTAAGCTGATGCGACACGAGTAAAAAGTACCCTCAACGTTCATAACCTAACATTGAGTTCGCCCACGGCAGCGTACACAGCCATGGTGCCCGAGCCCCATTGTCCGCTTCAGATTTCTGGTACGGTCTCTGACTTTCTGCATTTTCTTAACCGCTCATAATACGCTATAGTTATCAATTCCGACATTTTTTCAAATCGCGACTATGCCAACTTGATACTTGTGTGCCAGCTAGATAGCTGAGTGCCATCTGGATAACTGAGTGCCATCTGGATAACTGAGTGCCATCTGGATAACTGAGTGCCATCTGGATAACTGAGTGCCATCTGGATAACTGAGTGCCATCTGGGTAACTGAGTGCCATCTGGGTAACTGAGTGCCATCTGGGTAACTGAGTGCCATCTGGATAACTGAGTGCCATCTGGATAACTGAGTGCCATCTGGATAACTGAGTGCCATCTGGATAGTTAGTGCCATCTGGATAACTGAGTGCCATCTGGATAACTGAGTGCCATCTGGGTAACTGAGTGCCATCTGGATAGCTGAGTGCCATATGGGTAACTGAGTGCCATCTGGATAACTGAGTGCCATCTGGGTAACTGAGTGCCATCTGGATAACTGAGTGCCATCTGGATAGTTAGTGCCATCTGGATAACTGAGTGCCATCTGGATAGTTAGTGCCATCTGGATAACTGAGTGCCATCTGGATAACTGAGTGCCATCTGGGTAACTGAGTGCCATCTGGATAGTTAGTGCCATCTGGATAACTGAGTGCCATCTGGATAGTTAGTGCCATCTGGGTAACTGAGTGCCATCTGGGTAACTGAGTGCCATCTGGATAACTGAGTGCCATCTGGGTAACTGAGTGCCATCTGGGTAACTGAGTGCCATCTGGGTAACTGAGTGCCATCTGGGTAACTGAGTGCCATATGGGTAACTGAGTGCCATCTGGGTAACTGAGTGCCATCTGGATAACTGAGTGCCATCTGGATAACTGAGTGCCATCTGGATAGTTAGTGCCATCTGGATAACTGAGTGCCATCTGGATAACTGAGTGCCATCTGGGTAACTGAGTGCCATCTGGATAGCTGAGTGCCATATGGGTAACTGAGTGCCATCTGGATAACTGAGTGCCATCTGGATAACTGAGTGCCATCTGGATAACTGAGTGCCATCTGGATAACTGAGTGCCATCTGGATAGTTAGTGCCATCTGGATAACTGAGTGCCATCTGGATAACTGAGTGCCATCTGGATAACTGAGTGCCATCTGGATAGCTGAGTGCCATATGGGTAACTGAGTGCCATCTGGATAACTGAGTGCCATCTGGGTAACTGAGTGCCATCTGGATAACTGAGTGCCATCTGGATAACTGAGTGCCATCGGGGTAACTGAGTGCCATCGGGGTAACTGAGTGCCATCGGGGTAACTGAGTGCCAGCTGGATAGCTGAGTGCCATCGGGGTAATTAAGTGCCAGCTGGATAGCTGAGTGCCAGCTGGATAGCTGAGTGCCAGCTGGATAGCTGAGTGCCAGCTGGATAGCTGAGTGCCAGCTGGATAGCTGAGTGCCAGCTGGATAGCTGAGTGCCAGCTGAGTAGCTGAGTGCCATATGGGTAACTGAGTGCCATCTGGATAACTGAGTGCCATCTGGGTAACTGAGTGCCATCTGGATAACTGAGTGCCATCTGGATAACTGAGTGCCATCTGGATAACTGAGTGCCATCGGGGTAACTGAGTGCCATCGGGGTAACTGAGTGCCATCGGGGTAACTGAGTGCCAGCTGGATAGCTGAGTGCCATCGGGGTAATTAAGTGCCAGCTGGATAACTGAGTGCCATCGGGATACTTAAGTGCCAGCTGGATAGCTGAGTGCCAGCTGGATAGCTGAGTGCCAGCTGGATAGCTGAGTGCCAGCTGGATAGCTGAGTGCCAGCTGGATAGCTGAGTGCCAGCTGGATAGCTGAGTGCCAGCTGGATAGCTGAGTGCCAGCTGGATAGCTGAGTGCCAGCTGGATAGCTGAGTGCCAGCTGGATAGCTGAGTGCCAGCTGGATAACTGAGTGCCAGCTGGATAGCTGAGTGCCAGCTGGGTACCTGAGTTTGGAGATATAATTTTGCGCCGTCAGCACCATTGAGTGTCCCGCTTTTTCGAACATTCGATTTTATTACCAACTAGAAATGAAACAGAGAAATGCCAGGCAAATGATGTCGCTCAGCCCACAGCCACTCGCCCCGCCATCGCAGACCCATGCAGCGCGGCACTGCCCGCCAGCCGTCGGCTACGATTGGTTTTCCTGGTGGTAGTTGTCGGGTACGCCGTCACTGTACTCCTGCTGATCCTGCGTGGCACCACGAATCCTGCCAGCGCGACTGATCAACGCGACGTGCTGTCTGATGAGCTGCTGCCGATTAAAGTCGAGTCAACGGAGTCAAGACGTCACTGCGAGTGTCAAGTTAAAGCATCCATGTCTCAGCAGCGGAAGCACCAACAGAAGCGACGCCGAAAGATCGTCAGGGGCAGCAAAAGTTTCTGGATAGAACAACGACGCGTTGCTTTGCAGAAATGGCCAACCAAGGATAGCAAGTGGCAGTCGGCGAAGCATATTTTACCGCGATCGGCCCATGCGACAACACGAAAGCCTTGAGTAAAATACAGGATAAATAAAAAGGTTCTATGGGGCTGAACTTCCTAGAATAGCAACATACTTATATTAGGCTTATAATTACAATAAGGGATAAATAGGAAGGAAGCAAAGCAGGTGGTGTTAGGGAGGTACATGTAGCTGAGTAGCTAGCGAGGGAGGTGGGTTAATGGGTGGATGAGGGGATGGGAGGTGGGTTGGTGTTTGCAATGGATGGACAGGGAGGGTGGTTGTGTTGGGGGGGGTAAATATAATGGACAGTGAGGGAGGTGGGTTGGTGGGTACATAGCACCTATTGGCAGGGGTCTAGCAGACCTCACCTCACGAAAAAAATAGACCGCTAGCGGGGCATAGCTCACGGTGAGGTGAACTCTGCTAGCGGGCCATAGCTCACTGTTTTCCCCTATCCGCCCCTGCTCCAAGCGTCTCATTTGTCCTCACGAAATGGGATGATTCATTACACTGCATGGGTTTATCCAGGGACAGTCTTTGTCCTCCCCTGACCCTAATAAATATCGGATACATAATTAAACGTCTTTGTTCCCAAATTCCCAACTGCAAAAAACTAAAGCTCTGCTTCCACTGCGCTTTTATAAATTCAATTGTAATTTATTGATCGCAGTAAAGCAGAGTGCTTTAACTACTATCAATATCATTTATACATTCATTCATACCAACTTGATTACTTGACTCATAAGAGTTGTCTTTTTACTTTTCTTGACTAAAAACTAAAAACTTGAAACTAAAGAGGTGTGACATTAAAAATAGGGATGTAGAAAGCAACAGGACAGGGAAGAGACAATGAAGACAGACCTAGAGATAGTAGAATAGACAGTAAGGAAGATAAAGGGACCGGAAGAGATAGGTTCTTGCTTATTGTATTAATCCATTTTGTGACGCAGAAAGCATTTTGAGAAGATTTACAGTAATTTCTTCGTTAGCCTGAATTACCTATAGTAACTATTTTACGATTAAATTCTTTTTAATTTAAGCATTCTGAGTTGAGTTGAATTCGCGCCACTCGACTGGTTGATAAGGAAATGCCGTGGAAAGCGCTGGATAATTTTCTGTTCTGACCAGCCAACCAGCAGCTAGCCCACACCCTTCCCCACTGCCCATTACTCAGCCGCCATGAGCTATCCCCCGCTAGCAGAGCTTACCTCACCGTGAGCTATGCCCCTCTAGAGGGCTATTTTTACCGTGAGGTGAGGTCTGCTAGCAGATGGCAATAAACTGGTACATAGAATGTACCGGGAGGGAGTGGGTTGGTGGGTACAGTACATAGAATGGACCGGGAGGGAGTGGGTTGGTGGGTACAGTACATAGAATGGACAGTGAGGGATGGGTTGGTGGGGACAGTACATAGAATGGACAGTGAGGGAGGTGGGTTGGTGGGGACATAGAATGGACGGGGAGGTGGGTTTGTGTTGGTGGGTGCATAGAATGGACAGGGAGGGAGGTAGGTTGGTGGGTACATAGAATGGACGGGGAGGTGGGTTTGTGTTGGTGGGTGCATAGAATGGACAGGGAGGGAGGTAGGTTGGTGGGTACATAGAATGGACGGTAAGGGAGTGGGTTGGTGGATACAGTACATAGAATGGACGGTAAGGGAGTGGGTTGGTGGGTACAGTACATAGAATGGACGGTAAGGGAGTGGGTTGGTGGGTACAGTACATAGAATGGACGGTAAGGGAGTGGGTTGGTGGGTACAGTACATAGAATGGACAGGGAGGGAGGTTGTGTTGGTTGGCCGGGGACTAGTCGGAAAATCCACTAAACAAAAATTACCCGAGTAGTGTGTGGGTCCACTCGTGGGTCCACAATGACTAGTCCTAAACAGTCCACCAGTGCAGTCAGTCACCCCCCTAGACAGCGGCCCCCAATTGGTTGCTTACTTCCTGCCTTGCACTGAATGCATGCTCGGTATTCGTTTTTATCCCATTGGATGTCATCTCGTTGTTCCCTAACGTGCTCTCGACAAAGAGCAATAATAAATTCCCATGCCCCATGGGAAAACTGGCTTCGAACCGGTTTGCTTTCTTAAGCAGTTCAAAAGCATTGCATTGAAATGTTTTTAAGCTTTTAAGCTGCTTTCAGGCTTTAAAAATTATCGAGAAAATTTGATCGATAGAATTTTTTATTTTTAGCATATTCTCTGGCGTGCCCAAAATATGGCTGAGTCCACGGGTGCAACGACTAGTCGAGTCCATCACACGTGGGTCCACGAAACTAGTCAAGTATTTTTAATTTAGTGGACTGTGCGACTAGTCTGTGACAATGGGCTGGTGGGTGGGTACATAGGATGGACAGGGATGTGGGTAGGCGGGTTGGTGGGGAGGTGGACGTTAGGTCAAGAAAGGCTATGGGCTCGAACATTTATGGAATAAGTGCGGAAATTGTGGTTTAAGAGTCGTACACCTACTAGATTAGCATTTAAATTAAAACGTTTTTTTCGCTCCATTAAGCCATATTTTATCAATGCCGACTACATGCAAAGCTTCGCTACACTGCATGACGCCACCGAAATATTCTGAGTTTCGAAGCCCCATTTAACAATAGAATGTAAGAACGAGCATTCTATTTCTGTCGATTCCTCCTCATTCGAGTCTCAACCCCGTATTTTAAGTTTTTTTTATAATTGCTCTCTATAAATAGTTTTCCTTGACAACGGCACCCTCATTATGCCCTTAATTTGTGTTGGAAATTGCAGTTTACTTATTACTTATTACTTATGTGATTTAATGTAATGCAAAATTTTATTCGTTTGAAGGTTGGATAAACAGTAAAAATCATTGGGTATAAAGTGCTTGAGCGTGGCAGCAAAGCAGCAAGGAGAACCGGTATGATGGCTTAAACAATTCTTACTGTAATTTATAAAAAAACGGAAATTTCGCCTGTTAGAGAATACACTTAAGCTCGGCGATCAAGTCGAAGAAAGAGACTTGAGTATTGACTTTAACTGATTAGTAATGCCAGAAAGAATAAAATGTGATCAGAGTCTTTCAATTAACACTGCCCAGTAAAAATTTTGCCAAGAGAGATTTGAAGTTCAAATTTTTGTGATCCGCATTTGATTGACAGCTACGAGCTAGCCTTCGCACCAAGCCTGACGCCGTCACTTGTAGCAGCGCGAGGCCACTGCCTGGCTGCAGGCGGCCGGCTTGACGCCCTTGTAGGTTGAGCAGACCAGCTGGAGCAGGTTGGACTCAGCCTGCTTCTGGATGTCCTCGTTGTGCACCTGCGGGCCGATTTTGTTTTAATTTTACTAAAAATTTTTGGATTTAAATTCGCGCCAAATCACTATAAAGAAATCTTTGTATCCCGCGACTGTTTAGCAATTGGGAAGATTTTAGACAAGTATTTATTATTGTCATCTTTTATAACAGCCAACTAAAATGTCAACTCACGCCATTAATTGTGACCCAGGGCACGTAGGTGAGCGCCGGGTTGAGTGACCGGGTCCGCTCGGCCATCCAGTGCTCGAGCCTGTCGCCCCATTCGTTGTGCGAGCAAGTGTTGATGTGATCCCAGCTGGTGTTGAGCGCTACCGCGCACTGCTGGGCCACCTGGAGCATGTTATCGGCGGTGGAGCGCTCCTCCACGCAGGCCAGGTAAGCCATCCAGATGTCGGGCTGATAATTTAGCAACCCGATGGCGCAGGTCTCAATTTGATTGCCCTCGCATTCGGCCGGGCCGTGCTGGCAATCGAATATCCAACGGTGACCTTTGATAGTCTCCCTGGCGTTGCCGAAGGGTACTACGTCAACCGTCATGATACCAGAAGCGTTCAGCTTGCGCCAAGTGGGGTAAAACTGCGTCTTAAAGAAGTTCTTGCAGTCGGGGCACAGGGACTCCATGTAGAGGATAACCTCAACTGGGTCGGCGTCAGTCCTCGATTGTTCGCGCTTAGCCGCGTGGCACTGGCTAGCGACTCCGCAAGCTTCGGCCACATCGTCAGAGCCGCACCAAACGGACGGTGACTGGTTGCATTCGCTGGCCTTGCTGCTAAACCGTAGGATATTGCCAGCAGCAAGGGCTGCGCAGCTGCACAGCAGCAAGGTTGTAACAGACAACTGCATATTCCTAGCGCCTATTCTTCGCTATGCTATTTGCTCCAATAGTAAGTCACACATAGAGCAGTAAGTTTTAGTTTTTGCCGTTTAAACCGGTTTTGGATATTATAAACGAAAGGGATGAGTATGCCTTGAGGCCTGCTATGGGTGGCTCTAATACAAGCCTGAATGTACGTTATCTATTGTACAATCAACTGGAACGATAGAGCTGATGAGTGTACACCCAGTGTAAACTGGGTGTGAAACATTGGGGGTTGGACTGCGAATAGGGGGTGAATAATCTAAACCATAAAACCAACCCGCATCAAAACAAAGAGGGCAGAGGGAGGGGGCACGTAAAGGTTGCGTGGTCGGTGGTTTGGTTTATCCAGGGGCCTTGAAAATCTGTTTAATCTGGCACTAAGAAGGTAGCAATTTGCAACCTGCAACACTTTATCGCTATTCGTGAAATCAACAATAATTCTAACCTTAGACTGGCTTGGTAGGCATAGAACTCTCAAAAGCAAAGCCTTTGCGATATCAATCACTTAATTTAAAAAGTGGAGCATTTCCTTTGCGTTTACATATCTTTTGCTCACCTACTTGTGGAATCGAAATTTACGTACTAATGTTGGTACGAATTATAAAAATAACAAGTTGACGAATTTTCATATCGTTTATGCAGAAGTTTGCTTATCAAAATCAAAGTGTTATTTTCCGCTAGCTGCCTTTTGCCTACCCCAAAAACGATAGCTTGCCATTTGAATGGTGGGTCCTTGGTCGCTCAGGTATAAATAGAGGGCAAAAAAATGTAACTAAAGCTACCAACAAAAATAGTATGTCAATAACACCAGCTATAATGTACCATATAGTAAAGAAACCGTGGCTACAGGTGAGGCATTGATAACACACTATCTGCCACTTACTGCAAGTTATCTGCGATCGAGCTCTTTTTTCAATATTTGCGTCTCGTCGGTGCCTTCAAACGCTCAATAGCCAAAATGTAGCTACTTTTATTATAATTATTGTACTTTTCTAAAAATGCGCATATCGCTACTGCTAGTAACAAGAGCGCAAACGCAATTGAATTAAGCCATCAAATTTAGGCAAAGAACGAATTTGCACGCACTTAAATGTATATAGCCTTTCGCCTAAAGGGATTTTATTCTCCGCTTGTTCCAATCGTCTCCAATGTCGCATGAATTGGGATTTGTCGCTGGCGGAGAACCAGTCAGGAAGTCTTGCCTGGTGAGAAAAGGGGGACTTCGCCAAGCCGAATTTTTCCTCTCTCCCCTCCCGTCGTCACGGTAGGACTAACTACTTCCCCAGTCCCGGCTATCCTCAAAGGCGCCGCAAAAGATCTGCCTTTATAGTAATACGTCGTCGAATCAAGCTTCAAATAAATTAGTTTCCATTTCTAAACCGGCGAGCCCACGATTTCTCTGCCACCACGTCGATTGCGAATGTCGTGAGAGCGGCCACTTTTTCATAAAGCCTGCTTCTCCGTTTTTTTTAAATCCGGGATACAGCCAGCCGGCTGGGCCAGGCATGCCGCAGAGACGGGGATTTCTGGCGCCGCAAAACAACTTTTTGGACACAATTGCCACCAGATTTGATGGCACTCGTGAGTTCACAGCTGGCCTCTGGCCTGGGCTAGATAAGGGTCATCTGTCTGTCCATCTATCTATCTATCTATCTATCCATCTATCTATCTATCTATCTATCTATCTATCTATCTATCTATCTATCTATCTATCTATCTATCTATCTATCTATCTATCTATCTATCTATCTATCTATCTATCTATCTATCTATCTATCTATCTATCTATCTATCTATCTATCTATCTATCTATCTATCTATCTATCTATCTATCTATCTATCTATCTATCTATCTATCTATCTATCTATCTATCTATCTATCTATCTATCTATCTATCTATCTATCTATCTATCTATCTATCTATCTATCTATCTATCTATCTATCTATCTATCTATCTATCTATCTATCTATCTATCTATCTATCTATCTATCTATCTATCTATCTATCTATCTATCTATCTATCTATCTATCTATCTATCTATCTATCTATCTATCTATCTATCTATCTATCTATCTATCTATCTATCTATCTATCTATCTATCTATCTATCTATCTATCTATCTATCTATCTATCTATCTATCTATCTATCTATCTATCTATCTATCTATCTATCTATCTATCTATCTATCTATCTATCTATCTATCTATCTATCTATCTATCTATCTATCTATCTATCTATCTATCTATCTATCTATCTATCTATCTATCTATCTATCTATCTATCTATCTATCTATCTATCTATCTATCTATCTATCTATCTATCTATCTATCTATCTATCTATCTATCTATCTATCTATCTATCTATCTATCTATCTATCTATCTATCTATCTATCTATCTATCTATCTATCTATCTATCTATCTATCTATCTATCTATCTATCTATCTATCTATCTATCTATCTATCTATCTATCTATCTATCTATCTATCTATCTATCTATCTATCTATCTATCTATCTATCTATCTATCTATCTATCTATCTATCTATCTATCTATCTATCTATCTATCTATCTATCTATCTATCTATCTATCTATCTATCTATCTATCTATCTATCTATCTATCTATCTATCTATCTATCTATCTATCTATCTATCTATCTATCTATCTATCTATCTATCTATCTATCTATCTATCTATCTATCTATCTATCTATCTATCTATCTATCTATCTATCTATCTATCTATCTATCTATCTATCTATCTATCTATCTATCTATCTATCTATCTATCTATCTATCTATCTATCTATCTATCTATCTATCTATCTATCTATCTATCTATCTATCTATCTATCTATCTATCTATCTATCTATCTATCTATCTATCTATCTATCTATCTATCTATCTATCTATCTATCTATCTATCTATCTATCTATCTATCTATCTATCTATCTATCTATCTATCTATCTATCTATCTATCTATCTATCTATCTATCTATCTATCTATCTATCTATCTATCTATCTATCTATCTATCTATCTATCTATCTATCTATCTATCTATCTATCTATCTATCTATCTATCTATCTATCTATCTATCTATCTATCTATCTATCTATCTATCTATCTATCTATCTATCTATCTATCTATCTATCTATCTATCTATCTATCTATCTATCTATCTATCTATCTATCTATCTATCTATCTATCTATCTATCTATCTATCTATCTATCTATCTATCTATCTATCTATCTATCTATCTATCTATCTATCTATCTATCTATCTATCTATCTATCTATCTATCTATCTATCTATCTATCTATCTATCTATCTATCTATCTATCTATCTATCTATCTATCTATCTATCTATCTATCTATCTATCTATCTATCTATCTATCTATCTATCTATCTATCTATCTATCTATCTATCTATCTATCTATCTATCTATCTATCTATCTATCTATCTATCTATCTATCTATCTATCTATCTATCTATCTATCTATCTATCTATCTATCTATCTATCTATCTATCTATCTATCTATCTATCTATCTATCTATCTATCTATCTATCTATCTATCTATCTATCTATCTATCTATCTATCTATCTATCTATCTATCTATCTATCTATCTATCTATCTATCTATCTATCTATCTATCTATCTACACATATCTGTAATGGCTGTGCTACACCATTATCTTTCCTCGAAAGAGAAATTTTCAGGTGATCTATAATTTGATTTGCACCTAATATCACAGAGCGAGTCCTGACATTCTGAGCTATTATAAATAAGAAATGTTTTGCGAAAATAGTTTTTCATAATGGGATTTATTGCTCCAAGACCTCTATATATACAGCGTAACAATTTTATAGCTTCTAACATTCTCTGAAAAAAATCTATTGTGGAACATTTTTGGAAAGCTTTCATACCTGCGGTAGGGTTTAATGAGGTCATAATGCTCAGCTTTTTCCCAGCAATACTTCCTGTTACCGGGAAACTTTGCAGAGCAAGACTCGCAGCGCTTCCATAAAAAACTTGTACACTCGTACATTGGCATTTTATTATTTTCAATGTGCTACGCATTATCAGAATCAATAATATTTTTTATGAGGACTCAAGAGCGTCTGAAGGATAGTGATATATGGTCACTAGGCTGACAGGTAGGGGAGGAGCAAGGCAGAAATAAAAGCTTTTTATTTTGCTCGATATGATTTACCAGTGGGTGCGGCCATGTGGCATCAATTTCTACTGCCAAACACCCGAGCTCATATTAGTGTGGCCGTGGCCAGTGGGCAAATAATGGCATTGCAACCTACAAGGTAACCTTCGAGCGTCCCCTAAAGCATCAAAAACTCCCCTGCGACCCCCTAGCCTGCCCTGCAACCCCCCAGTCTGCCCTGCAACCCCCCCCCCAGCCTGCCCTGCAACCCCCAGTCTGCCCTGTAACCTCCAAGTCTCTCTTCCACCCTCAAGCCTGCCCTGTAACCCCCAAGTCTCAATTGTAACTCTCCAGCCTTCCCTGTAACCCCTAGTTTATTATTTCACTAGACCGAAACGTCATAAGAATAAAATTTCACACAGCGCTGAAAAGTTAAGCTGCTCCTGATAATGTTAGTTTAATTTTCTTTCCGTCGATGTCAAATTTCAATCTTGCTAAAGCATCACCATGTACATGTAACCCCACCAATAGGCTTCGCTGAACTACTTTAGCCTTTTCTGTAGCATCCGGCACAATAGACTCTGAACAGAAAAAAAAATCGCTAGAAAGTAGTTAAGCAATAATTTCGCACCAACAGGCAATTCTTCGTCACGCAATAATTCAGCCTTAGAGAGGAGAAGTAATCCCCCTTTTTGTGCAATAATCCTGACTAGTTGATAGGAGCTTTACCTGCGAGTGGCGCGTGGCAACACAGGCAAAGACTTAGCGCTCAAGCTCAGCAGCAATAATTGCACAATTTCACGCTCCAGTTGCTCGGACAGCTCGAGTTCGGAGGTGGGGATGGGTGATTGGGCGGCTTAGATTCGCGATTCAGAACCGGAGGAGCGGGCAACAATGCGAATGACACTGCAGTGATTTTTACGGTGCGTATTAAGCAGCTGCGGATCCCCCAGTTCAAGGATGCTCTTTAAAAGTCTTTAGTATGAGAAGGTAAAAGGCCCGGGGAAGGATGGCGGAGGCATAATTGTTCCAGGGCCATAGTGACTTTCATTCCGCTGTGATCCTGCAATCCCATCCCCCAGCCCGGTTTTCACATCTGGCTCGCCAAAGTCCCCATGCATGTTTTCCCCCGTCCATCCATCCCTGTTACAACCAAGGCCAGCAGCCGAGCTCCCTGACGCCGCAGCAACGGCTCCTCGGCTGATTAATAAGCAATCCCCCCCGCGCCCACTCTTCCCCCAGACGCAGAGTTCTGGGGCGTTTCCTAGAAAGCAAATTTCTTTGCGAGGAGTGCAGAATAGAGAGCTGTGCACTATTGGCCCAATCTGGAGCTGCTCAGTTCACACGGTGAATTTCAGTTGGGGGGGGGGGGCGCATGACGCGAGGCGCTGAGCAGCTCAGCTTACGCTTAGCTCATACGATAGCTAAAAATGAACTAGCAATCCCTTTGACATCGAGCAATTCAAGAGTTGAAGCTAGCAATCCGTTTTATTATTTCATCGTGTATGAAGAGTGGGTTGATGCATCCCTATTTATGTTAGTATCGAGTCTAAGACCGTAGTTAGCTGTATATAACGGATGTCACAAGCGGCACAGGGAGTGACAATTCAGCATTTCAATAAAAATCGAATGCGACATTGGCAGGGAAGTCGCTGCAGCCCTCAGCCCGCCAGCTAACAACAAGAAACAAGTTAAAATTTTCAACTGTGGACTTTGCCCTTTCAGTCCGTGTCTTTCGTTTTCTGCAAAGCTTCGTCAAGCGCCTCTGTCTAAATTATTCATTTGAGTAGCCTGTCAGTATGGTGCTTCTCCGGCTCAAAACTGGGCTACCTGCTGTGAAAGCAGAAAACACACACTGGGATAGAATACTCTATAAGCTGTTCGAGTTTGAAGTTCTCCACAACAAAATATGAATTATAAGAAGGGCTGAAAAAGTCAACTACGAGGTATTCCCCCTTGGCACTTAGGCAACTTGGCCTCTCAGTTGTCACGTGGCTCAAGCGATACCCCTAGACGCCCGCCAACCCTTCAACCGCTTTCCAGACAGCAACTTTGTGCTTGGCAACGCGCAGGCAAAGGACAGGCCAATCGTGTACTGCTCGGACGGCTTTTGCGAGCTGACTGGCTTCGCCAGGGCCCAGGTGATGTCCAAGTCCTGCGCCTGCCGGTTCCTGTGGGGCCCGGCAACCGAGGCGGCCGAGAGGCAGAAAATCGAAGAGAGCCTTCTGGCGCAGAGGGAGCTCAAAACTGAAGTTGCGTTCTACAAGAAGACTGGTTAGTTATCAAATTCATAACTGGCAGCTTCTCGTAGCTTTAAAGTATGTGATGCAACAAGTTAAAACTAGTTGCAAGGCCCTAGACGTGACACCCTTATTCGAACCCGGAGGCCCCGAGGCCAGATATGAAATCGGCACAAGTGCGCCACCTGGCCGCCGGTTGCCCTGGAGAGATTTGTCCCCCAGCTTTGGCCGGCGTTCGCCGAACTTCCGTCCGTTGAACTTGCATCCCCCCGCTGACATTCGAATTTTCGCACCTCGATAAAGCCGCCTCTAATCTGGGCTCCGTTCAGCTTATCGCTTAATCGACGGAAAAATATATTGCCACTCGGGCGAGCCCGTTCTTGTGCCAAGTTGATCGGCTTTTTGCTTCGAACCCCGGGCTCAGCAAAAATCTGTCCGATTTCTGGTGTAACAATCTCCCAACTAGTAGCTAATGCAGCATGAAGCAATGAAAGTAGAATTGAGTTACAAGATTTTGCGTTAAAAAAGTGATACAATTCGACACCAAAGAATGCGAGAAAGAGAAATAATTGCAAAAGTATTTTGGTCATTATCTAGGGCAATCGCTTTTGTTTAAGTTTGTGAAAAGTATTTCTAATAGTCCCATTCAAATAAAAGCAATTAATTAATTCTAAAAAATTTCTGGAAAGCATTACTCCACGTAGATAGTTGATATTCAAGCCTCCTCAAATGAGCCTAACCCGTAGCATCCACCTCGCTCCAGAAGCACCCACCTCACACCTGGAACAACTATCTCACTCCAGGAATGTGCACCCCGCTGCGGCAACTTCCATCTGAATTAAAACACCCACCTCACGCCTGCAACACCCAGCCCACTTCGGGAATACCCAACCTCACACCTGGAACAACTATCTCACTCCAGGAATGTGCACCCCGCTGCGGCAACTTCCATCTGAGTCAAAACAACCAACCTCAGGCCTGCAACACCCAGCCCACTTCGGGAATACCCAACCTCACACCTGGAACAACTATCTCACTCCAGGAATGTTTACCCCGCTGCGACGACTTCCATCTGAATCAAAACAACCACCACCTCACCACTTCACTCCAAGAATCCAAGAATGCTTAGCCGCTCCCGCAACTTATAGCTGTATAAAAGCACTCTTATGCATTATTTTATTAATTATGCATTATCTACCTCAGTCCAGAGACATCTAGGATACAAAATATACTTCCTCAGCTAAATCTATTTTCTTTAAACCCTATTCACTAGGGTCCCAGTTTGTCTGCCTGCTCGACATTGTGCCGATTAAAAACGAGAAGGGCGATGTAGTTCTGTTCCTGGCCTCGCACAAGGACATCAGCAAGCAGAGGCGGACCAACTGTGCCGGGAGCGGTGAGTGGCCTGTTTCACAGGTTGAACAGAATTTGCGCGAAGAAGTTCAATAATAAAATTGATGAAATTTTGCGAACGTGGCGGAGGCAGCAGGCATAGGGAAGCATCCGATTTTTAGGCGCTTCAAAGGACGCCGCGAGGTTTCCACGTTCTCTTACTTTGAAAGATATCTAACTTTTTTTATTAGTCGCTTTCATACTTCATGACAAAGGGTGTGAAACGCCTCGATATAGATTAGCCATTGATTGACAGTCTCGGCTTCAAAGTACTTCTTTAGCTTTGCGCAGTTAGAGCGGGACCATTCTAAGGTGTTTCGAATTTTCTACATTTCATTTGGGGAAACAGGTCTGAAGCACCTCATGTATGTGATCGATTGGAAGTACTTGTAACAAACTGTCATTCTCAATTCTTTCTAAAAATGTGTTTGTCCATAACTCCGACAGTGTTTGTAACGCTGTCTGTGCCCGTGAATTTAAGTGCGACTGTGCCCGTAAGGGTATTATTTGAATGTCTGCCAGTGTCGTGTGTTTAAGACCATCGTAGTGACCTGGACAAACAGACTGATTTTCGTGCTATTGAGATTTTAATGTCTGGCCGCCCTGGCATACTTGAAAATATTTCAACAAGTCACCTCCAGCTGCCTAATTAACTAGAGCATAGATGTACTTTTAGGCGCATACAAGTGCACGCACGCTTAGACGAATCGCATATGCGCAGGCGACGAGCAGATAATGTCTGCAAGCTGCTACAGATGCGTCACCAGAAATCTGAGGTCTGCCGGATTTTAATTTAGCTGTGGCCCTCGAGCCCAATGCAGAATGCCTGTTTATTTACATTCAGTTGGCTTCGGACGCGATTTGTCTTCTGGGCTGAACGACGCTTATTCGTTCAGGAAAATCACCCAAGCAATGGGATTACTGAGTTAGCTAGATTTTCCCCATTTTAGTAATCCGGCGCTTTTCATTGGATCAACAAAATTTCATGGGCTTTGGCGCCGGTGCCTGACCGTCTTGCGCTGTTGGAACAAGTGGTCAGCTCTGCAGATGACCAGTCAGAGCTGGCGAGATTCTGGACTGCTTCATCACCAGTCTATGGTTTACCCTTTGTTTGTTTGTGCCATGCTAATTTTGTGCGAAAAATCGTTCTATTTAGGGGATTCTATGACTCGGTCGTGATCATTGACTGCGTCCGGGATATTTTAACAATCATGAAAAGAGACTGTAACCCGACTTTTGGCTATGTCTGAATGTATGAATTGGACTGGATGAGAAATCGTATTAAGGAAAATTATTTTTTGTTTGACTGAACTAATTCTCAAAGCAGAAGTGCGATGTACTCTGACATTCATCAGTACGAGTCCTAAGTTTGACGCCAGGGAAGTGAATCTCGCTTTCACTCAACTGTCTTGAGCTTCGAACATTCTCAGCTCCGAGCTCGCAGATTTTGCCTCGGGGGCTCGGGATGAAGTGGAGAAATTGCGCCCGCCTTCGCCCAACCCCAGACAGCTCTGTGTCAAGAAAGGTGACGCGGGAGTTGAGGGCAATAGGCGCGGTTATGGGATAATATGCCCCAATTTCAAATAGTACGAAATTTAAGTGGAGAAGCAGATGGGGAAATCCCTCTTTCAACGGAAAATTATCTATCGCAGAGGAAAATCTGACCATGACGAGTAGCTTAGTTTTTATCTTTTTTTATTCATGTAACCGTTTATTAAAAAAGCGAAAGTAAATTAATAATTTCGACTAATATGTCTGCTATTGATCGTGGCGTAGTTATTCAAAATAAGCCAGTCAGGCAAACAGGTATCGTGATACTATTATTATTTATCATTTATTTATAGCAACTTAATATCATAGTTGACTAATTAGTTTTAATTATAAAAATAGTTGTAGCCCAGTGGGCTAGGGTGTCTGCCTTACAAGATGGTCATAGGTTCGAGTATAGCTCTTTGCTCATAGCTCATGCCTCCCGCATTGCTCTGCTGTACATCTGGTCGAAAGGTTCTCGGCTCTGATTTTTTTACTTGGTTATAATATTAATACATTAATAATAGGCTGTCTCCCTAACTCCTTCATCCCTAACAACACCTGGATTGAGGATTTTTGTTGTTTTTTTGCTAGCAGGGACAACCACCCGATCAGACAATGGCAGCGAAGCGGCTCCCCTAGAAGCAGCACGGCAACAACATCAGCAGCAGCAGCAGCAGCAGCCGATGGCGCCGCTTGCGGTTGGTGAGGACCCAAGGCAGGCTGATCTCGACAGCAGCAGCAGCAGCAACAATAGCAACAGCAGCAGAAACAGCGGAAGCTGCGGCAGTAACCATGGCAACCGCGAACACGAAGACTCGGCTAATTCGAGCTCGGCATCAAACTCGGATTCCGACAGTGAAGATCATCGCGACCCTGGCGACGAGCCGAATTCGACATTCAAGTACGAGAGGCGCCGATCTCGGGCGGTGCTGTACCACCTCAGCGGCCAGTTCAATTCCAAGGGCAAAAGCAAGCCATTCAGCCAGCTTAACAAGGTTCGAGAATGGGTGGAGAATTTCGGGTTCGGTTTCGGGTTAGCTACTAAGAAAACTTTGTTTTGCTTAACTTCCGACCAAACCCCGCAGCAAATTCACAGCCTAGGCGGGGCCAACGCGCTGCCCGAGTACAAAGTGCAGGAAGTGAAGAAGTCCCGCTGCGTCCTGCTGCACTACGGGCTGCTGAAGATCAGCTGGGACTGGCTCATACTGCTGTTCACCTTCTACATCGCCATCATGGTGCCATACGATGCGGCCAATAGCGGCGGCCGCTCCAGGAGGTCCAGAACAGTCGCTGTTGAGGACGCTGGGGTCGTCATCGACTTGCTAGTTGAGGTGGTCTTCATTGCCGGCAAGTACTTACTGAAGTGCACATTCTGTGGTGTTAAATTGAATTGGAATTATGTTTACGTTCGGCAGTCTACATTCAATTCAATCAGATGTACATTTTTGTCTCTACGTCTCCGAGCTTCTCTTGGATGCCCTGCGTCTGAAATTTTGTGCTTCATGCTTGGCCAGATTATATATAAAATAAAAATATTTTATTGAGAAAATCCCCAAGCCACGGACAAGACGGGCGGGGCCTCTCAAGGCGTGGGAGAGGCTTGGCGGTGAAACTGCTGTCGCTCCGCCCTGTCTCTCCTTAATCCACTTTCTTTGCAACATGCGGCCCTGCAAATCCGGCCAGAATTCTGACGGTGGGGGGATAATCGCATGTTTTTTCCGATGCCGATAGAAGAAGAAAAGGACTGACTACCAGCAATTTTCGACTGCGAAACCTCCCCGACTTGCTTTTTTAGACTGCGTCAAGCCCACGATGCTCTACTTCTATTGTACCATTAGTAGCGATTAACGTAAATTGCGACTAAAATAATCCGATTAACCCATATTTACTTTGCACGCCTCAGATATCTGCATCAACTTTCGAACGACATTCGTCAGCAAAAGTGGCCAAGTTGTCTATTGCCAAAAGTTGATCGCCATCAACTATGTAAAAACCTGGTTCTTCCTCGACTTGCTGGCTGCCGTGCCGTTCGACATCATTATCATAATTAGCAAAGCGGTCAGCTCCAATCTGGCCACGGAGATGGTGCGCGCTTGTTCCACTGTTTGCTAATTTAAATTTTCCTATTAAACCATTTTACTAATCAGTTTGGTTCTAGAAAAGGCGAAGAAGAGAGACTTTTAATTAAAAGAGCAAAACTGATCAGTCAACATCAAAATCGCACTTTATTCAGCTTCTCATCCTTTCCCGCGCGCCAAAAATAGAATCGATTTTAAATTGCTGGAAATTTTCAATTGATAGGGTTTTCAATAGAGCCATTCTACACTCTGGCTCGATAGAATTTTCCATATAAGTTTCAAAGTCACTCGTACGATCATACAATTGTTTGCTTCAAGGTCACTTGCATAGTTTCAAGGTCACTCATATAGCTTTAAAATCACATATACGAGCTAGTTTCAGGGTTTCCTATAGTTTTCAAGGTCTTTTATATAGTTTAAAGGTCATTCGCATGCCCGTAGCTTCAAGGTCACTCACTAATTTTTCAAGGTCACCTTTAGTTTTCAAGGCCACTAATATAGCTTCAAGGTAACTCATAAAGTTTCAAGGTCTCAGGACAATAGTTTTCAAGTTCGCTCGTTAAGTTTCAAGGTTAAGCGGACAAAAGAGAAGCGTTTCATAGCCATAACAAAATTGAAGGTTATTATTAAGTTTTACAGCATATATTCCCTCAATTGGGAAAAGTTTGATTAAGAACTACAAACGAAACTTTCTTAGCAAATGATTAAACGAAAATTACGCAGGAAGCCTTTAACCTGATGAAGCTGGCCAGAATGCTGCGGCTAGTTAAGCTCTACCAGAAGATTGACCGCTATGCCCAGTACTCAAGTCTGGTGCTCCTGCTGCTCATCTCCATGTTTGCGCTAAGCGCACACTGGTTCGCCTGCATCTGGCTGGTGATTGGGAGGAAACAGTTGGAGATGAACCAGACCAGGGAGATCAGTGAGTTGTTGATGTCACTCCTAAGCTCCCTGAGTCACTGATTTCAGTCTCAGCCTCAACCCCACTCCGCAGGCTGGATGTCCAAACTCAGCGACGACATGAAGGCGCCCTTCAACTTCCAGTGCTCCCGCATAGACGGAGAGGCCGCCGAAAACTCCAGTAGCGCCTGCTCGGAAGGCGGCCCAGCGAAATCGTCGCGCTACATCACCGCCCTGTACTACACATGCAGCAGCCTCACCAGCATCGGATTCGGCAATGTGTCCGCTAACACCGACCACGAGAAGATTTTCAGCATCTGCATCATGCTGATAGGCGGTGAGGATCTCGCAGCTTCTTTCGGGGTTGTTTTGGAAATCTCCAGGTTGTTCTACCGTTACTGTCTCAAGGTCCAATACCTGTGTACATCGCCACACATTCCTCAGTCTCAAGGTCGCTGCACCTGTTGTAGGATACGTTTCTGTAAATATTACTGCAATAGTGCAAGTTTGACGGAAATTTTCAATTCTTTGTTAAATCTTTGCTACAACTCCTGGCCCTAAGCAACAAAAGTGCATCTGAAGGGAAGCGTTCGCAGCTTTTTGCGCAGCCTCGGAAATCAAGGGGGCGCGATCAGCTTAACGAGAAATTGCGCTGAGCCGCAGGCCGCTTCTGCGTGTCTTTGTGTTGAATTTTGAATGCCGAACTATCGTTTGAAAATGCCGACAGCTGGGATCAAAGCGCCAACTTGTTTCAGTTATTTTACCGACGAAATGCGAATCCCTATTTTTGAAGTGCGATCTTCATTAAAATCATATAATTCTCAGTGTCTGCGTATGCATAGGCGCTTGTAATGCTCCGCTATCCCATACACATCCATGCTTGACGCCTTGAACACCGCAGCTCTGATGCACGCAGCCGTATTTGGCAACGTGACGGCTCTCATCCAGAAAATGTACGCCAAAAGGGCAGCCTACACGGCTAAGACTCAAGAACTGAAGGACTTCACCAGGACGCATCACATTCCGAAGCATTTGAAGCGTAGAATGCAAGAGTTCTTCCAGGCGATGTGGTCCATCAATAGAGGCATCAATCCAAATGAGGTGAGGTTTGCAGAATGCTTCCTGTTGCTACACGGCCTCCTCCATGTGTACGAATCAGGTAGTTATTAGAGGGAAGGGGATTTACCATAGTAAGTGGGTCAAAAGACAGGTAGAGGAGTGAGGTTTGCATTGAAGAGGAAGCAAGGGCAGGTGTCAATGGGGTTGTCAATGGGTGCAAGTGAGGTGGGTGTCAGAGAGTGCAGGGATGGAGTGAGGTGGGTGTCAGAGAGTGCAGGGATGGAGTGAGGTGGGTGTCAGAGAGTGCAGGGATGGAGTGAGGTGGGTGTCAGAGAGTGCAGGGATGGAGTGAGGTGGGTGTCAGAGAGTGCAGGGATGGAGTGAGGTGGGTGTCAGAGAGTGCAGGGATGGAGTGAGGTGGGTGTCAGAGAGTGCAGGGATGGAGTGAGGTGGGTGTCAATGGCAAGCAGTAAGTTGAGTGTCGAATGGCATGGGAGGGCAGGCCGCAGGGCAGGGCAGGGCAGGTAGTGAGCAGGCTATTAAAATAGGAACACGGTGATGAACGTGATTACGTGATTACAGATAAGAAGGGCAAAAAATTCGATTAGAAAGTAGCAAATTGTCCTCACTGATTTATTTGAAAATTTGAAAAAATGGACGCATCAATTGAAACTTCTTTTACTAGAACAATTCAAATGTAATTTTTAATTCCTTTCACCAGATAATGAAAGATTTCCCGGACGAACTCCGCGGCGACATCGCGCTCCATCTGAACCGTGAGATTCTCTCCCTGCCGATATTCGAGTCCGCTAGCCAGGGCTGCCTGAAGGCGATTGCCCAACAGATTCTCACCGTGTTCTGCCGCCCCGAGGAGTACATAGTGCACTCTGGCGACGTACTCAAGTACATCTACTACGTAGTTAACGGATCTATGGAAATTCTCAAGGATAACATGGTGGTTGCAATTCTCGGTGAGCCGTTTAAAGTGCCTGAGTCTTTCACCTCGACCTGTCAGTCTACGGATAAAAGTGATCTTCGCTTCTTTCACATTTTGCCCATTCCTTGACTCGATCTATTCAATATCTACAGCTGTCTAGTCCATTCTTCGTCTTCCCACAGGCAAGGGAGACTTGTTTGGCACCGACATCAAAAACCCCGACGGTCTGATGCGCTCAATGTGCGACGTGAGGTCGCTGACCTACTGCGATTTGCAATGCATCGAAATTCGCGGCCTAATCCAGCTGCTGCAGCAATACCCGGAGTATCACGAGAAGTTCAAGGCCGATCTGCTGCAGGATTTGGCCTACAACATGCGCGAGGGCAGCGACATCGAGGTGAGGCCCCGATTAAAGAATTGACGGTGAAATCGAGTTTCTTATTAGCCAGTCAATCCCGCCGCACAGGAGGAGGAGGAATTCCTCAGGCAGCATGGCACAGTGATGCCCGCCGTCACTCTGCCCGTCATTGGTGAGGAGAAAGAGGATGACGTAGACGAGGTCGAGGCTGCTGAAGATGAACCAGAGAGAGCTGGGGCAGGATTGTCAACGGTTAACGAGAATGACGAAAAATCGTCAGAAGATGATGAAAGTTTCATAGAAACAACTACCAGGTGAGCCGAAATTTTTCTTCAACCAGTGAATTTATTTTTTAATATGATAATGCCACAAAATTTAAATAATGTCACTACAGTTAAAAAATTTAAATAGGGGACGCAGTAGTTCTAAGGTAGTTTAATGCGAAGGAGTGAGGTGGATGCTTAAGAGGAATAGGGTGTGAGATGCAGGGTTAGGAGGGGCAGGGAATGAAGTGGATGCTTTGGACGCTACGGAGAGAGGTGGGTGCTAAGGCGGGCAGGGAGTGAGGTGGGTGCTTATGCTGGCATGGAATGAGGTGGGTGCTTAGGAGGGCAGGGAGTGAGGTGGATGATTAGGCTGGAATGGAATGAGGTGGGTGCTTATGCTGGCATGGAATGAGGTGGGTGCTTAGGAGGGCAGGGAGTGAGGTGGGTGATTAGGATGGCAGGTAGAGAGGCAAATGCCTTAGAGGGCATGAATCGAAAGGTTTGCCAAGAGGGCACTGTTAATCTATATTTTCCCTTCTGTCTGTAATCCACCGACCATATTTGGAACGAATGCTCACTAACTACTATACACACAAATCAATGAGCTCCTTTAGTTAATTCCAATAATTTATCCTAAAAACTCTAACCTAAGAAGCCGTCGGCCACTCGGCGGCTCTCTGAGACGCTGGCTGGCTTCGTCCAAGTTAAAAATCGGCGGCTTTGGTGACAGCAGCAGTGCCAGGTAGCTACAAGCGTATAAGCGGTTTTCCAATAACTGGCACACAAAATGCTCGCCATTATCCACGCATGATGATGCTAGATTGTTTTGCATAGCAGTTTCAGCGTATTTCAATACTTTTCCTTTCTTTCATCCCAATAATTTAGTGCATTTGGATTGAAATGATTGGGCACAGATTGCTTACCATACCTAAGTTTTTTTCTGGTGTTGCTTGTGTTGACTTTATATGTGCAACATTATAGGACTATCTATAAAGGGTCTTTTATTTAATCTTTTTTTATTATTCCATATGTTTTCATGTACGAGTATGCTAGTAGTGGCAGTAGTGCATGTCGCAAATTACTGCAAGAATAATAAAATTTCTTTATTTGTTTTCTCATAAATGTTTAATTTTTTATGCTTTGCTCCTGGTTTTGCTGCCTTTTCTTTTTAATCTTTTGTCTTGAAACAGCTAAAAGACAGTCGCGAATTATATAGTCGCCACCCTACCCTGCCCCAATCCACAGAGCTCCGCCTGCTTTCTCGTCCAACTTGAGGTATTTCGGGGACAGCTCGGAGCAGCAGCAACGGCAGGAGCAGCGTCGCTGCAGCTCCGTTCGACTGCGCGCCGTCAGCGCCTGCAGCTTCGAGGAGGCGAACAAGGGGGCGCCGGCCGCTGCTCAGGCGCAGCCGCCGCTGCAGCCGCCCGCCCCTCTAGTTGGAATTCTCAAGCGGTCACGCGGTGATTCAACAGGTTCGTTTCTAGCGAGTGGGGGGGGCAAACAGGGGAGCTGGTGGTCAGGAGGAGAAGGATTCAAATCATGTAAATTATATTTTTCTACGGATTTTTCTATTGGCATAAATTAAAAGCGGGTCAAAAAACTTGCGCGCCTCGTGCCGCCCGCAGTGGATCTCACCTCCGCGGCCGTTCGCTGTCAAACTTCGTTCTCGTTTCGGCCCGGTCCGGTCCGACCGTCCAATTCGCTCCTAGCGAATTCGAATTGCTCGAGCCGACCGGTTGGCGTCGACGACACCGACGAACTGCGGCGTCTTCGAGGCGACGTTGCCGAGTTGAAAGCTGGCCTGGCCGGCGTCGCTGGCCGCCTGGCGGAGCTGGCCGAGCTGCTCGGGCAGAACCGACCTACTCGGTCGCTTGGCGAGTCAGCCGGCGTCGTTTTGCGGCCCAGCGACCCGGCCATTCTGACGGAGTGTCCTCGAAATAATGGGACCGATGCTGAAGATGAATTTGACCACGAAGACAACGAGGACCAGGAAAATGATGAGGTGGAGAGGCTGGTTAAAAGAATTAATTTTTGACTAATAGAGAAACATCGTACCTGCTTTTGATCAAATTGGTACAAAGCGTGCCATTTGTAAATTTTTCAATCATTTAGTTATTCTAAAGTTAAATTTGCTGCTTTTAGCGGCTCTCAAGAGCAAACGGAGAGAGAGCAAAACTTAATTTATTTTTTCTACGCACAAAGGTGTTATATAGCGCGCGACCAGAGGGCAAATGGGGAGGTGCGCATACGAAGCGTGAGTCAGTCAAAACAAGCTTAGCGGGCCGTCTGGCTGGGCGCGCCAACGCCCCAGCTAAGCAGGCTGCTAGTTTCAGTGCAACTGCACTGACGTGAGCTGGCCTGGCCGCCACACAGCTCCCCCCAGCACCGAGCTATGTGCCGAAGGTCGTCGGGCGACACTGGTGAGGCGGCTGTCGGCGGCTGGGGAGGGCGGCCTTGCGCTGCGCAGTTGGCTTGGACTCGTCGGCCGAGGCAGCTGGGCCTGCTGGAGGAGGCGTCGCCGGCGGCTCAGCGCCAGCGGGCTGCCGCGGAGGGCGGCCTCTGGGTCGCAGGGCCGGCTTTGGGATTGGGCTGTCCGTGTCGATGACCGCCGGCTTCAGCCTATCGACGGCCACGCGGTCGCGCCTGGTGCCCAGGTCTAGCAGGAAGGTCTTTGCGTCCCGCTCGAGCACCTTGAATGGGCCGTCGTACGGCCGCTGCAGCGGAGGCCGATGGCCGTCGCGTCGGACAAAAACGAACGGGCAGGTGTCGAGCGCGGCGGGCCAGGCGGCGGCGCGGCTGCCATGGCGGGATGTCGGAGGCGGCCGGAACGCCTGCACGTGACCGCAGAGCCGGGCGAGGAACTGGTCGTGATCGTCGGCGGGCGGGGCGGGCTGCAGACACTCGCCAGGCACACTGAGGGGCGCCCCGTAGACCAGCTCGGCCGACGACGCCGGCAGGTCCTCCTTGGGGGCCGTCCGGATGCCGAGCAGCACCCAGGGTAGCTCGCTGACCCAGGCCGGTCCCGACAGCCGCGCCATGAGGGAGGCCTTCAGCTGCCGGTGGAACCGCTCGACCAGCCCGTTGCTCTGCGGATGGAAGGCCGTGGTCCGGTGCAGCTGCATGCCGAGCAGCCTGGAGACGTTGGCCCACAGCTGCGACGTGAACTGGGAGCCGCGGTCGGAGGTGATGTCGCTCGGCACGCCGAACCGGGCGATCCAGTGGGCGATGAAGGCCGAGGCGCACGCTGCAGCTGAAGTGTCGGTCACCCGGATCGCCTCTGGCCAGCGGGTGAAGCGGTCCATGATCGTCAGCAGGTGCGTGAAGCCTTGCGAAGACGGCCGAGGCCCCACCAGGTCAACGTGCACGTGGGCGAAGCGCTGGTCCGGGACGCGGATGCTGTCCACCGGGGCGGCGACGTGCTGCTGCACCTTGGCCGTCTGGCAGGCGACGCAGGCGCGGGCCCACCGGCTGACGTCCGTGTTCATGCCGGCCCACACGAACTTGGCGGCGACGAGGCGCCGCGTGCTGCGGACCGACGGGTGCGCGAGACCGTGGATGGCGTCGAAGACGGCGCGGCGAAAGTCCGGTGGCACCAGCGGGCGCGGCCGGCCGGTGGAGATGTCGCAAAGCAGGGCGACCCCGGGGCTGAGCTGCAGCGGCTCGAGCTGGAGACTGGCGTCGGTCCGGGAGGCCGTGTCCGCCGTCTGCGCCTGGGCCATGGCGGCGAAGTCCACGCCGGGAAGCAGCTGCGGCTGCACCGAGGAGACCGTGCAGCGGGACAATGCGTCCGCCACCGGGTTGTCCTTGCCCGCCACGTGCTGGATGTCCGTGGTGAATTCGGACACGTAGGCCAGGTGCCGCTGCTGTCTGGCCGACCACGGGTCTGACATCTTCGACATGGCGGCGACCAGCGGCTTGTGGTCCGTGAAGGCGGTTAACGCGCGGCCCTCGAGGAAGTAGCGGAAATGTCGGACCGCGAGGTACAGGGCGAGCAGCTCGCGGTCGAAGGCGCTGTACTTCTGCTCGGGCGGGCGTAGCTGCCGGCTGAAGAACGCGAGCGGCTGCCAGGCGCCGTTGACGCGCTGCTCGAGCGCTGCCCCGACTGCCGTGTCCGAGGCGTCGACGGTGAGGGCGATGGGAGCGTCCGGCCGCGGGTGCGCCAGCATGGCGGCGGAGGCCAGCGCCTGCTTCGCTCCGTCGAAGGCGGCTGTCAGCTCGGGTGTCCACCGGACCAGCTTCTCCTTGCCGGCCATGGCCGCGTGGATGGGGCGCAGCAGCTGTGCGGCGCGCGGCACGAAGCGGTGATAGAAGTTGACCATGCCGGCGAACTCCTGCAGGCCCTTGACGGTGGTCGGCGGCGCGAACCGGGCGATAGCGTCCACCTTGGCGGGCAGCGGCACGGCACCACGCGCGTTGATCCGGTGGCCGAGGAAGTCGATCTCGCTGCGGCCGAACTCGCACTTGGCCGGGTTGACGATGAGGCCGCTGTCGGACAGGCGCTGGAACAGCGTGCGCAGGTGCTCCAGGTGCTGCTGCTGACTGCGGCTGGCTACCAAGAAGTCGTCGATCTTGGAGAAGACCGAGCAGCCGGCCAGGCGCGCCGAGAAGTCCTGGATGTGCGGCACCGGGTAGCGGTCGGGCACGGTGACGTCGTTGAGCCGCCTGAAATCGCCGCAGGGCCGCCAGCCGCCCGAGGCCTTGGGCACCATGTGCAGCGGCGAGGACCACGGGCTGCAGGACCGGCGCACGATGCCAAGCTGCTCCAGTAGCCTGAACTCCTCCTTGGCCACCGCCAGCTTGTCCGGCGGCAGGCGGCGGGGCCGGGCGTGGACCGGCGGGCCGCTTGTCGGGATGTGGTGCTCGACCCCGTGGCGCGGCTCGGCCCGCTGGAAGCTGGGCTCGGTGAGTGCGGGGAACTCGGCTAGCAGCTGGCTGTACGGGTCCGCAGCGGCGGCTGCGGCGAGCTGCAAGCGGGGCCCCGCGCCGTCCAGCAGGTGCACGCTGGCGAGCGAGCGGGCGTCCAGGAGACGCCGGTGCGGCAGGTCCACTAGCAAGCCGTGGTGCCGCAGGAAGTCGGCGCCGATCAGCGGGCAGGAGACCTCGGCCAGGATGAACGGCCACGAGCAGCGCCGGATGCCGAGGTCGAGAGTGAGATGGCGGGTGCCGAAGGTGCGGATCAGGCTGCCGTTGGCCGCGTAGAGCGGCGGCCCAGGACTGTGCAGCCGAGCGTCCGAGCCGGAGGCCGGAAAGATGCTGACCTCCGCGCCGGTGTCGACGAGGAACCGCCTGCCAGTCTGCTTGTCTGGGATGAGGAGCAGGCTGCTGCTGTTGCCGGCCGCCGAGCTGTTCACTGACGGCCGGCCTGCCCGTTTCCCGAGAAAGTGCACGGGGACTCGCAGCGGTGGGCCTTGGCGCCGAATCGGCGGTGATAGTAGCACCAGCCATTGCCCGGCTGCTGCTGCGCGGGCCGGCTTCGCCTGGTCCGGTGGGCGTTGGCTTCGCCGGCGCGGCTGCCGCTGGTGCTGGCTGCGGCGACTCCGAGCTGCGTGGACTGGACGTCTGGATCGGCTGCTGGCTGCCTCGAGGCCGCGGCGAGCTGCGGGCGGCTGGCCCACAGCTTGTCGGCGAGCTGCGCCGCCTGCCTCGGTTGCGTGAAATCCGCATTCGCCATGGCCAGGCGCAAATCCAGGGGCAGCTGCTGGCGGAATCGCTCCTCAAAAAGCAGGCAGGGCGGGTGGTCCCCCAGCAGGGCGAGCATTTCGTCCATCAGCTCGGACGGCCGCCGATCGCCGAGGCCGGACATGCTGAGCAGGCGGCTGGCTCGCTGCTCCCGAGTCAGTTCAAAGGTGGACTTAAGCCGCTCCTTCAGACTCGCGTACTTGTTCTCCCTCGGCGGCGCCTCTAGCACATCGAGGAGACGTTCTGCCGTCTGCTGGTCGAGGGCTGCAACCAGGTAGTTGTACTTGGTCTCGTCCTGCGTGATGCCTCTCAAGGTAAACTGGGCCTCTGCTTGAATAAACCAGGCTCGCGGCTGGGCAGCCCAAAACGTGGGCAGTTTGAGGGAGACGGCTGATTCGTTGGCCATTGTACGGAATGGCTGAGTCGGGCTCACCAATTTAGCGGCTCTCAAGAGCAAACGGAGAGAGAGCAAAACTTAATTTATTTTTTCTACGCACAAAGGTGTTATATAGCGCGCGACCAGAGGGCAAATGGGGAGGTGCGCATACGAAGCGTGAGTCAGTCAAAACAAGCTTAGCGGGCCGTCTGGCTGGGCGCGCCAACGCCCCAGCTAAGCAGGCTGCTAGTTTCAGTGCAACTGCACTGACGTGAGCTGGCCTGGCCGCCACATGCTCTATTTTCTTTTCCATCAATATGGGTCACTGCCTGAGGTATGTGCGGGGTGAGGTGGGTGCTGAGGTGGGGTTAGTTCAGGGTGAGGTGGTGCAAAGTTGGGTTAGTGCGAAGTGGGCTGGGAGCACAGGGAATAAGTGCGGAGTGAGGTGGGTGCAGAGTGGGGTTAGTGTGGAGTGAGGTGGGTGCACAGGGAATAATTGCAGAGTGAGGTGGGTGCAGAATGGGGTTAGTGCGGAGTGAGGTGGGTGGAGAATCGGTTTTGGGGAGTGAAGTAAACACAAGAGTGGCGAAGAGGGAGGGAGCTAGGAATGAATTCGTGTCAGGGTAAAAAAATGGGGATTGAGTTCTAGTTAGCAATTGTGAATCCACTGGCTCCAAATTTTAGCACCGCTAAGATCGAGTGACTTCTTAAAATTCTGATGTTTTACCATAATTCGATAAAATTTTTGTATAATAAAGTAGCATAAAAAAGCAGTGGAACTTTTTATTCGGAGTATTGACTGTTAAACTGCTTTTAACATTCACCGGTACTAAATCTATTTTAGATCTGTGAAACATGCGTAAAGACTATCGTGTACAATTAGCAAATTCATAAATTTGTCAATAAAAATCAACTGCTACGCCCAGTGGTTACTATTCAAGCATGTGGCAATCCTTTATCTGAAGGCTGTGGAAAAATAACGATTTGAGGATCTTAATCAGCATTCGAGACCTTAGGATATTGCAGTCGGTTGATGTAATTTTGGTTCCTTTTTGGGCACTTTGAGAATGGGATATTTAAGGAATCCGAACTTAATAAACTTAATACATATAACCGCCACCTGAAAAACCCTCTTTCATAAAAGGAAGAACAATGCAGGACCGCCTAAGCCAAAAAGAAGAACAAGCTCAAGCAACAGCAAAAACTTGCAATTCCGATGGAATTCGGCACAGGTTTTTCAACATCGATATGCGCTTCATTTATTCATAGTAAAACATATTTTGTATGCATTAGTAATATTAATATAATATATATAGTAAAGTTCAATGTTTGCCCTCCCGCTGCAGACTGTCAATAACAATGTGCTCATACACCAAACAGCTGTTCTCACATGCCTTGCTGCAGCGGAGGCGTGTGCAGGCGGTGTTAACTATATATATGCATTACGTAATAAATGACTGAAACTGGGCTCAACTCTAATAAGTAAGAAACTTTTAGGGCGGATTAGGCGTGGAACCATGGAACTAATGGAACAAACAAGAAATTATGTACCAAAACGACAATTCAAAATTCTGCGACTCACTAAAAAATCTGTTCAATTTGTATAGGGTTTGTTTCAGCGTGTTTGTCAAGAATTCAGTAAAAGTTTATGCAATTTTTTGTTTGTTTTTTTTTGGCAAAATAAACCTTTGAGGTGATTTAAGAAGCTGGATGAGCTGAATCGTGTAAAACTGTGTTTTAGATATTATTTAGCAAGGAAGTGATCATAACGGAGAGTAAGTGCGTCTTTGTGGGAGGCAAGCGGTGTAGACTCGGTGTGTAGAGTTAAGTTGTTTAGAGTGAGGTGGGGGTTACAAAGTGGAGCTTTGCGCCATTAGTTGGTGGAAATCTGGCTGATTGAGGTTCGTAAAGAGCCGGGCTTGTTCGGAGTGAGGTGGCTGTCGAGACGGGTTTGTGCGGAGTGAGGTGGCTGTCGAGACGGGTTTGTGCGGAGTGAGGTGGCTGTCGAGACGGGTTTGTGCGGAGTGAGGTGGCTGTCGAGACGGGTTTGTGCGGATTGAGGTGGGTGTAAATACATTTTTTACTGATTGAGTTGAGAAAGCATTGCGGAACGAGTACTAGAAACGAGTCAATAAGTTTTACTGTTGCTTTTCTGTCTTTTGTTTTGTCATTTTGGCCACACATGCTTTCGGCAACTAAAACTGCATGAATTTATGAGAGTAAAAAGTATTACTTTGCAAGGCAGTGCACACACCTGAGATGTTACGTTGAGAATGAGATAGGAATGAGAAAGACGGATAGATAGGAAGGGGAAGAAGGAAAAACAAAGAAGACGGCATTTAAGGAATTTAGGTAAGCGTTCAAGGCAGATTTGATGATACAGTGACTGGGACTTCTCAGTGCAAAAGTGCAATGCGCCAGTTCGATCATCTTTGCGCGACAACAAGAAGGAATTTGCCAGCACTGTCTGTGAGATGCGGCTGCTGGCTCACTGGATGCATGCGGCAAACTGCAGGTCAGGTAAATGGGTCAGCAAATCAAAAAGTAACTCCAGTCTAATCGCTAGTTAAACAAAAAAACTGGGCCTCTGACGAACTAATATAGATGACGCAAGAGGGAGGGACACGGCGACAGAGAGAAAAGCAAGTAAACAAAATATATATATACTATGAGACAAAAACGCTACTTGACGATACAGAGCTTCTGTAAGTCTCAGATAATTAATGCTGTTTAAAAAAAGTAAAAAATAAAACAAAACAATGTTGTCCGCTCACGCGCAGTCCGCATCCAGCCTCTAGGTCGCACCCTGACTTCTACGCACTAAAAAACAACTAAAAAAAAAGAATTCAGCAAGCAGCCTCGTGTGTCTGGAACTAAGGATCTCTAATTAAAACGTAAAAGTGTGAATCAATTAAAAAACTGAGCCTAAAGCAAGGAGGAACTGGGCTGCAGCGAGGGAGGGAGTGGATAGGCTGGAGCAGCGAGTCTGGCCTAACGCGAGTCAATCGCTGGGCAATTGCAATTCTGGGTCATCATTGCTGGCCTGTTGGGCGGCTTCTAGAAGAAACGCCAGGCCATGGTGTTTAAGCCAGAATTGTGGCGGCTGTGGCGGTGGCGGCGGTGGCGGCGCAGCTGGGCGGGGTGGCGTAGCCGGAGTCCGGACTGTCGCAGACGACCGCGCGGCCGACTGGGACCGCGGTGGGGCCGCTGGAGCCGCTGCTGCTGTTGCTGGCGTCCATGGCGGAAAGTTCCATCTCCTCTGCGAAGGGGGAAGTTCAGAGACATGTAAATAATTTAAAGGCAAAAAAATCTGACAATACTACTATAAGTAGGGTAGTCAGCTACACGCCGCTAATCTCAGAACAGGCATTCCTCATTTCCTTAACAAGATCCCCTTGTAAGCCAGGGCAGCAGGCAAATGCAGGCTGGAATCTCCCACCTGTCGTTCAATCTGGCTAAAATCTAAATTTCCGGCAGCTGATCAAAATCCCGCCGCACGAACAGGCAGTCTTGCCTTTTTTGTTTTGCTTCCCCTAAACCTGATACCCGTCAGTCAAAGAGCCCTACCCGCGCTTTTTTTCATTAAGAAACGAAATTTCTTGAGGCCGGGACCCGCCATGGCAGCTTTGCGCTTCCAGTGTAAAAATGCCACGCATAAAAAGTAAAACTTGTATTTTTAGAAGAGAAGATTGGCTTCTCTCTCCTGGCAGTTTTCAAAATTGGATTACTGCTCCCATTAGGCTGCGCAGAAAGATTTGAATAAAACGGTATAGAAGCGGGGAAAGAGTTGACAGAAAATTGCGCCACCCAGAGACTGGGGGACTCAGGGCGCGCGAGCCCCCGCTGCTGAATGCGTCGGGGGGTGGCGGCGCTGATAGGCGCCAGGTTTCCGGGGGATCTCCCACCGCTGCGTCGTTCTCCCTTTTCTACCATAATTTCAAACCTCCAAGCTTTTCAACTTTTCCCCTTTACTCAAAATAAACGCTTCATTCATTGTTCCTTTCAACTTCCTTCCGCCAAATCTTGCCTCTTCCTCCTCGCATTCACCAGCTCCTCTCTCTTCCCCGGCAACTCGCGACCCGACATAAAAATTTTTCCCAAATTCAAATCCCCAACAGCCAACCCCCCCCCCCCAAAATATAACTCTCCCCCTCCCCAGCACCTAGGAGAGCTGCCATTTTTTTCTAAGCTTGAGGGTTAGCCAAACTGGCAAATCACCAGAATTGGACTGCAATCGGGTAATTTGAGATTGGAGAGGGAAAACAAAGTGAGAGAGAGAGAGAGAGAGATGGGGGAGCCCGAGAGAAGGATTTGTGTAACACAGATTAAAGGATTTCCATGAAACACAGGCACGCAGGCACACATACACACAGAGGCAAGCACCAAAGTTTTGCATTTCTTAACGCAAGGCAGGTCCCAGTGCAAATGCTACACCCTGAACCCTGATCAATAGCTTTGCAGCGTTTGGGGCGGTGGCTGTGACATTTTATAAACGCTTTCGGCAGCTCGCGAATATAAACTATCCGACTAAATAGTTTGTTATAACGAATACTATATTTAGAGTACGCCCCTATAGTAAGTTAAAATGACTCCGGCATTTCATTTTAAACTGTTTTCAGACCTTCAGCAGGCAACAGCGGAAAGCGCCGACCCCCCTTCGGGGGTGGAATTTGAAGCTGTTGGGTAGCAGAAAATCATTCAATACTTGCCCGTGTATGCTATATGCCAGGACTAAGCTGAGAGGCTTGAGACAAAAATAGATTGATACGATATTAATGTGCTATCATAACAAGCAGCTACAGGCTTCATAACTTAATTTGATTCACTATTTTACCGGCACTTGTCTTCGAGTGAATCGCATTCGATTTAGTTTCAAGTTGGTTCCCGCTCCCTACTAGTTGATCGAGAAGGGTCTTCCGCTCCCGAGGATTCCATTAAGGCGGGTCTTCCGCTCCCTACGATTCCATTAAGGCGGGTCTTCCGCTCCCTACGATTCCATTAAGGCGGGTCTTCCGCTCCCGAGGATTCCATTAAGGCGGGTCTTCCGCTCCCTACGATTCCATTAAGGCGGGTCTTCCGCTCCCTACGATTCCATTAAGGCGGGTCTTCCGCTCCCGAGGATTCCATTAAGGCGGGTCTTCCGCTCCCTACGATTCCATTAAGGCGGGTCTTCCGCTCCCTACGATTCCATTAAGGCGGGTCTTCCGCTCCCTACGATTCCATTAAGGCGGGTCTTCCGCTCTCTACGATTCCATTAAGGCGGGTCTTCCGCTCCCTACGATTCCATTAAGGCGGGTCTTCCGCTCCCTACGATTCCATTAAGGCGGGTCTTCCGCTCCCTACGATTCCATTAAGGCGGGTCTTCCGCTCCCTACGATTCCATTAAGGCGGGTCTTCCGCTCCCTGCTAGTTCATGCCGAGGCTGGTCTTCCGCCTCAGCCCTCGCTACAAGTTCATTGAGGCGGGTCTTCCATTCCGCTCATCTACGCGCCTTAAAGTCGCTCTGTTAAAACAGCGACAGTGCGTGCCTGGCTCACTGAGACAACTGAGCAACAGAATACAAGGCGAAAAGTAAATACACCCAGCTAATTCCACAAACCGCAAGCCCTAACCCCCAGCAGTCGATCGTAATCCGGCAGAAGATCTCACGTGATCTAATGGGGAATTCTATCCCAATTCTGCTTCTTAGCTAGTTAACAATGAAAGAAAAGCTGGGCAACTTCCACCAAGACTCCGACCAGAAACTGAGGCCGCCTAAACAGTCACGCATCGCCGAGTGGAGAAAACCTGCGCCCTAGTCCCTCTTTCCAAATTTCTCCCTCTTTCACTCGCATTGTGTTGTTCGCTAAATATCCCATCTCATCTGTTTGCCCGGCAGCCCCCTGCAAACTGAATAATGGTGGATCACGCAGCGCATGAGCAAGACAGGGTCAGCATCCATCACGCTCTCTTCCCCCCTCCCTCTCTGAAGCATCGATGCGATGCGGATTTGTTTTATGCACCCCGTGTGGTAACGGGCAACAACGGAAAAGGCTTAGGCGAAATGCCAGATTCGCCAGCAAGCCTAAAAATCTCCCCCCCTGCCCCTGCAAGACCAACCATTTCGCCTGCGATTCAATTCTCTAAAAATTTGTTTCGAAGGCAATCCAGGGTTTCCTGCGCGGCCCAGCACCAGCAGCAGGGGGAATAGCGCGTATTATTTGTCTCGGCCCCTGGAAATCTTTCCTCTTAACCATCCCCTCAGCCCAGCCAGCTCCCGCGGGAACCGATGTCTGATGCGCAACAGTAACAGAGAATAATGTATGATAAATATATGACACTTTGCCGCTAGAAACTGTAGCAGGCTGAGAATTTCACACTGAGGCAGGGACGGCGCGCGCCTAGAAACAAGATGTGGCGGCTCTTGCCACCAGCCACGCGAAACCATGCAGGAATTGATGCAGCGAACAAAAAAAACCCAACCACCGTGACACTCTAATTGCTGTTGAATCTTCATCGCTCCGGGGAGTTTGTGGGAATGCCAGGCGCTGACAGCTTACCTACCCCCTCCCATCCCATCCATCCCTCCCTGTATCTCCAGGTGGAGCCGAAATCAATTATCTACCTGCTAAGGCTGGCCCTGGGAGTTTCGTTTCCTCGCTATTTTTTTCCGCACTCGCAGTTTTGCCAAATGATGAAGCTCTGCTGATACTTTCCCCCCCAATCTGTCTGGACCGCTCAATCAATTCAATTTATTGACTGACTAGCCAGCAGAGTCTGACAGCCGTCACATCCTGATGGGGAATTCAGGGGCCAGCTAGAAGTCACGTGACAGTCACGGACTCACGGCAACAAAACTCGAGCGGGCTGAACTTTTTGCAACCCGAACGCAATGGCAATGAATTTTGAATTTTGTGTTGATAAGCACGCTGATCTAAGGGGCTTTAGCTAGCTCTAGTCAGTCCTAATAGCTGCATGAGCACAAATGCAAACACAGCTAGACTGATGGGCTGAGTTGCAATATTTAACTAAGGGTCGCGAGCGGGGTGGCAGAGAGAGAGAGAGAGAGAAAGAGAGGCCGACTCAACCAGCAGTAATGAGCAGCGGTGAGCAGCAGTGAGCAGCTACCCGCCAAGCGCTGTGATCGCTCTCACAACCCGCTCATATCCTGTCAGGCGTTGGGCTCTCCCACGCATAACTGACTCGTAAAATTGCCGATCAGAAGCTAAGCTGCCTCTATATATATACTCTATAACTTTCTTCTTTTTTGAGCTAATTTTCTACAAATCGCTCATAGAGGATTTTTTCCTTCGACGAAAGTCAGCGACTTAGCGTTCGGTTCAGAAAGTGAGAGATTGTGCTGGGAGAGAGGGAGAGAGAGAAAGAGCTTAAAGCTCGAATGAATCGAACGAAGCAAGCGTGGGCGGTGGCTAGAAATAATAGTCTAATAGCAATTCTGCACACAAACCCTCGCGACTCGCCTCTAGAAGCAGCAGCAGCAAGCTTTAACCCATTTTTGCAACACCCGCCACCTCGCTTCTACACGAAACTCTTCGCTCAGCAAGGAGCAGCAGCAGCAAAGAGAGGGAGGGAGGGAGAGAGTCTGAACGAGCACTCAAAAGTGTCTGAGGCAGCTGAGTAAAAGAGGGGAAAGGCAAAAGAGAGGAGAGTCAAAAGCTTTAATGCTCACAGTCCAAAGAGCGCCAGGACACTGGTTGAAGGGGCTAACCCAGAGCCTTCCCGGAAAGAGAAATAGAAGCACTTGTGAGGATGGCAAAGCGCGGTTGCGCGTTCAACGTCTTTGCATGTCCAGCTATTCCTCCAATCTTGCTTCCCGTCTTTTTTAAGGCCTTGCAGCCTCTCATCATATTCCGCCGTTTCGGCTTTATTTAATCCGCACGATCTTAGCTAACTGACCTCGAATCCAGCGTTCCACTCGCGCACGATTTCTTATTCCCCCTTTTCTTCTTCCTCTTTGCTCTCTCTCTTCCAAGTCTAGATCAAAGGGCTTGCCCAGCTGCCCTGGGAAGAAGACGGAGAAAAAAGACATTGGAAGACAAATTTTAGCGTGTGTATTGCGTCCAGACCGTTTGCGCAGGTGGACCAGGCCGGTAACAATTAAGAAGTTCAGTCTTCTCCCTTTCAGATTGGACAGTTCGGAGGCTAAAGTGGCGGCTTGAGGTGGCCCCACGGGAACAAGGTATAGAAAAAGGCATTTTTGTGTGGGATTCCGGACGCACTCCTCGGATTTCGTCCCAGAAAAATTGGGCCCACTGATTGTCAGATAACGGAGGAAGACAGATCCCATTGCGTTGGGCTGCATGGAGTCAGGAGGGCAGTCGGCTTAGGAATTAGGCAATGGGAACAACAAGGCCGACTGTCCCTCTAAAGTTCGCATTTCCTAAAAACTCGGATCGTTTTGAACTGAATTGCGCTAAGAAGCTGGATTTTTTTACTTGAATTCCACCCGCAGCCAGGGGAGAAACCAGCGAAGAAAATTGAGAGAGACGGCGAGGGGGGAGAAGGGAAAACTGAGGCAAGCTATGCAGATCCTCATTGGATGCACTTTTAAAATCTCCATCATCATTTGGAGGCTGGTGCCATCTTCCAATATGGCGATTCCCTATGCCAGCAATCTCCAGCCCGCCTCACAGCCTCCCTGGCCGAGCTCCATCTCTATCTCTGTTTCTCTCCCCTCTCCGACAAAGCCGACCTCTGGCGAACGCTTGGAAGCGATGCATCAATTGACAGGCTAAACTGGGCGGAACAGCGCCGCTTCATTAACGGGGAATAGTTTGGCTATAGCGATTCTGGCCGGGCTGAAATTTGATCGATTCTTCTGCCCCGGCTCAACTGTTTCGAAATGTTTTGGAGCAGATCGGAAAAAAATCACAATTATTTATACAGAAGCGATGCAATATTTTTGTTACAGACTAGCAATATAGGGGAGAGAGTGGAGGGGCAGAGATTTTTTGGCTGGGAAAACGGATGGCCTCAATAATAGAGGCCAAGCCTATTCAATAAGTGTAAGACAGGCGAGCCCGGTTGGATGGGGAAGCTTTTGACATGAATGGGAATAGAAAGCCGCACTCAGCTTCAGGCCTCTAAACCGGACCTGACGTGCTGAACAGCGCGGCGGTCAGCGCGCTGCTCAAATTCCCCTCGCGCACTCTATAGCTACTCTCCTTCTCTCCCACTCCCCCTCCTACGCTCTCACCGGGAGGGAGGCCGAGACTTCAACCGTCCCGGTGAGGCAGCTCACACGCCTGTGATTGATGCGGCCGTGAGAGAACTAGCTATTTAGGCTTCGGGCATCGGAGGCCAGGTGGAAGGCAGACTCCTCACCATCACTAAAGTGGATTGGCAACTTACTAAAGAGCGGATTGTACAGACTAGATGGTGTTAGATGGAGAGTCTTGTTCTAGACAGGCCAACATATAGATAGCTATAGCTAGCTATGGTGCTCTTTCCCTTTCTGTTTCTGTGCCTGTCTCACTATGTTATTGTAGTCTCGCTCTTCCTGTATCAAATTAGTCTTTCCCTCTGTCTTTTAGAAGAAGCAATTGACGATTGATACGGACCCTAGTTATAGCAACAAGCAGAAACTGCTTTTTGGCCGCAGCTCTTGCTGTCAAGAAGAACCAACTTATAACACTGCAACCCTCGCAGCCCACACACACACACTCGTTGAAAAACGCTGAAAGCAAGGAGACGGAGAGAGAGAGAGAGAGAGAGAGAGAGAGCTGTGGCTCTCCCACTTATTTTCTGCTTACGCAGTTACAGCAGCGAGTCGACTGCCATGTTAGACAGTGATAGCCCACCTTGTCCTTGCCTGCCCTTTTCGCTCTCTCTCTCTTTTGGTCTATCACTCTCCTAATTTCTTTTCTTAGCTTACAAGGGTGTGGCAGAATAGAGCCTTACTGTACAATTGCGCCACCAGAGCTTAAATTTACTTTCTGAAGTTGCGTGGCAGCTTGTTGTCTAAATATAAACCTGACGAAATTATGAGAGATTATTTTTTGCGTGCAGCCACCCCCCCTCACCTGAACTGGCTGATGCGGCTGAAATCTCTGACACATTGCGAGACCGCCAGGCCGGGTCAGCTAAGTCATTGGTGCTCGTGGCGGCAGCGGCTGCGGCAGCGGCGGCGGCTGCGGCGGCCTTCTTGGTGGACTTGGCCGCTGTCAGCTGGCGCCGCAATGTGCGCAGTTGGCGCCTCATCTGCTCCCGGCGCATCAGCAACTCCTTTTTGCGCCACTGGGCCGCGTTGAGGTTGGCGGCTTGCTCGGCGCTCAGACTCTGCAGCTCCTGCGGGTGCGGGTTCGGGGGGGCTGGGCGGTTGAGAATAGTTGCGATGTCTGGATGAATGAATGCGACACTCTGGTGCCACCGATCAGAGCTAGATAAGACTAGATGATTGACAGATTTGGGATCTAGATGTGAAACTAAACGTCAGATAGACATAGGCTAGATGTGAGACTAGATTCCAGATAAACATGAGCTAGATGTGAGACTAGATTCCAGTAGACATGAGCTAGATGTGAGACTAGATTCCAGATAGACATAAGCTAGATGTGAGACTAGATTCCAGATAGACGTGAGCTAGATGTGAGACTAGATTCCAGATAGACATGAGCTAGATGTGAGACTAGATTCCAGATAGACATAAGCTAGATGTGAGACTAGATTCCAGATAGACATGAGCTAGATGTGAGACTAGATTCCAGATAGACATGAGCTAGATGTGAGACTAGATCCCAGATAGACATGAGCTAGATGTGAGACTAGATTCTAGATAGACATGAGCTAGATGTGAGACTAGATTCCAGATAGACATAAGCTAGATGTGAGACTAGATTCCAGATAAACATGAGCTAGATGTGAGACTAGATTCCAGTAGACATGAGCTAGATGTGAGACTAGATTCCAGATAGACATGAGCTAGATGTGAGACTAGATTCCAGATAAACATGAGCTAGATGTGAGACTAGATTCCAGTAGACATAAGCTAGATGTGAGACTAGATTCCAGATAAACATAAGCTAGATGTGAGACTAGATTCCAGATAGACATGAGCTAGATGTGAGACTAGATTCCAGATAGACATAAGCTAGATGTGAGACTAGATTCCAGATAAACATAAGCTAGATGTGAGACTAGATTCCAGATAGACATGAGCTAGATGTGAGACTAGATTCCAGATAGACATAAGCTAGATGTGAGACTAGATTCCAGATAGACATAAGCTAGATGTGAGACTAGATTCCAGATAGACATAAGCTAGATGTGAGACTAGATTCCAGATAGACGTGAGCTAGATGTGAGACTAGATTCCAGATAGACATGAGCTAGATGTGAGACTAGATTCCAGATAGACATAAGCTAGATGTGAGACTAGATTCCAGATAGACATAAGCTAGATGTGAGACTAGATTCCAGATAGACATGAGCTAGATGTGAGACTAGATTCCAGATAGACATGAGCTAGATGTGAGACTAGATTCCAGATAGACATGAGCTAGATGTGAGACTAGATTCCAGATAGACATGAGCTAGATGTGAGACTAGATTCCAGATAGACATGAGCTAGATTTAAGACTAGACTGACTGGGCATGAGTCTACGGAAACCAGACTGATCCAGGGATTCCGTATAATGATTACCGAAAAATCGCATTTCCTACTGCCTGGCTGGGATCATTTCTCCGCCCGCTCCGAACGGTGCCATTGATTTGAAAGGAGGCCCAATAATCCCATTCTGCCCCCCCCGTCCGGACAGCGCTGTGAAAAGCGTGCATTTTGATTTTTACAGCCAGCCAAGCAATTGGGGCTTAGTTGCCGGGGCCCGTACAAATAATAAAACAGACGCGATCGCTGTCGCACGATAAGCCAGTCAGTCTGCTTAATAAAAAGCGCTAAGGCCTCGGGAGCAGCCAGCATGCTAACGCCGAAAACGCATGCATAGATAAGTGGCAGCAGCCCTCTGGTGTTCAGCATTTGGCGGGCAATCATCGGCTATTCAGCATTCGGCCGGGCTGATGAACTGCCTGCAATACAGGCCTAGCTATTGCAGGCAGTCAACAATTACCTGACCCGTGTTTACGATGGTGTCACCCTGCACTCCCCCCACCCCTGGCCAGAATGGGAATCGGATTGCTTGGACAATTTCTTCCCACTGGCCTTAACTATAGTTCGGCTTATCGCTCCACCTTTCAAATCAGGACTGGCCTGCCATAAGCCTGCCACGCAGAGGTGGGGGACCGTTAGGGGGCTGGGGGTGGGTTGCCTTATTCATCCCTTACACCGACTTACCGCCTTGCATCAGAGCCCAGTTGCCCACGTACCAGTCAGTCAAGTGGGGCCGCGGCAAAGCCTTCTGCCCAATACTCCCCCTCAGCGCTGACACACAGAGAGAGAGAGAGCTGAGAGTTCGCCACAGTCAACTCCGCGCACGCACAGGCCCACCTCCCCTAACTCCCAAATCCTCCAACCCCCCTTCCCCCCTATTTCCCGGCTTCCTTCATCGGCGGGCGCCGCTTGTGATTACAGTCAAGTGGAGGGTGGGAACGGGAATAGCAAGGCCAGAACGAGAGTTATAAGAGAAGGAGCGAGGAAGATTTAGGAAGTGGGATTTTTTGGAGCTAAAGCTTTGAAGCCATTTTTTTGTTAATCCCCGCATTGCATTCACTGACTGGCCGGGGCCGCCCCAGTGTTGACGCACGCCACGAGTACCACGTGAGAGTCGTGGAGGGGATAACGTTTGCTAACAGTGGGCAGGGAGAGCTTGGGAGAAACATTTTCAGTAATAACAGCAAGCGGCGCGCGATGAGGGCCCGCAGCCAAGCCAGGTACATGACTCACGCCCGCCCCACCCCGCCAGTCCGATGTGCTCAAGACCCTTAAGAAGAGTGTTGCTTTCGCAAAATAATTAGCGATAGGGATGAAGACGAATCTAGCGCATCGGGGATGCTCAAGCAGGGGATGAGGCGCCGGGGGGTGCTAAGTCGACAACGAGGCGACGGACCATGGCAGGCTGGCCGCATCAACCCGCGCTTCCCTATAGTTGATTCGCCTTCCCTTTCCCTATCTGTCCCTTTCCATCTCACTCTTTTCCCTGCCCCTTCTTTTTCTTCCGCGTTTCAAACTGAGAGACCCCCTGGCTCGCTCTGCCAGTTCCCGATAGCTCCCGTGAGCTGGATCAGGCGTTTGAAAAGAAACTTTAAAAAATGAATAATGCAACTCTCGTGATTTTTTTCGATGGAAATTCCCGATGAAAAACAGAAATAAAGAGAAATAGTAAAGAGCGATGGTAGAGCGGGGAGAAAAGCAAAAATAACTGGCAAGAAGACGACTGGAACAACGACTGACGGCGAAAGGAAGAAAAGGGATGACCCGGCAGGATTGGACAGGCAAGGGAGGAGCTGCTCAAGAAAAGTTCAGCTCCTATTGCGGAGCAGTCCCAGGGGACCCCACTCCTAGGGGCCGGGATGCGCCCCCCCCCCCTGAGAAGAAGCGTTGGAGACTCGAGAAGGCAAGCCGCTGCGACAGCCAGCAAGCAGGGTGGAAGAAAGAAGAAAAATTGAATTTAGTCAATAAGCAGCGTTCGGGAGAGAAGGCCTCGCGATGTGGAAGTTGGGGTCCCCCCCTGCGCTTCGGTTCTTTCTGCAAGATTGATGTAAACCCACAGGCCTTCCCGCGGCATCCCCTGCTGAACCGATATACTCCCCTTGGCTTCCCCTATCCTCTCTTCGCGGCGCTCCTTCACTCTTCCTCTCACTCTCCCTTTCCTCTCTCTGCTTCAGCCCGGGCGGACCGGCGGCCCATACGGGCCCAACCCCAAACTTGATGAGGAAGCAAGCGGCCAGGCCCAGCCTCCGCCCTATATTTTCTCCTGCTTCTTCTTCTTCGTCTTCTTCTTCTTCAAAGCTCTTCGTTTCTTGCTTGGCTTTCCCGAGGCCTCCGCCCCCGCCTCATCCTCCTCGGGTGCGTCGAACCCTCCGGGGCCGTCGGTCTTGTATTTCCCTCCACGCCGCTATTACCAAACTCCCGAATCCCGCATTCATATAGATCCGCTCCGAAACAGAAGCGGAATGGCTTCAATAAATTCGGCAAACTCAAGCCCAATAACCGTGGCTTTGCAATTATCACTACATTATTGAAAGTAGCATTGATCTGGCCGTGGGCAGCTTTAGAGGGACTCACCTTGAGATAGCTGTGGGATCGGTTGAGCACGTTTAGCATTGTGAGCCGGTTGGCCTGTCCCGGAGACATCGGCAGCTGGTCTCTGAGCGAGTCCAGGCACTGCCGGAGGTGAGCTCGCCTGGAAACATTCGGGTGCAAGTTTTCTAGTTGATTTATATAGTCACATTTTTTAGGAGAAAAGAACGCTTTTCCCTAACTGGGAATCGGTTGAACCTTTATCGGCATGGGAACTTGGCTCAACACAAAACACTTCCCACTGCTTTGACAGGCTCTTCTAAACAGGAAAAATAATGCCCCAATAAATTTTGGGTCACAGTTCAAGCGCACTTAGCACAATCAGTTAAGAGCTTGCTCTAGGCTCACTTTAGAAGCTAAGAGAAAGCAACAAAATATATCAGTCAAAGTGTGAGACTTGAAAGAGCTTTTATTACACAAATTTTATTACAAGACAGCAACACAGAATATTTTTACACGCATAAGTCGCCCCCTGTATTTTTGGCCATATTTACAAGGTGAGGGGGGTTGTGAACTCCGGCCCAGACTGACAGACAGACTTACCCTGTAGTACAGACAGAAGAAAAGCAAAACAGAAAGAGATGGGACCGACTAAACAGGTTTTTGGTCAAGGCTGCAACCGATAAAACATATTCGAAAAGGGGGGGACTGCATGGCTTCTTCATTCACCTGACGAAGAAAAAACTGCGACACGCATATCCACAGAGGGGCCTCACCGAACCTACCCACTCACTGCACGGTAGACCCACCCAGGCACGGGGCGGCCCACCCAGAGCGCCTCCGTGCCTGCGCATCTTATTAAGTTAGAAAACTGCAGGCACAGAGCTTGAAGCGGGGGAAAGTTAAAGAATAAATTATAATCCAACTTGCCTGTTCTTCTCCAATTCGTTGTGCGACGACCGACTGCTAGCTGACTGGATTGTTCGCCGATGCTGCTGCTGCTGCTGCTGCGAAGACGGCAGCGAGCTGGCCGGAGCAGAAGACGGCGCCGTGGACACAGCCGTTGCAGGGACGGGTTCGAGTCTGACCCGACTGCCAGGCACAACTGGCACTCGAATAGCTGTACCAGTTGGCACGCGAAATCCATTGCCAGTCAGCTGGTGCCGCTGCTGCTGGGGTTGCTGCAGAGATCCCGCTCTGACGGCGTGCATTTGAACGCTATCGCTGTTGATGCTGTCGCGGCTAGCAACTGAAGACGGAAGAGTTTATTTCTTCCTGCCAGATTTTATTCTTTAGATGGGAAAAATATGAGCAGAGTAACTTACTTTGTAAGTGGGATGTTGCTGCTGATGCTGGTGCTGCTGCCACTGCTGCTGGTGCTGGTGCTGGTGCTGGTGCTGGTGGTCTGAGCGGCCTGGAGGACTGCTGCTCTATGAGCATAGCAGCTTCGTATAGCATGACGAGACCGTTGCTGCTGTAGCCGGTTTTAGTTCCATATCTGCGCATGTTTGCTAGTGCTCGAGCAATGACGAACGGAACGGAATAAGTATTGTTTATTCAAAAAAGAAATCAGATTGGAAACCGGTTTGAGTCGGAGACCAAGAAAAATTAGTTTTTCTAACCTAAAAGCAACTAAAGAAGGCAATGGTGGAGTGAGAAGCGATGACAGAGCGCGAAAGAAAGCTATAATGAATAACAGGAAAAGATTAGTTGGGGCTCGGCCCTAGGCTAGTTGAACAAGAATGATGCGCGCGCTAATTGATTGCGTAGAAATGAAGCGGCAGTTGAGATTTTTATACCCCTCGTCAAAGCGTGGGTAAGGACGTTTTCTGGGGAGAGGGTTTGAAGCATAGCGGTTTGAAGCCACCCCATTGGCCATTCATGGGGGAATCCCCCACGTGGGTAAAAAATAGCCTTAAGTTAGAATTGAAAGTCCAAGGCCGATAAGACCGATGTGTACATTAGGTTGTTGCCAGAGCTAGTAGGAATGAATAAAGTTTTTCAGTATGTTCGCGTGGCCCGTAGGCCAGAGCCAATTAGAGCCCTCCAAGCAAGCACAAGCTATGCGTGCAGAGAGGACTAATTGACAAATCTAGCGAGAATTCACAACGAGCATTCACAATGTTCTTAAATTATATGTAATGTACATTGATTCCCTCCGCACAGAAGACGATGTACATTGCCACGCCTTCCTAATCTGAATCTCTCCCTAGTCTCCACGACTCGTCAGCTTAGTCACGTGGCTCAGAAAAATGCTAAGCGAAGCAGAGGCAAGGCAGCAATAAGCTGCTGTTATTCTTTTCTTTCCCTTCCCACGCCACGTAGCAAGCAGGGACCCAAATCCCTCCTTTTCATGTGGTTTCCTTCCTAACAAGGCAGCCCCACTGCACTCTGGGGAGAAACAAAGAGGAGGAGGGGAAGGGATCAGGGCTTTTTCAGCTGTGCGATAATACAATTTCTTTCAGGAGCAGCATTATTTTCACCTGCATGCACTTTCCAGTGCAACTATTTTTTTCCTTCTTTGTAATTCTCAAACGCGAAACAAGAATTTGCTGCTGCGGTTAGCAAGGTTACTGATAAACAATACAATTTTCCAGCTACCCAGGTGCAGTGGGAAAAAAAAGCGAGTCAATTGGAATTAATTACGAGGCAATAAATTTTGCCCAACAGAGCGTAAACTGCTAAGCCTGTGGGAGCTGATTCACACATGTTACCGAATGCTAGTCCATGTGCGCCTTGTGAGCCTCCACTCTGTAGAAACCCAATTTCTTTCATTCGACTCTCATTAGCTCTCATAAGCCATAAAGCCTTCAATCAGGGCGCCCTTGCTCTCCAATATATCCATTTCCCTTGCCCCACTCTGCCTAGTCAAGCGGGTGGGCGCTTGCGAATCTCGAAAAAAGCGAGAGAGCGATAGAGAAGATTTTCTTCTTTTCCAAAGCCGCGATTGCCCGGGCGCGCTTGAGTAACCGGAGATCGAGCATAGCTTGTGCAAAAATATGGGAGAAATCACTCAGTTGCTCGCTATGAACAGACCGATGATGTCTCTGCTAAAAGCCAGCCAGAATGACTTAAGGAAGGAAGTTTAGCTTATTTTAAAACGTTTTTCCAGAGGTTTTCCTTTGTCAGCAGCTACTGACGGGGGACCGGAGCTTTATTTCGGCCCATCCCCACTCACCTGCGCCAAACCGGCGCCCTATTTATCCCTCGCACTCATCCTTAGACCCCTCCCCCCGGGGTGTTCGCTTTGTAGATAGGGATTTTTGCCAAAGAACAAAGAACTGGAAATGGAGCTCACGAAACTTCTAAGGCACTAATTAAAGGAAGCCCCTCCCTTCAACTCTAGCCTCGAGCCTTTAGTCGGCGCTTTTTCTACGTCAAAAAGGAGGCCTTTTGCTTCTCGCGGATCTTCTGCAATCCTAAATAAAGGGTTTCGGGGTGCAGAAATAGTCAGAAATAGCGAGCTATCCTGCTGAACTTGCCTTCGATACTTCGTAGCTTTGATTCGAGTGGGCCGTGTCTAACAGTATAGTAAGGAGAAAAGCGAGCGCGAGTCAGAGTCAGCTCACTACAAGTTGCGATACAATTCAATGACATGCATGATTGTGATAATAGGCTAATACCCTTCAGGCAACTTTGCGTCGAAAAAAAACAAAATGGAGGTAGTTGGTTGGCTATCTATATTTTAAGCCATAGCGCAGCGCGTTTGCATGGCTGGCAATTATTAATTAACTAAAGTGGTCCTCGCAGCTGCTGCCAAAAAGAGAGCTCTAACTGTTTCCAAGGCTTAGTGGCCCAGAGCCGTGCTGTGAGCAGTTAGCCACAAATCGGCCGTGCCCTCAGCCAGGGGATATTAGTCAATGCTTCAATGCGCTATTGTGAAGCGGAGTTGGTGGGCGCTTTGCTCACAACTCGCAGCTAAAGCCTTCTCTATATAGAAGGCCGACACTTAGTTTGACAAGGGCTTTAAAATGAGGAGGATTAATAGCAAAGTGAGCAGGGTTGGATCGAGCCAAGGACCGTGGATCGGGCAAAGTAAGTATGGACTGGAAGAAATAAAATTCTAAAGCGAAAGATGCGCGCTGAGAATTAATGAAAGCAGGATCCGATTCAAAAGTGATTAAAATCAGAAGCTCCAAATGCTGCTACTGGAACGGGGAAGATACAAGGGGAATGCCCATCTCCTCATGCTCCGGTCCGGATTGCCCTACAAGAGGTCCTTTATTTGAGCAGAGCTCAAGAGCCTCGACTGAGAGCAAGGTAATCGCGCTCTCCACAAAAAAGCGAAGTGCAATCGGGGTGGGGGGCAGAGCCGTACAAAAGTCAATTAGTGACAGCTTGTTCCGGCTCAGTCACTTGACCGCTGCAGAGGACAAGAGCGGCGAGGGTGGAAAGAGAGCTGAGAGCTGAGAGCTGCGACTCATTATCGCATTTAGATCGGCTTTGCGTGGTGGAAAGCTCAAACTGCTTCTGCGCACCGCCCCCCCCCCCCCCTGCACCTAGTTTCCTCCATCACACAGACCTCAGCTTCTCCAAGCTCCGAGTCCTTATCCGCATCGGTTTCCTCCCAAGCTTTGAGACCGAATCGCACCGCTATCAGGGGAATAATCGATTAGGCCGCTGCTCCAAGAGTGTGGGGAGATCGAGCGCTGAAGGGGGTTTGAGGCACCGGGACTGGGGAAATATGAAGAGCGACTTGGGAAGATGATAAAGGAGAGGGAAAATGGAGAGACGAAGTCTGTTCATCTAAATCTTCATTCCACGGCCCCCTGGCTATGGCTGTGCTAAAAAGACCGCTGCAGCAACTTCTCAAAGGCATTTTGAGACGGGTCTGCCTGCCTGCCTTGTGACTTTCTTGTCTAAACCGCAGCCTCAGTTGCTCATGATGCAATCTGACTTGACTTGCTTAATTAAATCGTCTTGTTTGGCTTCTTAGAAAATAATTCTGTCCCAATTTGCCATCAGATTTTCGAATTCTCCTTGGGTGTCGGGGCTCAGGATTCACGCAAACCAGGCAAATGTTTCCCATGGAGAAGATAATTAGATGATTGATGGCCTATTCTTTGATTTCAGTTTGATTGATTACTTTGATCACTTTGATTTCGTGCTCTAGCAGAGGTTTATCTGGACACGAAGCTGAGGTTTATCTGAATCAGAGCTGAGGTTTATCTGAGACGGAGCTGAGGCTTATCTGAGACGGAGCTAAGGTTTATCTGAGACGGAGCTGAGGTTTATCTGAGACGCAGCTGAGGTTTATCTGAGACGGGGCTGAGGTTTATCTGGGACGGAGCTGAGGTTTATCTGAGACGGAGCTGAGGCTTATCTGAGACGGAGCTGAGGTTTATCTGAGACGCAGCTGAGGTTTATCTGGGACGGAGCTGAGGCTTGTCTGAAACGGAGCTGAGGTTTATCTGAATCAGAGCTGAGGCTTATCTGGTACGGAGCTGAGGTTTATCTGGGACGGAGCTGAGGCTTGTCTGAAACGGAGCTGAGGTTTATCTGAATCAGAGCTGAGGCTTATCTGGTACGGAGCTGAGGTTTATCTGGGTCGGAGCTGAGGCTGACACTTATGAGTGAATCAGAAATTCATAGAAATTTTCATTACGTTCAGACTCCATTGCTGCAACTCCAGTCTTATCTTATCGAAACTAATATGCACCAGTTATCCTAATGAATTGCTCTCTAATCTTTCTTTGAGGATAAAACAGCTCTTGTTAGTCTCCATTAGTCTAGTTGACCGAAAACTCTGGTGCGCTAACCGGCTGCACTGACAAAAATATCATCCAGCTCCCTTATCTTGTTAACCCATCTAGTCCAGCATCTCTGCTCCATCTTTCTCTTATTTAACCGGAGGCTCCCCCCAGCCTCTTGGGGCAGTTTAAGGGAAGAAGATGAGGGCCGAAAAAAAGCAATGTGGAAAAAATATACAGAAGGCGAGAGAGAGAGAGTGGAGTGAGTGCGAGGAGGGGATACGCTCGGCATGCGACGTTGGAGCGAGGGCGGTCGGGGGACTTGAAAGATGGGATAAACACTGCCGCAGCGACTAAAGGGGTCGGGAAGGAGGAAATGGTGGGGAGGAGGGTCTGCGAGGGCCATTAACGCTAACCCCGGAGCCTTCGAACAGATTATTGATCAAAGCGGGTAGCCAGCCCCAATACAATCGGGCACGACTCGAGCTCATCAACTCTGGGATGGCCCCCCCCGAGCCTGCTTTTATCCTCCAGTCACTCCGCCATCCTGACTCGACGCACTGCCGGCATATTCCAGCTTCTGTGCTGTCTGTCTCATTCTACTGCACTGTCTGTCTCATTCTACTGCACTGTCTGTCTCATTCTACTGCACTGTCTGTCTCATTCTACTGCATTGTCTGTCTCATTCTACTGCGCTGTCTGTCTCATTCTACTGCGCTGTCTGTCTCATTCTACTGCATTGTCTGTCTCATTCTACTGTGCTGTCTGTCTCATTCTACTGCCCTGTCTGTCTCATTCTACTGCATTGTCTGTCTCATTCTACTGCATTGTCTGTCTCATTCTACTGCATTGTCTGTCTCATTCTACTGCGCTGTCTGTCTCATTCTACTGCGCTGTCTGTCTCATTCTACTGCATTGTCTGTCTCATTCTACTGCATTGTCTGTCTCATTCTACTGCGTTGTCTGTCTCATTCTACTGCGTTTTCTGTCTCATTCTACTGCGCTGTCTGTCTCATTCTACTGCGCTGTCTGTCTCATTCTACTGCATTGTCTGTCTCATTCTACTGCGCTGTCTGTCTCATTCTACTGCGCTGTCTGTCTCATTCTACTGCCCTGTCTGTCTCATTCTACTGCATTGTCTGTCTCATTCTACTGCATTGTCTGTCTCATTCTACTGCGCTGTCTGTCTCATTCTACTGCGCTGTCTGTCCCATTCTACTGCGCTGTCTGTCCCATTCTACTGCATTGTCTGTCTCATTCTACTGCATTGTCTGTCTCATTCTACTGCGCTGTCTGTCTCACTCTACTGCGCTGTCTGTCTCATTCTACAACTTTTCTATCTCATTTTGCCACACATTGACCACCTTGTTATAGAAATTTTTACGCTCGTATCTTGTTTAACTCTGATGTTATTTCTGCAAGTCGCATGCCTCGTGCGCTGGTCTTTTATCTTCAGATTATCGTTCTCAAGTGCCTGCATGGGATCACGAGCAAATCTCGCAGTCTGGAATTGCAAACGTGGAACAAGTAGAAATAGAGGATAAATAAACCAGAACAAAAAATAAGAGGATAAAGGCTGTAGCGACAGAAAACTAATCAAGTCCCTTGCCACATTTTCTTTTTTTGATATGTTTCTGTGTCGCAGAGTCCGGCAGTATCGCAGTCATTTCTCAAATAATTTATTAGCTCCAGACAGTCTTACGATGGAGATGCAGTCTCTCCAGCCCCGTCAGCCTCAACTTTCCACACCAGGACGAAGGAAGTTGTGGAGAGGATTTGCTTCTCGAAAGTTTTTCCATCGCCCTCTCTCTCTCTCATGGAAGCCCCGCAGCACTGGGGTGTCAGGGAATGAGAACCGCAGCGGGGTGTTGTGTGCAAGGGAAGAAGGAAGCTGAGCTCATCGTCTGCAATAATCCCAAAGCCGCGGGAATCCAGCGTGACACACAACACACGCTGGTCTCTTTCCAGCCTCTGTCTCAGTCGACCCTTTTCTAGCCCTTGTGAAATGATATCTGGAGGGAGCATTTGGGAAGCTTTTTGACTGAGTCAACATTCTCCCACTAGGGCCGCCTCCCAGTCTCCCTAGCCCTTCTTCATCGGTTTCCAGCGCGAACACGGCAGCCAAACTGGCACCTACCGGGGAGTGATCCTTCCCAGCCAGATCCCTAACTCCTCCCATCCCCGCTTGCCCCGCGCTTCTTTCCTAATCTGGCCTTCAAAATCTGCGTATAGACATTCATTGGATCTGTTTTGGCTTGCTGCTCGAGGCAAAATGAGAGAGAGAGAAGAGGAGGAGGATGGCTCATGAATCACAAAGAAGAGAATCTTGTTGAGCATGAAAAATAGAATGCAAATTCAGCTCCGCACTCAGCATTTCAATTTGAATTCAATCGCCCACCCCATCGTATAAAACGAATCCCTTGTTCAAGGATAGGCTGATCAACTTATTAGACTACTAGTGTTCCTAGACAGCAGGGATTTGAAATCTACTGCATAAATGGCCCGAAATTGGTGCACGCTTTTTAGGTCAAGCTATTGAAATAATTCTCAAACTGGTGAATCGTTTTTTGGGGAATTCGCAAAACAGTCAAATTACGTAGGGCTGATAAAATTCAGTTTGCGTTTTCCAATTCAAGAGGGAAGCGTTTTTGCTCCGGAGGATAAGAGCTATGGGAGATTTGGGACAGCGGGTTAGGGAGAGGAGCGGGGCGGAGTGGACAAAAATTGTTGGCGCACCGCCCAAATCCTCACTCGTATCTCGTTCCGGAGCTCTAGATGGGAAAATGAAATGAGGCGTGAACAAGTACGCCGGCATAGAGAGAGAGAGAGAGAGAGACTAAGGAGGCGGGCGATGCTGGGAGATTCGTGAGGCAGCAGGGAGGAACTAAGTGTGAGTCAGTGTTTGTCCACGTGAGAGCCGCCACGCGCCGGCGTGTCAACGAACTGCGCTGCATGCATAGGTGAGTTTTTTTCACACCCTTTAGCCCTCATCCATTCTAATTCCCGCGTCGCTTCAGTTTTTATCTGATATTTCTTGCGCCGGCACCCGCTGCGGGATCTCGCCGAGCGAATTTCAAATCAGCGGCCAGCCACCCGGGGGCGCCGGGGGGGATAAAGCTGGAGATAAAGCGAAGAGGATTATTAAGTGCGGCCTTTCTGCTAGACTGGCGCACCTGGCTCCAATGGATTAGACGAGATGAAATCCAAAAGAGATAAGCAGGTGGCTAGCAGCACCGAGAATGGAGTCTGTACAACGCAATCCAGGTTCATTTGAGCGTACCTTGGAGGTGATGGATTGGATAATGCACTATTTATCTATCTATCTATCTATCTATCTATCTATCTATCTATCTATCTATCTATCTATCTATCTATCTATCTATCTATCTATCTATCTATCTATCTATCTATCTATCTATCTATCTATCTATCTATCTATCTATCTATCTATCTATCTATCTATCTATCTATCTATCTATCTATCTATCTATCTATCTATCTATCTATCTATCTATCTATCTATCTATCTATCTATCTATCTATCTATCTATCTATCTATCTATCTATCTATCTATCTATCTATCTATCTATCTATCTATCTATCTATCTATCTATCTATCTATCTATCTATCTATCTATCTATCTATCTATCTATCTATCTATCTATCTATCTATCTATCTATCTATCTATCTATCTATCTATCTATCTATCTATCTATCTATCTATCTATCTATCTATCTATCTATCTATCTATCTATCTATCTATCTATCTATCTATCTATCTATCTATCTATCTATCTATCTATCTATCTATCTATCTATCTATCTATCTATCTATCTATCTATCTATCTATCTATCTATCTATCTATCTATCTATCTATCTATCTATCTATCTATCTATCTATCTATCTATCTATCTATCTATCTATCTATCTATCTATCTATCTATCTATCTATCTATCTATCTATCTATCTATCTATCTATCTATCTATCTATCTATCTATCTATCTATCTATCTATCTATCTATCTATCTATCTATCTATCTATCTATCTATCTATCTATCTATCTATCTATCTATCTATCTATCTATCTATCTATCTATCTATCTATCTATCTATCTATCTATCTATCTATCTATCTATCTATCTATCTATCTATCTATCTATCTATCTATCTATCTATCTATCTATCTATCTATCTATCTATCTATCTATCTATCTATCTATCTATCTATCTATCTATCTATCTATCTATCTATCTATCTATCTATCTATCTATCTATCTATCTATCTATCTATCTATCTATCTATCTATCTATCTATCTATCTATCTATCTATCTATCTATCTATCTATCTATCTATCTATCTATCTATCTATCTATCTATCTATCTATCTATCTATCTATCTATCTATCTATCTATCTATCTATCTATCTATCTATCTATCTATCTATCTATCTATCTATCTATCTATCTATCTATCTATCTATCTATCTATCTATCTATCTATCTATCTATCTATCTATCTATCTATCTATCTATCTATCTATCTATCTATCTATCTATCTATCTATCTATCTATCTATCTATCTATCTATCTATCTATCTATCTATCTATCTATCTATCTATCTATCTATCTATCTATCTATCTATCTATCTATCTATCTATCTATCTATCTATCTATCTATCTATCTATCTATCTATCTATCTATCTATCTATCTATCTATCTATCTATCTATCTATCTATCTATCTATCTATCTATCTATCTATCTATCTATCTATCTATCTATCTATCTATCTATCTATCTATCTATCTATCTATCTATCTATCTATCTATCTATCTATCTATCTATCTATCTATCTATCTATCTATCTATCTATCTATCTATCTATCTATCTATCTATCTATCTATCTATCTATCTATCTATCTATCTATCTATCTATCTATCTATCTATCTATCTATCTATCTATCTATCTATCTATCTATCTATCTATCTATCTATCTATCTATCTATCTATCTATCTATCTATCTATCTATCTATCTATCTATCTATCTATCTATCTATCTATCTATCTATCTATCTATCTATCTATCTATCTATCTATCTATCTATCTATCTATCTATCTATCTATCTATCTATCTATCTATCTATCTATCTATCTATCTATCTATCTATCTATCTATCTATCTATCTATCTATCTATCTATCTATCTATCTATCTATCTATCTATCTATCTATCTATCTATCTATCTATCTATCTATCTATCTATCTATCTATCTATCTATCTATCTATCTATCTATCTATCTATCTATCTATCTATCTATCTATCTATCTATCTATCTATCTATCTATCTATCTATCTATCTATCTATCTATCTATCTATCTATCTATCTATCTATCTATCTATCTATCTATCTATCTATCTATCTATCTATCTATCTATCTATCTATCTATCTATCTATCTATCTATCTATCTATCTATCTATCTATCTATCTATCTATCTATCTATCTATCTATCTATCTATCTATCTATCTATCTATCTATCTATCTATCTATCTATCTATCTATCTATCTATCTATCTATCTATCTATCTATCTATCTATCTATCTATCTATCTATCTATCTATCTATCTATCTATCTATCTATCTATCTATCTATCTATCTATCTATCTATCTATCTATCTATCTATCTATCTATCTATCTATCTATCTATCTATCTATCTATCTATCTATCTATCTATCTATCTATCTATCTATCTATCTATCTATCTATCTATCTATCTATCTATCTATCTATCTATCTATCTATCTATCTATCTATCTATCTATCTATCTATCTATCTATCTATCTATCTATCTATCTATCTATCTATCTATCTATCTATCTATCTATCTATCTATCTATCTATCTATCTATCTATCTATCTATCTATCTATCTATCTATCTATCTATCTATCTATCTATCTATCTATCTATCTATCTATCTATCTATCTATCTATCTATCTATCTATCTATCTATCTATCTATCTATCTATCTATCTATCTATCTATCTATCTATCTATCTATCTATCTATCTATCTATCTATCTATCTATCTATCTATCTATCTATCTATCTATCTATCTATCTATCTATCTATCTATCTATCTATCTATCTATCTATCTATCTATCTATCTATCTATCTATCTATCTATCTATCTATCTATCTATCTATCTATCTATCTATCTATCTATCTATCTATCTATCTATCTATCTATCTATCTATCTATCTATCTATCTATCTATCTATCTATCTATCTATCTATCTATCTATCTATCTATCTATCTATCTATCTATCTATCTATCTATCTATCTATCTATCTATCTATCTATCTATCTATCTATCTATCTATCTATCTATCTATCTATCTATCTATCTATCTATCTATCTATCTATCTATCTATCTATCTATCTATCTATCTATCTATCTATCTATCTATCTATCTATCTATCTATCTATCTATCTATCTATCTATCTATCTATCTATCTATCTATCTATCTATCTATCTATCTATCTATCTATCTATCTATCTATCTATCTATCTATCTATCTATCTATCTATCTATCTATCTATCTATCTATCTATCTATCTATCTATCTATCTATCTATCTATCTATCTATCTATCTATCTATCTATCTATCTATCTATCTATCTATCTATCTATCTATCTATCTATCTATCTATCTATCTATCTATCTATCTATCTATCTATCTATCTATCTATCTATCTATCTATCTATCTATCTATCTATCTATCTATCTATCTATCTATCTATCTATCTATCTATCTATCTATCTATCTATCTATCTATCTATCTATCTATCTATCTATCTATCTATCTATCTATCTATCTATCTATCTATCTATCTATCTATCTATCTATCTATCTATCTATCTATCTATCTATCTATCTATCTATCTATCTATCTATCTATCTATCTATCTATCTATCTATCTATCTATCTATCTATCTATCTATCTATCTATCTATCTATCTATCTATCTATCTATCTATCTATCTATCTATCTATCTATCTATCTATCTATCTATCTATCTATCTATCTATCTATCTATCTATCTATCTATCTATCTATCTATCTATCTATCTATCTATCTATCTATCTATCTATCTATCTATCTATCTATCTATCTATCTATCTATCTATCTATCTATCTATCTATCTATCTATCTATCTATCTATCTATCTATCTATCTATCTATCTATCTATCTATCTATCTATCTATCTATCTATCTATCTATCTATCTATCTATCTATCTATCTATCTATCTATCTATCTATCTATCTATCTATCTATCTATCTATCTATCTATCTATCTATCTATCTATCTATCTATCTATCTATCTATCTATCTATCTATCTATCTATCTATCTATCTATCTATCTATCTATCTATCTATCTATCTATCTATCTATCTATCTATCTATCTATCTATCTATCTATCTATCTATCTATCTATCTATCTATCTATCTATCTATCTATCTATCTATCTATCTATCTATCTATCTATCTATCTATCTATCTATCTATCTATCTATCTATCTATCTATCTATCTATCTATCTATCTATCTATCTATCTATCTATCTATCTATCTATCTATCTATCTATCTATCTATCTATCTATCTATCTATCTATCTATCTATCTATCTATCTATCTATCTATCTATCTATCTATCTATCTATCTATCTATCTATCTATCTATCTATCTATCTATCTATCTATCTATCTATCTATCTATCTATCTATCTATCTATCTATCTATCTATCTATCTATCTATCTATCTATCTATCTATCTATCTATCTATCTATCTATCTATCTATCTATCTATCTATCTATCTATCTATCTATCTATCTATCTATCTATCTATCTATCTATCTATCTATCTATCTATCTATCTATCTATCTATCTATCTATCTATCTATCTATCTATCTATCTATCTATCTATCTATCTATCTATCTATCTATCTATCTATCTATCTATCTATCTATCTATCTATCTATCTATCTATCTATCTATCTATCTATCTATCTATCTATCTATCTATCTATCTATCTATCTATCTATCTATCTATCTATCTATCTATCTATCTATCTATCTATCTATCTATCTATCTATCTATCTATCTATCTATCTATCTATCTATCTATCTATCTATCTATCTATCTATCTATCTATCTATCTATCTATCTATCTATCTATCTATCTATCTATCTATCTATCTATCTATCTATCTATCTATCTATCTATCTATCTATCTATCTATCTATCTATCTATCTATCTATCTATCTATCTATCTATCTATCTATCTATCTATCTATCTATCTATCTATCTATCTATCTATCTATCTATCTATCTATCTATCTATCTATCTATCTATCTATCTATCTATCTATCTATCTATCTATCTATCTATCTATCTATCTATCTATCTATCTATCTATCTATCTATCTATCTATCTATCTATCTATCTATCTATCTATCTATCTATCTATCTATCTATCTATCTATCTATCTATCTATCTATCTATCTATCTATCTATCTATCTATCTATCTATCTATCTATCTATCTATCTATCTATCTATCTATCTATCTATCTATCTATCTATCTATCTATCTATCTATCTATCTATCTATCTATCTATCTATCTATCTATCTATCTATCTATCTATCTATCTATCTATCTATCTATCTATCTATCTATCTATCTATCTATCTATCTATCTATCTATCTATCTATCTATCTATCTATCTATCTATCTATCTATCTATCTATCTCTATCTATCTATCTATCTATCTATCTATCTATCTATCTATCTATCTATCTATCTATCTATCTATCTATCTATCTATCTATCTATCTATCTATCTATCTATCTATCTATCTATCTATCTATCTATCTATCTATCTATCTATCTATCTATCTATCTATCTATCTATCTATCTATCTATCTATCTATCTATCTATCTATCTATCTATCTATCTATCTATCTATCTATCTATCTATCTATCTATCTATCTATCTATCTATCTATCTATCTATCTATCTATCTATCTATCTATCTATCTATCTATCTATCTATCTATCTATCTATCTATCTATCTATCTATCTATCTATCTATCTATCTATCTATCTATCTATCTATCTATCTATCTATCTATCTATCTATCTATCTATCTATCTATCTATCTATCTATCTATCTATCTATCTATCTATCTATCTATCTATCTATCTATCTATCTATCTATCTATCTATCTATCTATCTATCTATCTATCTATCTATCTATCTATCTATCTATCTATCTATCTATCTATCTATCTATCTATCTATCTATCTATCTATCTATCTATCTATCTATCTATCTATCTATCTATCTATCTATCTATCTATCTATCTATCTATCTATCTATCTATCTATCTATCTATCTATCTATCTATCTATCTATCTATCTATCTATCTATCTATCTATCTATCTATCTATCTATCTATCTATCTATCTATCTATCTATCTATCTATCTATCTATCTATCTATCTATCTATCTATCTATCTATCTATCTATCTATCTATCTATCTATCTATCTATCTATCTATCTATCTATCTATCTATCTATCTATCTATCTATCTATCTATCTATCTATCTATCTATCTATCTATCTATCTATCTATCTATCTATCTATCTATCTATCTATCTATCTATCTATCTATCTATCTATCTATCTATCTATCTATCTATCTATCTATCTATCTATCTATCTATCTATCTATCTATCTATCTATCTATCTATCTATCTATCTATCTATCTATCTATCTATCTATCTATCTATCTATCTATCTATCTATCTATCTATCTATCTATCTATCTATCTATCTATCTATCTATCTATCTATCTATCTATCTATCTATCTATCTATCTATCTATCTATCTATCTATCTATCTATCTATCTATCTATCTATCTATCTATCTATCTATCTATCTATCTATCTATCTATCTATCTATCTATCTATCTATCTATCTATCTATCTATCTATCTATCTATCTATCTATCTATCTATCTATCTATCTATCTATCTATCTATCTATCTATCTATCTATCTATCTATCTATCTATCTATCTATCTATCTATCTATCTATCTATCTATCTATCTATCTATCTATCTATCTATCTATCTATCTATCTATCTATCTATCTATCTATCTATCTATCTATCTATCTATCTATCTATCTATCTATCTATCTATCTATCTATCTATCTATCTATCTATCTATCTATCTATCTATCTATCTATCTATCTATCTATCTATCTATCTATCTATCTATCTATCTATCTATCTATCTATCTATCTATCTATCTATCTATCTATCTATCTATCTATCTATCTATCTATCTATCTATCTATCTATCTATCTATCTATCTATCTATCTATCTATCTATCTATCTATCTATCTATCTATCTATCTATCTATCTATCTATCTATCTATCTATCTATCTATCTATCTATCTATCTATCTATCTATCTATCTATCTATCTATCTATCTATCTATCTATCTATCTATCTATCTATCTATCTATCTATCTATCTATCTATCTATCTATCTATCTATCTATCTATCTATCTATCTATCTATCTATCTATCTATCTATCTATCTATCTATCTATCTATCTATCTATCTATCTATCTATCTATCTATCTATCTATCTATCTATCTATCTATCTATCTATCTATCTATCTATCTATCTATCTATCTATCTATCTATCTATCTATCTATCTATCTATCTATCTATCTATCTATCTATCTATCTATCTATCTATCTATCTATCTATCTATCTATCTATCTATCTATCTATCTATCTATCTATCTATCTATCTATCTATCTATCTATCTATCTATCTATCTATCTATCTATCTATCTATCTATCTATCTATCTATCTATCTATCTATCTATCTATCTATCTATCTATCTATCTATCTATCTATCTATCTATCTATCTATCTATCTATCTATCTATCTATCTATCTATCTATCTATCTATCTATCTATCTATCTATCTATCTATCTATCTATCTATCTATCTATCTATCTATCTATCTATCTATCTATCTATCTATCTATCTATCTATCTATCTATCTATCTATCTATCTATCTATCTATCTATCTATCTATCTATCTATCTATCTATCTATCTATCTATCTATCTATCTATCTATCTATCTATCTATCTATCTATCTATCTATCTATCTATCTATCTATCTATCTATCTATCTATCTATCTATCTATCTATCTATCTATCTATCTATCTATCTATCTATCTATCTATCTATCTATCTATCTATCTATCTATCTATCTATCTATCTATCTATCTATCTATCTATCTATCTATCTATCTATCTATCTATCTATCTATCTATCTATCTATCTATCTATCTATCTATCTATCTATCTATCTATCTATCTATCTATCTATCTATCTATCTATCTATCTATCTATCTATCTATCTATCTATCTATCTATCTATCTATCTATCTATCTATCTATCTATCTATCTATCTATCTATCTATCTATCTATCTATCTATCTATCTATCTATCTATCTATCTATCTATCTATCTATCTATCTATCTATCTATCTATCTATCTATCTATCTATCTATCTATCTATCTATCTATCTATCTATCTATCTATCTATCTATCTATCTATCTATCTATCTATCTATCTATCTATCTATCTATCTATCTATCTATCTATCTATCTATCTATCTATCTATCTATCTATCTATCTATCTATCTATCTATCTATCTATCTATCTATCTATCTATCTATCTATCTATCTATCTATCTATCTATCTATCTATCTATCTATCTATCTATCTATCTATCTATCTATCTATCTATCTATCTATCTATCTATCTATCTATCTATCTATCTATCTATCTATCTATCTATCTATCTATCTATCTATCTATCTATCTATCTATCTATCTATCTATCTATCTATCTATCTATCTATCTATCTATCTATCTATCTATCTATCTATCTATCTATCTATCTATCTATCTATCTATCTATCTATCTATCTATCTATCTATCTATCTATCTATCTATCTATCTATCTATCTATCTATCTATCTATCTATCTATCTATCTATCTATCTATCTATCTATCTATCTATCTATCTATCTATCTATCTATCTATCTATCTATCTATCTATCTATCTATCTATCTATCTATCTATCTATCTATCTATCTATCTATCTATCTATCTATCTATCTATCTATCTATCTATCTATCTATCTATCTATCTATCTATCTATCTATCTATCTATCTATCTATCTATCTATCTATCTATCTATCTATCTATCTATCTATCTATCTATCTATCTATCTATCTATCTATCTATCTATCTATCTATCTATCTATCTATCTATCTATCTATCTATCTATCTATCTATCTATCTATCTATCTATCTATCTATCTATCTATCTATCTATCTATCTATCTATCTATCTATCTATCTATCTATCTATCTATCTATCTATCTATCTATCTATCTATCTATCTATCTATCTATCTATCTATCTATCTATCTATCTATCTATCTATCTATCTATCTATCTATCTATCTATCTATCTATCTATCTATCTATCTATCTATCTATCTATCTATCTATCTATCTATCTATCTATCTATCTATCTATCTATCTATCTATCTATCTATCTATCTATCTATCTATCTATCTATCTATCTATCTATCTATCTATCTATCTATCTATCTATCTATCTATCTATCTATCTATCTATCTATCTATCTATCTATCTATCTATCTATCTATCTATCTATCTATCTATCTATCTATCTATCTATCTATCTATCTATCTATCTATCTATCTATCTATCTATCTATCTATCTATCTATCTATCTATCTATCTATCTATCTATCTATCTATCTATCTATCTATCTATCTATCTATCTATCTATCTATCTATCTATCTATCTATCTATCTATCTATCTATCTATCTATCTATCTATCTATCTATCTATCTATCTATCTATCTATCTATCTATCTATCTATCTATCTATCTATCTATCTATCTATCTATCTATCTATCTATCTATCTATCTATCTATCTATCTATCTATCTATCTATCTATCTATCTATCTATCTATCTATCTATCTATCTATCTATCTATCTATCTATCTATCTATCTATCTATCTATCTATCTATCTATCTATCTATCTATCTATCTATCTATCTATCTATCTATCTATCTATCTATCTATCTATCTATCTATCTATCTATCTATCTATCTATCTATCTATCTATCTATCTATCTATCTATCTATCTATCTATCTATCTATCTATCTATCTATCTATCTATCTATCTATCTATCTATCTATCTATCTATCTATCTATCTATCTATCTATCTATCTATCTATCTATCTATCTATCTATCTATCTATCTATCTATCTATCTATCTATCTATCTATCTATCTATCTATCTATCTATCTATCTATCTATCTATCTATCTATCTATCTATCTATCTATCTATCTATCTATCTATCTATCTATCTATCTATCTATCTATCTATCTATCTATCTATCTATCTATCTATCTATCTATCTATCTATCTATCTATCTATCTATCTATCTATCTATCTATCTATCTATCTATCTATCTATCTATCTATCTATCTATCTATCTATCTATCTATCTATCTATCTATCTATCTATCTATCTATCTATCTATCTATCTATCTATCTATCTATCTATCTATCTATCTATCTATCTATCTATCTATCTATCTATCTATCTATCTATCTATCTATCTATCTATCTATCTATCTATCTATCTATCTATCTATCTATCTATCTATCTATCTATCTATCTATCTATCTATCTATCTATCTATCTATCTATCTATCTATCTATCTATCTATCTATCTATCTATCTATCTATCTATCTATCTATCTATCTATCTATCTATCTATCTATCTATCTATCTATCTATCTATCTATCTATCTATCTATCTATCTATCTATCTATCTATCTATCTATCTATCTATCTATCTATCTATCTATCTATCTATCTATCTATCTATCTATCTATCTATCTATCTATCTATCTATCTATCTATCTATCTATCTATCTATCTATCTATCTATCTATCTATCTATCTATCTATCTATCTATCTATCTATCTATCTATCTATCTATCTATCTATCTATCTATCTATCTATCTATCTATCTATCTATCTATCTATCTATCTATCTATCTATCTATCTATCTATCTATCTATCTATCTATCTATCTATCTATCTATCTATCTATCTATCTATCTATCTATCTATCTATCTATCTATCTATCTATCTATCTATCTATCTATCTATCTATCTATCTATCTATCTATCTATCTATCTATCTATCTATCTATCTATCTATCTATCTATCTATCTATCTATCTATCTATCTATCTATCTATCTATCTATCTATCTATCTATCTATCTATCTATCTATCTATCTATCTATCTATCTATCTATCTATCTATCTATCTATCTATCTATCTATCTATCTATCTATCTATCTATCTATCTATCTATCTATCTATCTATCTATCTATCTATCTATCTATCTATCTATCTATCTATCTATCTATCTATCTATCTATCTATCTATCTATCTATCTATCTATCTATCTATCTATCTATCTATCTATCTATCTATCTATCTATCTATCTATCTATCTATCTATCTATCTATCTATCTATCTATCTATCTATCTATCTATCTATCTATCTATCTATCTATCTATCTATCTATCTATCTATCTATCTATCTATCTATCTATCTATCTATCTATCTATCTATCTATCTATCTATCTATCTATCTATCTATCTATCTATCTATCTATCTATCTATCTATCTATCTATCTATCTATCTATCTATCTATCTATCTATCTATCTATCTATCTATCTATCTATCTATCTATCTATCTATCTATCTATCTATCTATCTATCTATCTATCTATCTATCTATCTATCTATCTATCTATCTATCTATCTATCTATCTATCTATCTATCTATCTATCTATCTATCTATCTATCTATCTATCTATCTATCTATCTATCTATCTATCTATCTATCTATCTATCTATCTATCTATCTATCTATCTATCTATCTATCTATCTATCTATCTATCTATCTATCTATCTATCTATCTATCTATCTATCTATCTATCTATCTATCTATCTATCTATCTATCTATCTATCTATCTATCTATCTATCTATCTATCTATCTATCTATCTATCTATCTATCTATCTATCTATCTATCTATCTATCTATCTATCTATCTATCTATCTATCTATCTATCTATCTATCTATCTATCTATCTATCTATCTATCTATCTATCTATCTATCTATCTATCTATCTATCTATCTATCTATCTATCTATCTATCTATCTATCTATCTATCTATCTATCTATCTATCTATCTATCTATCTATCTATCTATCTATCTATCTATCTATCTATCTATCTATCTATCTATCTATCTATCTATCTATCTATCTATCTATCTATCTATCTATCTATCTATCTATCTATCTATCTATCTATCTATCTATCTATCTATCTATCTATCTATCTATCTATCTATCTATCTATCTATCTATCTATCTATCTATCTATCTATCTATCTATCTATCTATCTATCTATCTATCTATCTATCTATCTATCTATCTATCTATCTATCTATCTATCTATCTATCTATCTATCTATCTATCTATCTATCTATCTATCTATCTATCTATCTATCTATCTATCTATCTATCTATCTATCTATCTATCTATCTATCTATCTATCTATCTATCTATCTATCTATCTATCTATCTATCTATCTATCTATCTATCTATCTATCTATCTATCTATCTATCTATCTATCTATCTATCTATCTATCTATCTATCTATCTATCTATCTATCTATCTATCTATCTATCTATCTATCTATCTATCTATCTATCTATCTATCTATCTATCTATCTATCTATCTATCTATCTATCTATCTATCTATCTATCTATCTATCTATCTATCTATCTATCTATCTATCTATCTATCTATCTATCTATCTATCTATCTATCTATCTATCTATCTATCTATCTATCTATCTATCTATCTATCTATCTATCTATCTATCTATCTATCTATCTATCTATCTATCTATCTATCTATCTATCTATCTATCTATCTATCTATCTATCTATCTATCTATCTATCTATCTATCTATCTATCTATCTATCTATCTATCTATCTATCTATCTATCTATCTATCTATCTATCTATCTATCTATCTATCTATCTATCTATCTATCTATCTATCTATCTATCTATCTATCTATCTATCTATCTATCTATCTATCTATCTATCTATCTATCTATCTATCTATCTATCTATCTATCTATCTATTGTTCAATGACCGCATATTCCTCCGTACCTACCTGTTGGGCGCCAAATTTAAAAGCTTCACCCACGGGTTCCATAACTCCAATGAAAAACAAGCGGCAATCACCCACTCGTAGATATGAAATTTGCATCCAGGGCCAGCTGATTGGCATGCATAAGCAAAAGAAACTCCGGAGTGTTGGCATTAGCAGCAGACAGGCAGCTGGCAAGATGTCGATGCTGTCTGCAGCAGCCTTGACATCGCCAGCCCGAACACACTGTTTTCTGCTGGCCGGGCGGACAGAAAGGTCAACACTTTCACACGCAATCTTGGCCCATAGCTGCAGAGTGAGGAGGAGCCTGAAGACTTCTCCCCGTCAGTTTAATTAGGTTTCGCACCGAACTTGCCAGGTTTGGGCTGAAGAGAGGGACCTGCTGCTGCTGCTGCTGCTGCTACAGCCTCTCTCTCGCCCGTCTCTGGAACAAATATCCATAGGGACATTCATCCTCGCGTCTAAACCGTTCAAATTCAGCGTCCCAAACAGCTTTACTCCCAAATGGGTTGTGCTGTGTACCCATCGAACTGGCCGCAAATGCCGCACGCATATTTGAAAGTGAAAGTAGGTAGGTGGGTAGCATTAGAGGCTCAGCCTCATCCCGGTAACGGTGGGAAAATAAACAGATGAATTCGGCGCTCTGGCGGGGCTCCCGCTACAAGACATGTTCCCGAAGGTCGAGGTGAAATAGGGAGCGGCCACCGGGTGTTTTTTAGTGGCCGCTGTGAGTGCCAGGCGGAACGGCGGGCTGGCAAGTAACTGAAACTAGCGCTACCTGCAGAGACCTGGCATGCTCTGTCACTGAGTGCTTTCTATCAGACCTGCCAGCCTACAGCCCGCTGTCCCGGCGGCTGCCGCGGCTGGAGAGAAAAATAGGATGGAAATAAAGTGGGGGGCAAAGCAAAGTTTGGCAAGCCCGGGACTCCAAGACTCTCAGGCTCCTTGATGAGGCGAAATGGCCGGCTAAGACTCAAATCGACTCGGCAATGGGGAAAGTTGAAAGTTGCTAAGTGGATGTGTGTGCGTCTGTTCGTGTGAGTGTCTTAGCTCAGTTGCGGTAACTTTTAATGTCAACCACATCGTAATGGGAAACGTTGGTTTAAAGTACTTGATGGGGTTCCACTGCATGGCGTGGGTGTTGAAACTAAAAGCATCAGCGCTGGAATTGGCGCTGTAGAAGATTGAATTGGAGCTATGGGTGATGAGTATGGCGCTGGAACTGGCGATGGATTTGGCGATGGAACTGGTGATGGATTTGGCGCTGGAATTGGTGATGGATTTGGCGCTGAAATTGGTGATGGATTTGGCGCTGGAACTGGTGATGGTTTGGGCGCTGGAATTGGTGATGGATTTGGCGCTGGAATTGGTGATGGATTTGGCGCTGGAACTGGTGATGGTTTGGGCGCTGGAATTGGCGCTGTAGAAGATTGAATTGGAGCTATGGGTGATGAGTATGGCGCTGGAACTGGCGATGGATTTGGCGCTGGAACTGGTGATGGATTTGGCGCTGGAATTGGTGATGGATTTGGCGCTGGAACTGGTGATGGATTTGGCGCTGGAATTGGTGATGGATTTGGCGCTGAAATTGGTGATGGATTTGGCGCTGGAATTGGTGATGGATTTGGCGCTGGAACTGGCGATGGATTTGGCGCTGGAACTGGTGATGGATTTGGCGCTGGAATTGGTGATGGATTTGGCGCTGAAATTGGTGATGGATTTGGCGCTGGAACTGGTGATGGAAGTGGCGCTGGAATTGGCGATGGATTTGGCGCTGGAATTGGTGATGGATTTGGCGCTGGAATTGGTGATGGAAGTGGCGCTGGAATTGGTGGTGGAAGTGGTGCTATAGCGGATGGAATCGGAGCTATGGGTGATGGATTTGGCTCGGAAATCGGCCCCTTATTGACTGCAGTTGTACACACGGTGGGCCTTTGCCGATTATTAAAATTCTAAAATAGCGCCAACCCATCCCTAGCCATGGGGTGCAATCAAAAGGCATCGGATTGCATCCATTTTGAATTTCTTATCCTTATTTTGGATCCCGCGCTGCCTTGAGCGGCTGGCTGGCGCCGAAGAAAAGCAACGCGAGGCAAAAATTTTATTGAGGAGATTTTTTTCACGGAAAACGAAAATAAAAGCGGAGAAAGGGAGACGAAGGGGGACGGAGAGTTTCTTTTTAAGCCGGGCACTCTGCCTCTTCCTCCCCTCTTTCTTCCACTCGCCGGCAAGAAATGCTTCTATAAATCTCTTCTTTCACTAGCAGCAAAGCCAGCTGGTTATAGCGGAGAATTATGCGGGCGGAAGCATCAGTGCAGTTTCCAGGCGCTGAGATAGCAGGCTGCCTAGGAGCAGAGCAGGCGATGATTTAATGAGCTCTCGGAGCCTCGGATTAATAATAACAAAAGCTGATCCTGGGGACGCCTGCACCTCTTGGGGGCATTAAATAATGCAGCTTTGATCGAAATTGAAATATTGAAAAATTCTTGGCCGCGCGGTTTGAACTTTATAAAGATGACAGCTGGCTGATTGAGTAGACGGCCGCTTGCTCGTCAGGGGCAGACCATGCAGATAGAGACAGATAGACGCCAAAGTTAGACGCCAACACTAAGGCAGTTAGACACTAAAAGACAGAACGACAATTAAGACCAGAGTGAGAGCTGCATTACTCAAGACAAGCGCGCTATATCGGGCAGAAGCTATAGGAAAAGCATAAGCAGCTAACAGACTCTGAAGCAGAAATCAAGAACACTGGACGGATGTTTCACCAAAAGAATGAGGCTAAGAAATTTCCATTTCTATAAGACACTACAGAGGAAGAATCTTGATACAGACACACAAACAGTTGAACAGGCAATTTGCCAAGTTTGGTGGGAGTATATAGGGATTCCATATGCATTGAAAAAAATCCTACTCGACCTGAAAACAAAAATGTAAATAAATAATAGATTTCGGTCAAACACTTCACTCAGGCCCATCGAATCTGGAGATTTTGCGTGAAAGCAAACAAATTAAAAGGCGATTTTATCAGAGACCTGGACTTGATATATACGACAGCGTGTTAACAGTTTTAGCGTAAAGTTTAACTTATTTTTTATATGCAGTTGTGCAGGCGGGGGAGGGACTGGTGACTGACTCGTAAAACCGCAGCCCTTATATATCCCAGCAACATATCTGGGGGATAATATCATCGGCACTAATTCCCCAAAGTCCCTTCGTAAACTAATGAACGATTTTGAAATATCCTTGGACCCATGCAAATGGCATCCTCTGCCTTGCTGTTGGATGGGAAGAATTTCCCAAAGCTTTTTTAGAGGGAAGCTTTTTTTTACTACTGCAGCTACTAAAACGTTGGGTTCAGCAACAACTGGCCCTGTGTCGCAGTTGCGGTTGCAAGCAGAGGGCCCTGTTACAGCTAGTTGTTGCTGCTGCTGTTGAAAAAGATCAGCTTTTTTGTCTGCTTCTCCCCTTGGCAATTCTTTCCATTGCGGCAGCCCAGTCGGGGCCTATGTGGGCAATAAACTAATGAAACACTTGGCCTGCACCAGCTGCATCAATTAAACAGTTAACTAATGCACTGACAGGCGTAATATCTGGCTTCAGGAGGGAGGCTGTGATGCTGAATCTGCTTCAAGCGCGTAGGCACCGGAGAGCCATTTTCGTGGCGTAGCTTTGGGCGCTACTGGACGGACAAATATTAAAAAAAAACCGTCAGGCGCAATTATCCCTAGTATGTTCTAGCCTTGACAGAGTGCTGAAGTTTGCCTAATAAAGTGTTGCATCAATTTTTACGGGCTTGGATGCGTTTTTACTGACTAAATTAGTCTAGCTCGATATGTAACCCTACTGTTAGTAGAGTGGAAAAAAGGAGTTGGTATATTTTTTTTCTGTCCATTAAAAAAACAATATTTACCTATTTTGTTGCGCACTAAGCTTTATGCCAATAAATTGCCGTGTTATAACTAAAAGTAGAGTAGCTTACAGAAAGCAAGAAAAATTTATTTTATCTTTTCTGTAGAGAAAGGCAAGTTGACGTAATTTATAATTTTTAGGGAAATAATTTAAATAAATTACCGAAATTGGAAAATTAGCTAGCGTCTATTGCTGCTAAATGTATGCATGTCGTAATAAGTTAGTGCCATGTAATCGAAAAAGGGGTATTCTGAATATTCATATTCTTTTTCGCTCGTCCAACAAAAAGTTTGGCCAATGAAGAACAAAAAGTTGCATCGGCCGGGAATCGAACCCGGGCCGCCCGCGTGGCAGGCGAGCATTCTACCACTGAACCACCGATGCCTACACGAAGGAGAAAGGAAATCAATTTATAATCCCTTCGATGGGCTGAGGCGCGGCTTTAAACCCTTTTTAACAACACAACACACTGTACAGAAAAAAATGCGGAGGGTATACGGAAACAGATAATATCTGAAAATGTGTATGTCCTAGAACTCATTCCGCAGACCTATTTAACACCGAAAAAAGGAAATGCTCCAATGCCCAGGTGTAGTCGAACATTTTCGGATCGAAAAGATGAATTTAGTAAAACTCATTACCATTTATCGGAAGATGAAAATTGAGCTTTTTAAAATAAAGCTTTTTTATTTTGGGAAGAAAATTCCCAATCCGCATCATTAAGCACCATTCCGTGTTTTAGCATGCTACACCCACAGTGAAAACTGTCTATGTCATCACTTCGTTACCTAAAGTTCCTGAATTATACTTTTATAGCGGGGCCTAACCTGTCTTCTCAGTTCGTAGGATTGTCGTCAGTTACAGTTAAGGCCTTTTAAGTCTTTTTAGAGGACATCCTAGCTGAAGTGAAAATTTCCTTAATGTGCCATTGTGCCTTTCCGTTCTTACCTCCGTTCACGAAACGGGGTGGAACCCAGCCCCATAACTCAACTGGCCTAACTGGCTTTTAGCTAAAGGTATGCTGATTAGCTTTTATTAGATTAGTGACCTCGCCACAACCGTCCCATGATCATTTCCTGTTAAATTCATAATTCACACCGTGATTTTAGTTTGGTCACAATACATATGCTCGGCACATATTTTATAATTAAATTTATAGCTTAAATATAGAAAATCAACTTATTTTCAATTTTTCAGTCTTGGGAACCTTTTAGATAAGGTTTATTAAATAGAACTTTTGTTATAGTTATGATAAATTTAAAGTCCTGATTTAACGTTAAAAAATTCACCGTTTGTACACATTTTACATTTTGAAATTTGTTAGGCCGTGAAGGAATGTTAGGCTTAGGTTGACTTGATTGGACTTGACTTGACTTAGGTTGACTTGAAAAGTTACTTGATAAATATTATGGATTGTATTTTTATAGTGCATTGCATAGGCATCGCTTTAATCTTCCAAACGGCAATGGATCACTTGTGAAACCTAATTCATTGTCCAAGAATCCTGAGTGAGAAATTTTAATTCAAATAAATTTACTTATCTTAAGTCATTAGGAAGTTAAACATGTGTATGAAGTTTAAAGCCGGTTAGGCCTATGCTCGAATGCTGATATAAAAGTCTATTTTTTATATTTTGAATTTTTGTCTGTCTAGGCTTATTATTTACAGAGTACTTATAGGCACTAGAGTCTGACCAAGCGAGAATTTTTGACAAGTGGAGTACTCGTCGAGCTTTATTTGGTAGAGTTGAGTATTTCGAGTTGAGTCGAGTTTTACATTAAATTAATGCCACACTTAGAGACATGGCGGCCATGTCTATAATGCAAAAGCTTATAGACATGGTGGCCATGTCTGCAAGTTCTGACCAGGACCATACTTACAGACACGGCCGCCGTGTCTATAATATTGGAGCTTATAGACACGGCGACCGTGTCTCTAAATTGTCCGTGTTAATAAGCTCCAACATCATATTAGACATGGCTGCCATGTCTCTAAGCTGACTACATTATCAAAATGGCCACAGTATCTTTAAGCTGTCCCATTATAGACATGGCCGCCGTGTCTTTAAGCTGCCACATTATCGACATGGCCACCGTGCCTATAAGTACTCTGTTAAATTGAATATGTATAGTCAACACTCAACATTATATCATTTTTGTATACATAAATACACAATGTAAATGTATATTTATGTATACAATTGACCTAGACAATCAAGTCTAGGCTATGGAGCAATTTGCTCAATCTGAAAATACTTAAAGTCTGTGTGGCATGTTACACTTTTTTGGTTGATTTTTGTACCTCTGCCACGTATCCATAGGTTTTCAAAACTTTTTCCAATCAAGGCTCAATGAGTATTAAAGTCTAGCAAGTTGAGTCAAGTCAAGTCAATAAAATCTCAAGCTACTTGGCTTAATTGAGCTCAAGCCAAAAGCTTGGTCGGACTCTAATAGGCATTGCGACCATGTTGATAATGTGGCAGCTTAAAGACACAGTAGCTGTGTCTATAATTTAGTCAGCTTAAAGACACAGCAGGCCATGTCTAATGTGATGTTGGAGCTTATTAACACAGAAAATTTAGATACATGGCTGCCATGTCTATAAGCTCCAATATTATAGACACAGCAACCATGTTTGTAAGTATGGTCCTAGTTAGAACTTGCAGACATGGCTACCATGTCTATAAGCCTTTGCATTATAGACACAGCTGCTGTATCTCTAAGTGTGGCATATTATTTAACAATTTACAGGCCCTTTTTATGTAGGCATAGCCATACTAGATAAATGCTCTAGTCCTAGCCATTTACTTTTTGCAATTTTGCATAAATGCTTAGGTTAGCTAGGTATTACTGTCTATGTCTATCCTAGTAGTTATTAGGAGGTGGACATTCCTTTGGTTCACAATCACCTTGACTTCTGCATTTCAGTTCACAATCACCCATGTCTCTATGCCATTTCAGTACCAAAATGGCAAAGTGGAATCACACTATTGAGAGCTCTCAATAATTGATTAAAGTTATTCAAAAGGTATTAATCAAAAGTGACTGCATTGTCTGTCTCATATATATATCCACTTTGGTATGCAATTATTTGCAAATAGCTGTTCTCATTAGAATGATTACAAACCAAAGCTGGGCATACATTATAGTCCAACACTCCTAAATAAAGAGGCAATGGCAAGAATTGATTTGATGAACTACCTTTAACTTTAGCTATCTACAAGCACAGTACCTTAATTGATTTCATTTACAATATACAATCATTTAAATGGAGGAAATATATGGAAGGTGATCATATTATGAAATTGTCGTAAAGCTCAAGTTTCATAATACGATCATTTCCATACATTTCCTCCATTTTAATGATCATAAAACAAAACTGAATATAGAGACATCCCTTCTCTGTCATAAAATCGTGGCCCATGATTTTTCATAAATGAATTTGTGTCTTGGAATATACTCTACACTTAAACAAACCAGACTCCTATGTTTTAAATAGGTGATCATATAATGAGTGCCATGTTCTATAGGACAAATGTAGGTGATCATAAAATGAAAGAATGCCAAGAACTTTATTATATCCAGCTTTGGTTCATAATCATTTAAGTAGGGTTGCTGTGTGTTAATGATCAGGAAGTGAAGATAGGGGGGTACAGCAGTGCCTTAGGCAGTGCCTTTTTTGACAACATCCATATGTGTACAACAATTGGCCAAGTCAGCCAATCCTGCTGAATGATTCATGGTGGCTGACCAAGGTGTCACAAAATTGCCTATGTAAGTTGCAAAATTGGTAAAAATTGAGGAGGTAAGTCATAATATGGAAGGGGTAAGTCACAAAATGGGGGGGGGGTAAGTTATACAATGGGCAGTGGAAGTGTCAAATTTGGAGGAAAATAGTAAAACAATGTAGCAAGTAGGCAAGTTTTAGGTAAGAAGTGGTTTGCAGGACCTTTTTTGGTCCTTCAAACTTTGACCCCAAGTAAGTCACAAATTTTTTTCAACTAAGTTGCGCATATATGACAACATTGGATATGAATACCCATTTCTTAGGTCACAGCAAGCTATGTACAGCCACTCCTATATATCACCTTTGGTATACAATACCATACTATATAATAGCTGGGTGGTAGCCAGCTGGGTAACCATTTTTTAAGAATGCTTACTAAATTCCAGGCATGAAAATTTTGTGTTATTTATCTTCCTAGCTTCAGTTTGCGATTATTTAAGGGGGATAAATATATACAAATGATTGTATACCAAAGGTCATATATAGGAGCAGCATAGCTTGCGGTGTCAGTTGTCCATTTGTCCAACTGTTGTTATAATTGACTGGTCTGGAAATGTCAGCACTTTTGAGTTTCCATTCCTTTTGATGGTGATTGCACCTTCTTTTAATGGTGATCGTGAACTTAAGGAATACTAGGGGGTGCAGGTTACTATGTTTTTTAGGGTAATATACTGTTATATGCTGGCCTATTATGTTGTATTGTATTGATTGTAAAGCTTTGCAAATGCTCTGTACATGCCTCAGCCTCTCAATTTGTGGTGACCTTTGCTTTAACATATGAATGGCAATTTTTCAGGTTTATTTTTAATTCTTTATTTACTGTACACTTTTTAAATAAAAATTATGATACCCTTTGCTTTCACATATAAACGGAAAGTTGAATTCTGGATATTGGGAAATGCAACAAGTTTGTGACTAAATGTATTATAACAACAATAGAGGTCTCAGGTGTCTAATTCCAGGTTATAGTATGATGATTTCAAGTCAACTAAGCAATGCCAGTATAATTCACCAAAATGTCTTCACTGATATGATTATTTGCCAAAAAAATCTTTCGCCAAAGATCTTTAGTTTTTCTTTAGTAAAAAACTATTTTAAGTATACATAATCACTTATATTGCTACTTATATCTAGGCATTTATAGTCACTTTTATAGTGCTTATGTATAGTCACTGTCACTGGGTAATACTAATGGAAAAGTAAAAAAGAAGAGCTTTCAATTGAAATGTGGAATCCTTAGTCAATTACACTGCAACTATGATGTGAGGCAGAAATCACCAATGGTAAATATGTAGTGGTACTTGCAGTAGAATTCAATATGTAAAAATAGGTAAACAGTAACATTCAATATATATTGTATGGCAGTATGCCTAGAGATCACACGTGAATATGTTACATGCCAATTTCAGATTCCCTGAAATGCAAGTTGGCACAGCTCACTCGGACCCCAATCCGAATCATATCTATTTCAATTCGCGCGGAATCTGGGTCACGTACATAATCTTCATTCTGATTGCGCACTTCATCGTGCTGTCAATACCATTCATCAGCGTGGCCTTGGCCTGGACTCTGACCTGCCAGATTCACAATATCATAACTTACTTCTGGCTGCACTGGGAGAAAGGGGCACCGTTTGAGCCGCTAGACCAGGGCGAGAGTCGAACCTTGACCCACTGGGAGCAGCTCGACGATGGTGTACAGTTCACGGCTACTAAGAAGTTTCTGCTTGTTGTGCCTATTGTGATGTAAGTCGCTGTACTTATTAATTCTGAGAGGGGCTTTACAATTATGCCTTTTTTCCCATTTTTATCCAATTTTTGCTGTTTCTTTGCCCGGTTGGCACTGATTGACTTATTTATATTTGTTCTCAAACCCACTGACCCAGTGTTGATTGATCCATCAGTTCTCTGACCCATCGATTGATGACCTATCAGTTCTCTGACTCATCGATTGGTTGACCTATAATTTCTCTGACTCATCGATTGGTTGACCTATAATTTCTCTGACTCATCGATTGGTTGACCTATAATTTCTCTGACTCATCGATTGGTTGACCTATAATTTCTCTGACTTTAATTGAGTGACAGGTCAGTTCTTTAATCCTGATGTTGGGTTGTCACTTTTTAGACCTACACAAGAAATTTTTTATTGACCTAATCTGACCTAATCGACTCTCAAAACCAGGAAATGATTGACCTATAATAGGCTACCAGACCCACTGACCCAGATATTAATTGACCCATTGACTCTCACCCATTTTCAGCTTCCTGTTGACCACATTCTACACTCGCTACGACCAGATTCACTTCATTGTGAACGCCCTATCGCTGGTGCTGCTGGCCATTGTGCCCAAGCTGCCCCAGCTCTACAGGGTGCGCATATTCGGCATCAACAAGTGGTAGCCGCCCTGTCTGCCACAGATATTTGCTTCTGCACACGGAGCCTATCTGTGAATTTCTGACCATTCAAACTCTTATTGTAGCTATTTTAGTTAGCATTATTTGTTTTTTTGGGATTTTTACTAATCCTAATGGCCTTGAATTATTCTCAAGCTCAAAAATAAGTCTGCTTTTTGCTTTTTAAAGCGGACACTGCTACGCTGTGCCTAGTTGAGCAGAATTTACTGAGGTCTCAACCCTGCCAGTCTGAGATTAAAACGTTTGCCGTGACCTAAACATCAACGAACTTTTTTATAAGCAAGTTTTTCTATTCCTCTGCTTTTTATTCCGCGAGGCGATTATTTTGATGTACTTTTATCTAGTTAAAATAAACATCGCCTTAAATTCCGCGTATCGTTCGCTTTGATCCATCCGTTTTTGTAAGCTATACACTATGCGCCAAAAAAAACGGATACCCCTTTTAGAAAGCAGCCTTTTCGAAAATTTTTCAACCACATGGTCACATGACTTAGAAAGTAAACAACAAAGCGAAACAGGGAGTAAGCGAAGGAGAAGATCATCTCGCCAGTCACCCCACCACCCACCCACCCCATCCACCAAAAGCCAGCCCGCCTTTTGAATTGAAGTGTGCGAATTGAGACAGGGCAAGAGGGTATCCATTTTTTGGCGCATAGTGTATAATTTGGTTGGCTCTTTTTGTAAGAAACTTGCTTTATAAAATTTATTATTCCTTCCTTTATTGCTGCCTTATTGATTAAATCGTAAAAATACACGCGAGACGGCAAACCAGACAAAAATTTTTTTGAAAATTGAATCATTAATTAATTAATTTTCTTTTTGAAACAGGCTGCTTCATCGGGTGTTAATTTGCTTAATAAGCTTCTTTATTTGTTAATATTGGTCAGATAATAATAAATACGCATCGATGAGGCGGCGTGCGAATGGAATTCAGGAATTTTACTAGAATTACATGATTTGTTCTGCAGCGCAACATCCGCAGCAGCAGCAGCTAATAAAATGGGAATGTGTCAGTCACAGCCTGTCTGCCTCTGTAGGAACACATTGCTACGCCAGAAGTCTTCTTTCGGAAAGCAGAAGATCAACTTTGCAGCAATTTTATAAAAAAACATTGTCAGTAAAACAGTAGCAACAAGGTTTAAAAGGCTTAAAAGGCAGAAAAAATCATTTAATTATTAAAAAAACCACAAGCCCTAGCAACGCCATAGCAACACAAATTCTTCAATTATGGTAGATTTATAACAAAGGGAAATTCGAAGAAAGTATCCCAGCAAAAAACGACGTTACCATGGCGCCACCCTTGGACTTCAAAACTGGCATAAGTACGGGGTTATTTTTTAGTCCAGTCGGTTCCCAGAATGTTGGCAGATTGATAGCACAGAAGTGAATATACAGAGGGTCGGCTAAAAAAAACAAATCAGTTTCGGAATGTATAAATAAGACTTATGTTAAATAGTATAAGAAAACATTGGAATGCGAGCCTAAAATAATCAATCAACGCACTCGTAGTAGTTCTTTCGTAGGAATTCTCTTACACAAATTTTTGTACACAGGGCAGCACGCAGTTGAATTGGAGTTCTTTTGCAGTTCCGTTATAGCAATTAATTTAACTGTACGCAAACAGTTACTATGGTAGCTAATAATAAGAAATTTCAAGGCGTGTAGTAAATGGAACATTTTTGGAGAACGAGAACAGAAGCCATAGTTAGTTTCGATGCTAAAAAATAACTCCCACAAAAAATTTACACACAGAATGTGAATTAAAAATTTTTACAACTAATGTAAGTTTTTTTCACGTTCATTAAAATTAAGGAGAAAAAAATGTTATAGCCTACTCAAAGCAAATATTCAGTAGTATAAAAAGAAACAGTAGTAGTAATGATTGATAGAATGGTCATTTTATAAATATAAAGCACGCCAGCAATTTAGGGAAGTTCATGCAGACAGACAGACAGACAGAGAGGCTGTTAATTCTGACGAAGCGCCATCAGTAGCGCAGCAAGGCTGAACGCCAGCGCCACAGGTTGCGGCGCGAAAAGGTTGGCGCCGCCAGTGCCGAGTCCGCTATTGAGATAGCAGCTCTGCCACTCCAGCGTGTCCAATCGGCGCGTAAAGTCGCTGCCTAGCCAGGCTTGGTAGGACTGATTGGCAGGCGGAATGTACACCAGCGACTGGGCGATGTCCTGGAACATCAGGTCGCTGCGGTCGAAGCCGCTGTCAAACAGTTGGAAGTTGTTGCTATTCCTGTCGCTAGCGTAGAAGGTTTGCGCGTATTTCAACAGCTGCCACATTGTTCGCTTCTGCTCCTCGGTTTTGTAGCCCCCAGTAACCAGTGTGTTGCCGGGTATGCGGCCCAGGTTGCAGTCCTGCCAGTCCTGGACCTCGCGGCGGCTGCCATCGGCGCACAGAATCTCGTAATCGTTGCTGCGACGGTTGCGCGCCCAGTGGGCCGGGTTGTGTCCGGCTGTGTTGTCGAACACCGTGGTGTGCCTGCCAGTGCGGTGATGTACAGCTGCTTAGTTAACTAACTACCCAGGCCCTGGCAAGTCCGAGCACTGCTCAATCTTGCATGCAGTTCAGATCATCCTTGAAGTTCAGTTTAGATCATCCTTGAAGTTCAGTTCAGATTATTTCTGAAGTTCAGTTCAGATCATCCCTGAAGTTCAGTTCAGATCATCCTTGAAGTTCAGTTCAGATCATCCTTGAAGTTCAGTTCAGATTATTTCTGAAGTTCAGTTCAGATCATCCCTGAAGTTCAGTTCAGATCATCCCTGAAGTTCAGTTCAGATCATCCCTGAAGTTCAGTTCAGATCATCCCTGAAGTTCAGTTAAGATCATCCTTGAAGTTCAGTTCAGATCATCCTTGAAGTTCAGTTAAGATCATCCTTGAAGTTCAGTTCAGATCATCCTTGAAGTTCAGTTCAGATCATCCCTGAAGTTCAGTTCAGATCATCCTTGAAGTTCAGTTCAGATCATCCTTGAAGTTCAGTTCAGATCATCCTTGAAGTTCAGTTCAGATCATCCTTGAAGTTCAGTTCAGATCATCCTTGAAGTTCAGTTCAGATCATCCCTGAAGTTCAGTTCAGATCATCCTTGAAGTTCAGTTCAGATCATCCCTGAAGTTCAGTTCAGATCATCCTTGAAGTTCAGTTCAGATCATCCTTGAAGTTCAGTTCAGATGATCCCTGAAGTTCAGTTCAGATGATCCCTGAAGTTCAGTTCAGATAATCCCTGAAGTTCAGTTCCGATAATCCCTGAAGTTCAGTTCCGATAATCCCTGAAGTTCAGTTCCGATAATCCCTGAAGTTCAGTTCCGATAATCCCTGAAGTTCAGTTCAGATGATCCTTGAAGTTTATTTCAGATCATCCTTAAAGTTCAGTTCAGATGATCCCTGAAGTTCAGTTCAGTTAAGCAGCTGACCTAGTTAGAATCTGATCGTACTTGAAACTACTGGGTTAATTTCAAGAGAACACACGGATTTCTAACCCCAATTCATCTCGAAGCCCAGCTCACCTGGCAAAAGCGATATCGCCAGCCTCCTCAACCAGGCAGCGGAAAGCGCCATCGTCGCCGTAGTACAGCTCCCGGTCATTTCTCTGGCATTTGTCCGGTCCGCCTGAGCGGCAGTTCTCGCACAAATTGATGGGATTAAATCCCGTGGGATTATAATCCGCGTCCATAATCCCCGGAATGCAGGAGCGCGAGACCAGTTCGGAAAACGCGAGAATAAGCCGGCACTGCAGCACAGTGATCTGGCGCGTGTCCAATACCAGATTCAGGGGCACAACCCAGCCAGTGGCTTTGCCGATGCCGGAGTGACAGGTGCGCTTGTGCAGCAGGTTGCTCACCTGTGGATGAAGCCGGCGGGATCGGGGGACTGCGTTCTAATGCAATTCACTTGGCAGGGTGGCGTGGATGGAAGCAGTCTCAAGCAGGGGGGATGAAAGCAGCCTCAAGCCTGAGGCAGGGGGGATGAAAGCAGCCTGAAGCAACTGAATAAGGGAGGATGAAAGCAGCCTAAAGCATCTGAATAAGGGAGGATGAAAGCAGCTGGAAGAAGCTCAAGGGAGATAAGGAAAGCAAACGAAAGGACCCAACGACGGGAACCCGCAGATGAAAATAAAACCTGGTCAAGAAGAGGTGGGTCAGCTGGGTAGACCCCCAAAAAAACTAGGCGGAGCGGCTCACCAGAATCTGCTTGTCATTCTGTCGCACAATGGCCACAGCGTAATAGTCGGTGCTGTCGCCGTAGAATTCGGCCACAAACGGCACCAGGCCGTAGCGCTTGCCGGCAACGTACAAATCGGCAGCGTCCAAATTGATGACATCGGCCAGGCCCATCTGTATGTACTGCATGCACTTGACGGCGCTCTCGCCCTGTACGCAGTTAATACCGGGCTTCAAATTCTTAGCCGAGAATGCCAGCTTCATTCGTTCGCATTTGGCCAATTCGTTGGAGCTCAGCACGCACCAGCGGATGTCGCCTAGGGGACAATAGTTGGTCTGATCGTGCAATTCTAGGTAGGCCGGGCCCAGCCAATTGTAGATTGAGCGCAGGTCCTTCTTGTCTGGCGAGCTGTCGTCAACCGAATCGTAGAATAGCCGGGTCTCGTCTGAGAACATCAGATTGCGCGTGGCGTATTTTGATGAGTCGAATATGCGAAAACTGCTGACGGTGCTGCTCGGGCCGAAGCTGGTGACCAGCCACTTCAGGAATATCCGGTACTCCTGCGTGGGTGGGCAAGAGGCTTTAATTTTGTAGTTCTGTCATGGGACTTGAAGGCCGGTTCTGCCATGGGGATTTGAAGGCCGGTTCTGTCATGGGATTTGAAGGCAAATTTTTTAACAGGTCTTCAGAGCGGTATCTGAACGGTTTTTTTAGTTTGAAAGGACCGTTTTTTTTACTTTTTGTGGCTTTTAAGAACAATTTATAAAAACATTTTCGAGGATCATCCAATAGGAGCAGCGACTTTGTTAATCTGCATTACAAACCTGCACAGTTTCAGTGTTGGTTCGAATCGAAGCCACAACAAGCGCCGATGGCACGCGAGCCCAACTGCAGCCGCCAGCCGTCACAGGCTGCCTGGTGCCGTCAGAGCACAGCAGTTCATACGGCGCCAAGTCGGCTCCCGTATCGTTGGCGTATCGAACCAGCTCGTCTAGACGCAGGAAGGCAACGTCGGCCAGTCTCTGGGTCATGCAGCGCAGGGCGCCGTCACTGCCGGCGTAGTTGTCGCTCAGCTTGCAGAATTTCGAGCCGTCGCCGGAGTCCCGACAAATCGAACAGGCCTTGTCCGGGTTGCTGCCGAAATTGTTGAACAGCGAGTTCATGGCGCCAGGCAGGCACATCTGGCTGAAGTAGTTGGCCACAGTCACCACTACCGAGTTGCACTGCTGCACCGGGATCACCTTCAGCTGTTGGATCAGCCTGGGTTAAATTGGCGATGCGGGCATTCTGCCAGATTGTCTTGAACCATGCTGTGTGTAACTATTTGCCTCTGTCTAGCTGACTGACAGATTGAGACAGTGTCTGTAGCTGACTGACAGAATGGGACAGTGTCTGTAGCTGACTGACAGAATGGGACAGTGTCTGTAGCTGACTGACAGAATGGGACAGTGTCTGTAGCTGACTGACAGAATGGGACAGTGTCTGTAGCTGACTGACAGAATGGGACAGTGTCTGTAGCTGACTGACAGAATGGGACAGTGTCTGTAGCTGACTGACAGAATGGGACAGTGTCTGTAGCTGACTGACAGAATGGGACAGTGTCTGTAGCTGACTGACAGAATGGGACAGTGTCTAGCTGACTGACAGAATGGGACAGTGTCTGTAGCTGACTGACAGAATGGGACAGTGTCTGTAGCTGACTGACAGAATGGGACAGTGTCTGCAGCTGACTGATTGAATAGGATATGCCCTACATGAGTAGCATAGATGGGTAAGAAGGCAAACTAAAACCAGGAAATAAACCTGGACAAAGGAACAGTCCAGCCTTCGGCGGTGCCAACGCCGCTGCTGCACAGTTTCATGTGGTGCAAGTTGTCGATGCGCGCGGCGCTGCCAGCCCGAACTAACACCGCTGTTGGATAGTCGACCTGAAATGTTTTTTAAATTATTGATTGCGGATGTCAGGCCAATTTTTACTGCGACTAAAAGACATCCTTCTCTGTTCCTCAGTGTTGAAAAACGGATTATTATTAAATAAAAAAAACTGTGCCCCCACCTGACGACCACCAGTGCTGCCGCGATTGCTAGAGCCGTAGTTCTCAGCCAACACGGGCCGCATAGTGTAGAGCTGGGCGGCATAATAGGCCAGGCCGGAGTCCAGCCGCATCAGATCGGCTGTTGGGTTGACCTTGCCAATAGCGGTCATGCAGTCCAGGGCGTCGTTTTGGCGAATGCAAGTCAATGTGTGCCGAGTGTAGCCAAGCCTAGTCACTTCGGCAACCAACTCGTTGCACTTAGGTAAACTCATCTTCTGTGTAAACACACCAGCGCACTGGGATACCTGAGTGGTAAAAGAATTATGAATTTTATTTAATTATAAGACACCAATATTTAATGGATTGTTTATATAAAGTATGAAATAGTGTGAGCTGACAGCAACAATTAGTGATTCTTAGTAATTGAAGGGAAGAATTATCTGTTAGTGTCTTTGTCCTCAATTGGGATCTAGAAGCTCAGTTGCAATTTTAAAGCAATTGAACTAGCTGGTGAATTTAATGAAAATTGATTTTCAATGGTATGTTGACAAATAAACTTATATTCTATTTACTATATTATCTACCTAACCCTTATTGCTTCCATGTTCCTATCTATATAGTTAGATAAAATAGTTAAAAGTTATATTTGGAAATGATTTTAATGATTTTTAGGGTAAATGGTGAGTATAGCTATTAAACTTTTAAGAAGGTAAACTGCCAAATACCTTGGTTATCTTAATAGTATTCATTATTGTTTTGTGATACAAAAAACTTAAAATCCTAAAAAAGCAATGGCAATAATATTGCTATTCATATAAAATGGCATAAATGAGATAGAAGCAGCATAATATTTCACAAAATAGTAGAAAAAAGAAATTTTTTAATTTTTTATGTGAAAAAAGATAAAAAAATAATTATTTAAAGAAAAAAGAAAAGGAAATAGGTTTATTGGTATTTTGTATTATTATTATAGTTTATATTATAATGCTTATAAACCTAGGCAATTACTATAAAAAACTAATTCTATGCAAAAATTTCTATTATAAATGCTTTACAATTTTTTTGAATTTATTAAATATTTTTTGAATTTATCAATAAAATTACATTTTTTAAATTTATTAATAAAATTAAGATTTTCAAGTCAATTTTTATGGTTCTACCAAAATTTTTATACTTATATATAGTAATTGTGATGGTTCTTGACCCATTAAATATAATTTAAAATGACTTTCAATGACCAACTCTTTTGCTATTTCTTTTGAAGGCTGCAATGATAAAAATAATTAATTAATAAAATTTTAACTTAGTCTTCATTCTTCAAGTTCAAGAATAGCAAAAAATTCTAAGTATGTTTTAATACATATAAGAATGAAAAATACAAAATATACAATCTCAACTGTTACTTTCCAACTTCAAGTACTAAAAAGGTTTTTGTAGCTATATACAAAATCAACATTTTTTATCTAATTAAAAAGTAATTTTACTTCGCAAGTGGATTCAGAAAACAAGCGAAAAAATACTCCTCACTTATTATTGCTTTAAGACTACATTTATCCATTAGAAACAGAACTTAACTTTATTTAAAAAAATAAAATTCAAAGTGCAATTTTACCAACCTGCATCTGAATATGCCACTAAATTTAAAGAAACAGCAATGAACAGCAACAAAAATCTGCGACGCATCCTTAGAGAAGGCCAAGTAATTTTGGTGGCAACCAATTCAGAATAGTAATATAATTAGTTTATCGACTACTAAATAAAAAAACAACACTGTCCGTGTTACAGAAGTATAGGTAGTACGACTATTTTAAAATTATTTCTATTTCCTGAATTCGATTTGTGGTATTTCTTTTTACCGATAAAAAGCTTTTTATTTTTGCTTTTAAAACCAATCTGCGCTCTTCTTGTCCACCGTGCTGGCTAAAGTTTTCCATAAAAATTGTACTTTGTTTTACCTACAAAGTTACAAATTTATTTGTTAAGAAATCATTCCCCATTTTAAATCTGCTTAGTTTCAGGGAATTACACAGGAAAGCTTCAAATTACTCAATTGAAATAATTAAATGCTATACTTAAGATACAATTTTTATGCATTTCCATCGGCCTAAAATATTTCATTCAACGTTGGTGTGATCTTAAAAAAGTTACTTCTTTCACTCATGTTTGACTAACTTTTTTATTAGATAACAGTAGGTCAATAGGCTGTGTAAGCTCTCGTTTTCGCATTTGATTATGTTCCTGACCTTAGCTTGATTTTTATTGCCAACTTCAACGTAATTTGCTGAAAGACTCATATTTAGCTATTAAGGTGGTAGATTTTTAAACTTTTCTATTGTGCGTAGATTATTTTAAGAGCAAGCTACATCATATGTAGGACTTTTATTCCAATTTTCATACATTATATTTGACTTAATTTAAATCATCAAATTAAATACACTGTATGTATCCTTCTAATATACTTTTCTGATGCAAATAATTCACACAAACTATTTAAATTGTCCTATAGGGACTATGCCACATTACTTAAAAACTACAGGTATCAAAAAAGAATGTAAGCTAGGTAATTAAAAACTTTTGGTATTGTTTCTTCAAAGTTACTTTTATTTTCCATTTTTTTCTCAATCAATTTTCTATTTATAATTTGGAAAAGGCAATAAAGAAAATTTTTTAAAGGAGTTGTATAGTATGAGGGGCACTGTAAAAGTTTTTAGCCATGCCTGGCCAGAACAAGCTATTATCATGAAACTTTCATAGCTTCTCAAAGTACTTGCCACCAGCTTGCACACAAAGTTTCATGCGCTCAAACCAGGCAAAAAAGCAGTGGCGCCACTCAGCATTAGACATGTCGGAAACCAGCTCATCAAAGGCATTAGCAGTGTCTTCAGGCGAAGTAAATCACTTGCCACGCATGCAATCTTTGACTTTTGGGATCAAGAAAAAGTCACACAGGGCAAGGTCAGGTGAATAGGATGGGTGGCTCATCAGAGAAACACCACTGGACCTCAGAAAATCCTGTGTTGCATGTGCAGTGTGCAAGCTGGCATTGTCCTGGTGGAGCATCAGGCCCCGCACTCTTGTCTTTGGTCATGATTTTCTGATCCTGGCAAACACCTCGGGCAAGCAAATGTCTGTGTACCAGGCAGCTGTGACTGTGCACTGCTGCTGCAGCCTCACAGTTGCCACATGGCCGCCTCTCCTGAAGAACACAGCCAGCATCAGCTTGCCAGTGCTCCTGCCTCGCACAACTTTGGTTGGAGGTGCCTCTTCAGCAAATGCCCACACACATGACTGACACTTTTGCTCTGGCTCGTAGCAATAGACCCAAGTCTCGTTGCACGTGATGATGTCGGAAACTGCCTTGGTTTGGCCATTTTCAAACTTCCAGAGCATCTGCTGGCACCAATCTGACCTGGCCTGCTTCTGCTCAGCTGTGAGCAAGTGAGGCACCCAGCGACTCGTCAGCTTGCGCACGCCGATGTGATGGTGCAGGATCTGCTGGATGGCATGCGAATGAATGCCCAGGGTCGCCTCTATCTTCTCATAGGTCACTCGCCAATCTGCTTCAATCATGCTGCGCACAGCTGCAATGTTTTCCTGTGTTATTGCAGTTGGCAGCCTGCCTGCCCAAGCCTCATCTTCGAGCAAATCCCGTCCAAGCTGAAATTTGTGGATTGTGGAAAGCCAGTGACAGTTGCAAAGGACGGGGCAGAGTCTGAGAAAGCTGCTGACAGCCTTTGATGGCTTTGGTGGCAGTCTAAACCAGATTTGTAATCATAATAAATCATTTCACGAAAATGCTCACAATTCAGTTCCATAATGCAAATGGAACAGATGCTGAAAGTGTATTGGGAAATTAAGTGTAGCTAAACAGGTCTGCAAGCTTTTTGTTTGAAAAATTGACCTGCAGGCTTCTCTAATGTGCTATTTTAAACATGTGTGAAATATGCAGGCAGATCTGAGCTTTTATGTAGTCATGGCTAAAAACTTTTGCAGTGCCCCTCATATTATCAAAGCTGATAATACAATACAACAACATTTTAAAGTGTATCTAAGTCTATAATTTAGGTATAAATACAAAGAAAATTATGAGTATTGCCATTATATTACAATTTATTTTTTGCCTTTGATTTATTTTTTAGCATAAGTATGCATTTTAATGGATAGACAGCATATTTCTAATGATATAATTACTCAGATAAAATGAAATAATAAACAATATAGATCCAACAATTTTTTTATATTTGTATATTACTAATAGGCACATTTCGCTATGACTAGAACTCTAACTAACTTTGTAGCCAGTAGATTTTATCTTGAAAATGATGCCCTATTTTTATTGCTTTGCCCAAATAATAAATATGGTATTAAATTCTGAAATAAATATTAATAAGCATAATAAACAAGCTAGCTGGACTCTAACTAAGTAAAACAATTTTTATCCTAATTTTTTCTATAACTTGTTCTAAGCACAAAAGCTGATTATTTTGATAGGCTAGACTACAGTCTTAAGTTAATTTTTAATTATCTTAACAAAATATTAAATTTGGGCAAAAATGTATTATCTACAGTATATCTAATCTTTTTTATTGGAAAAGCTTTGTTATAATCATTCAATTAGCTATGTCCTACTTGTAATAGGTATTTTTAAGCATATACTACATGTTGCTACACCATCTTATTTTCTAATCTAAAGTTATATTTTCATCGATAATAATGAATATTTTATCATAGCTATATCATATATCCTATAGGCTATTATAGTAATTGTAACTTAGTTGTAAGTTTTTAAAATGTAATAACAAAATGAAATTCCTTGGCCATTTAGAAAAGTCTATCTTAATTCTATGACCTTTATAATTTTTTAGATTCAATGCTTAATCACTTATAGGCAATATAATGGATATTTTCATATAGAGTACACTTTTACAGCAATTTGTATTGCTTTTGTGACCTTTCTCTATTTTTAAATTCTTTTATACAATATTATTTTAAGGGCTAACATTTTATGATTGAAATATAACAATAAACTGGGTGCAAAATCATATTCTCAGAAGAGCAAAGAGTACTATTTGGAAAATCAAAAATGCTATGATTTCCTTTTGCACAGAAACCTAGCCTAGAGGCATTCAAATTAATATTTTTAGAAATAATCTATGTAGTTATACAAAATTGAATTAAAATTCTTTACCTCTAGATTATTGAACATTTTCTTATAGTCAAATTTATTTACTCAAAGATGAAAAGTAATGTTTAAACAGTCTATTTGTCAGAAAAGATGTTTTATTGATAAATTGATAAATTTTATTGATATATATTAAAACAAATCACACTAAATTTCAGTAGGTATTCAGGATTTTAAATATTTTTTTTTACTTCCATACATATTTCCTTAAATTTCCTTTGCGCTACTTAAAGTAGCAAGTAAAGGTTTATTGAACTTATTTTTCATTTTCATGAATTTCTATCAGCTTCCAACTTTTCTATTTGGCATGGAAAGCAGTGCATAAGGACCCACACCCTGCTGATTGCACCGAGACATCCTCAATTTGGTCCGCACTGATGAAATTACTGTTCAGTGTTCAATTACTGAAAACTTTTCTAGCCAGTATAGTTCCAAGTTGGGCTACTTGAGTCCGCGCTCAGCAAAATAGCCTGACTATCTTCAGCCTCTACACTCTTATGCGGTTCTGTTCAAACTATTTGGATGCCGCTTTAGGCGATGGGAAGAGTGAGAGAGAAGCGCTGCTGGATCCCAACTAGGGCTGAATATTTGATTGATAAGAGCGCCAGCTCCACACTCGCCCATCTGTCTCTGCCACCGGGGCCGCCGCCACTGCTGCTTTTGCTGCGTCCTCTTTTTTTCCTCGTGTCTCTTCAAGCCCAGATTTCCACCAGGCTGCCCCCGCTGTCCCAGACCAGACATGCGCGCAGTGCGTCCATTTTTTTCTCGCAATTTCGTACAAGTCTCTCGCCTTTTAGTATTATATAAAAGCTTATTGAAGTGTCAGTCTAATTTAACCATACCCTTGGAAGTTTTTCAAATGCTGTATTTCTTACTGATTATAAGGCTGAAATAATATCTTAGGCCTTGTCTGATCCAATGTCTTTTCTTCATTAATGAAATTTCGCTTTTAGGCAGAGCCTGCAAAAGGCATAATGAGTTAAGAGTTGGCCAGCGCAGCAAAGGAAAATTTTCCCACACGCTTAGGGTTTAGGCTAGCTGGTATGAGTCATTGACAACAACAATATCCGTGTCCTGATGCGGCCTTGTCCGCCTTTTCAGTTTCTCTTCCCTTCTTCTTCGTCCCATGCACCGGCCACTTGCTCACGTCTTGGCTCGGCCTGACGGCTTGCCTCCCTTGTAGAGTCTGAGCTATATCTCTTCAAATCCGCCCATGCGTCGCATCCCGTTCTGTCTGATTTTCATCCCACTCTTAAGTAATCCCTGGCGCAAAAATCCATCGAAATCTGAGATGCGTCATTTTGTTGAGCTTGGGTGTTTAAAAGAATCTTATAATTTCTAGTGCCTATATTATCTATGTATTCCTACTGATGTTCTCAGCTTGGCTTCTATCTGACTCTAATTCAATCTCTATAGTGTACATTGCCGAGCATATAATGTTTTTCTCGTCTGCATGCTAGACTGCGCACGGAGCTCTCTTGCTATTCCTCTCTTTCATACTTTTTCTTAAGTATCTTCTTGCTTCCTTCGCCTTCCTGCTCTTCGCCAAATCGTTGAGAGCAGCGCGAACTTCTTTCCTTCCGTCCCCTTTCATCCATGGCTCTCTAACGTTTTAGTTTGCTTACCTTAGGCGCCCAAAGCTCGATAGATTTTCGACCCAAACCTACGGAGACTTTTATATTGCGTGCTTCCTTCCTGTGTGAGCTGCTTTCTATCCCTGTTTGTGCCTTCACCCATATTTACGCTTGTGGACAGCTCTGCATAACCCTGGTATTAATAATCTAATCTGATACAGCCTTGACGTCTGTTAGCAGCGTCTTTCAACAGGATTATATCCAGAACTGCGATGATTTAGGACAGCTATAAACAGAACAAATGCTTGTTTTTAATTGATATGTCCGTTCGGGTGTTTTTCTTGACTTTTAATTGAACTGGACGGCTTGGCAACTTGGCTTGGCCTTTGCCTGCCAACATAATCCTTCCTAATCCTAATTCACCGGGTGGCTGCGCCATGGTGGGCATCAGTTTTGGCCTGTCGTGTGCATTCCAGGCCGTCTCCATCGAGTGAGTGCCGCGCCCCTCCGCCGCCGCCCTTGTCCTCCATACCGAAGTTCAGCCTCTCAGCCCCCCATTCCTCCTTCATCTCTGCCCCTCCCGTTCGATCCCTTCATTAGTATTTCTCCCCATAACGTCCCCATCAGTTTCCTAACTGACGCCCACAATAGCAGAAGCAGAGCTGTAGCAGAGCCTTCTTGCCTGTCCAATTCTCTGGTAGCCGCGTCGCCCTTGTTCCCATTGGATGGCTCAGGTCTATATAGTTTATATGCAAGCATAAGAGCTGCTGTCCTATGCCTCGTCTGAGCTTTTACTGAAACTGGCTTAGCCATGCTGCTCTGGCTGTTGCTGCTTCTATTGCTGCTTCTGCCGCTGCTGCTGCCGCCTCCCTCATTGTTGGCCTCCTCCGCCGCCAATTTGTATCTTCTACCGGCGGGGCATCCGCGATGTCGCGGCGCCGCCAGCCGCCTTCGTTGCTTAGACCAGAGTCTGCTTCTAGAAGCAAACGCCAGCCCGGACGAGTCTCTGCTTGACGCGTTTCTTCTCTGTAATAGCAGCTGGGCCGCTCTCGGCTGCAAGCGCGACGACGTCGGCGAACTGGCTTGGCGCCTCGCCTTCCGCCTGTCCGGCGTGCCCTGCGGCCACCGGTTCGTGCTGGCCTCGGCCGCCGCCAGCCCGCTGCTCGGCCAGTCGCTGGCCGGGAGTCCGCCGGATCGGCTGGTTGAGTTCACCTGCCAGTCCCACACCTATCCGTTTGTGTACCGGCCTCGGTACAGGTGAGCGTAATTTGTCTGGGTTGCATTATGACTGGGTTTGCATTCAAAAATCCCTAACATTCTAATTAGAAATTCGGCAGTCTTTAGTCCTAACCACACCTGCCCTTTATGAATTTGATCTGAAGGTGCAAAACCTCCACACCTTAAATCTCCATAGCCCAAAATCCACACCCTAAGTCCACACCCCAAACTCCACACCCCAAAGTCCACACCCCAAACTCCACACCTCAAACTCCACACCCCAAACTCCACACCCCAAACTCCACACCTCAAACTCCACACCCCAAACTCCACACCCCAAACTCCACACCCCAAACTCCACACCCCAAAGTCCACACCCCAAACTCCACACCTCAAACTCCACACCCCAAACTCCACACCCCAAACTCCACACCCCAAACTCCACACCCTAATGTCCACACCTCAAACTACACACCCCAAACTCCACACCCCAAACTCCACACCTCAAACTCCACACCCCAAACTCCACACCCCAAACTCCACACCCCAAACTCCACACCCTAATGTCCACACCCCAAACTCCACACCCCAAACTCCACACCCCAAACTCCACACCCCAAACTCCACACCCCAAACTCCACACCCCAAACTCCACACCCCAAACTCCACACCCCAAACTCCACACCCCAAACTCCACACCCCAAACTCCACACCCCAAACTCCACACCCCAAACTCCACACCCCAAACTCCACCCCCGAACTTCACACCTTAAACTCAAACACGAAGTCAAAATCCTAAAGCTCCGTTTTAAACATCATGGCTCTTCACCACTCAACATTATTTAATTTACTTCCTTTTGGCAGGTTCACCAGTTTAACCTGGCACCGAGGCGCCACCCCAGACTTGGAGCAGCAGCAACAGCAGCAGCAGCAGCCTTGGCCCTCGCCAACCCCTCTCCCCACTACAATATCGGTTCACGTTTACGCCGAGTTCCGATCCGACGTGTCTACGGCTGCGGCCAAGCGGGCCGCTCTGTGCGAGAGCCGCGGCGGCTTCTGGTGCGGAGGCGGCAGCGGCGGTCTCGGCTGCGTCTACGGGACTCACCGCTGCAACGGCATTGATGACTGCTTGAACAGCATCGACAAGCAAAACAACAGCAGCAGCAGCAGCAACAACAGCAGCAGCATCGTTACTTCAGACGAGTCAGATTGCCGGAGCTACTACGATAGCAGCGCCGCATTCGGGCTGTTCAGCGGCGGTCTGTCACGCGGCGCGGCTTCGCCTTTAACGACGTCAGGCTGTTATTCCTCCTTGCTGATGCTCGCCATTATTGACGCTTGCGTGACCCTCACCTTGACCCGCGTTTGACCCAACTTGACCCGCTTCTATGATGATCCAACCAAGGGACCCAACAATGCGCTTTCCATTCATCATAGTTCACAGTTCAATAAAAGAAGATTATTGCCTCAACCAATATTTCATATTCTTGTTTTTTTCTCGGTTGCTTCATCAATCAACAGTTTCTTACACCAGTTTTGCCGACTTTATTGCTAAAATATATTGCCGACTAGCTGCTTTTTGTGCGTTGGACTTATGCCTTTGTTTTACTGTGTGTTGGGCAGGCATTAGCCAGGTATTTTATTATTCAGCAGTATGTTGGCTTCCCCCTACCGCACAATGAACTCCCAGAGTGTCAATCACTCCCTTACTTAATACCGTTTGCCCTAGCCGCTTTAGCGTGCCAAAAAATTTCCCTTCCTGGTGTGTTTTTAAAAGCAGCGCCTTCATTATTCCTCTTTCAGTTCTTCACCGTTTCCCCTGCCTACTGCCTTTAGTTAGTGGGCGCTTTCTACACTCGTTTTTCTCTTTTCCCCCACCTCCACAAGGTGGCCACCCACATGGGGGACTGTTCCCTATTGAGGAATACAATGCCTCCCGTGCCTGCCTTTCAGTCGTAATAACTCGCAATTGGATTATGGGGTATTATTCTCGGCTTTGATGCTATTACGCAATCGCATTGTGCTTCCAGGTTGGTGAGAGCACCCCTATTGCTCGCAGTTATTTGCCTGTTTTCCATTGTATTAGGTGAGAAACCCGGAACTGGGATTTCATTCTTCCCCTCCTCATAGATAATCCGAATAATCCCTATGGCGATCATACCGGAAATTGAATTCTTAAACTCTAGGGGGGAAATTTTATCATATTCTAATTCGTTAGTTTTTGTGCGTCACAAATTTTCCCCTTCATTCGATGGCCGCAATAAAACTTTCAAAAGGGATTTTTTAGGGCCACTTTAAATTAGTTTAAGTGCCCGCAAGCCTTTTTTATTCCCGTCTCTAGGTCGCATCGGGCCGAAAAGTGCACGCCTCGATGCCGTCTGCAGCTCGCTTCAATTGATTTTTTTTCTTCGCTCACTTAAGAGCTGCGGCAGACGAATTGGGAAAATCTGGAATGGGATGCAGCTTAAATACGCTTAATTTGCCCTAATAGAGCTCCGCTGCTCACTCATTCAGTCTGGAAGAGCTGTGCGACGAAAAATATCTACATAGTTTTGAGTTAGACAAGACGTGATTATCGATTAGCGTAGTCTGGATAAGACAGCGTGTGCGCAGAAGTTTCATTCTTACTTTGAATGTTAATGACGATGTCCGTCTTTGTTATTCAATATGGAGCTGGCTTACTTTAGGCCCTATTTTATCGGTTGACAAACTATTCAGATAGCAAGTCAGTATCTAATCCGATAAGATTTAGTGTTTAAATTTTATCTGAATAGTCACTGAATCTTATCTGAGTAGTTAGATACTCTTATCTGAATAGACACATAATATTATCTGAATTTTAGTGTCTACTCAGACCAAAGTCAGTGTCTTCTTATATCAAAGTCGGTTTCTACTCAGATCAGTTGGTTTTTACTCATAAAATTCGATGTCTACTTAGATAAGATTCAGTGCCTACTCAGATAAGATTCAGTGCCTACTCAGATAAGATTCAGTGCCTACTCAGATAAGATTCAGTGCCTACTCAGATAAGATTCAGTGCCTACTCAGATAAAATTCAGTGCCTACTCAGATAAGATTCAGTGCCTACTCAGATAAGATTCAGTGCCTACTCAGATAAAATTCAGTGCCTACTCAGATAAAATTCAGTGCCTACTCAGATCAAATTCGGTGCCTACTCAGATAAGATTCAGTTCCTACTGAGAGAAAAGGACGGATTCAAAGCTCATAAGGGTCTTTATGATCAGGCAAGCACAAGTTTTGATGCTTTATACGGCTACTCAGATCAATATTAATTCCTTTTCTGAGAGACCCAGCTAGCCGGAATCCAGTTTGAGTCGTAATGCAATTTTTTTGTGAGAACCCTTTCCTTGCGAATCATTTCATAACTGCATTTTATAGCTACTATGATGACTGCGAGTGCAGCGAGAGCTGAGAGAGAAATCCAAAGTTTACTTAATTCTCTTCGCTTCGCCGATCCTTCCCTCCCCTGTTTGCATAATAATCGCATAATCGCCTGCGCCTCCCTCGCCCAATCCGTCTTTGATATTTCATTGGCGCACAGCACAGGCACCCCTATTTTCGATGAAATAACTGTCTCTATTTTTCCCCCGATCTATTTTAATTCCCCAATGCTTTCTAGTCAGTTTTATCCGCATTTTTTGGCTCTCAGCATTTCTGTATCGTGTTGCGACACAGTTATTTTTTATCCGCCTCAAGTCTTGCCAGCTTTGAAATCTGTTGTCAGTGGATGGAGCCAGCGAGGAGATAGAATCGGGGAGGGGGGTTAGAGGAGGTTAATCCCTCCGGCTAATCCTCTTGGAATGGCGTGCGTGCTGGCCTCTCGATCTTGCCCTGCTTTGTATGCTAATGGCTTTGCTGCTTCGGCATTTCCTCTTTCTGCTCCGCGCCCGTCCCTTGGGTGAGGAGTGAACTGCGATACTCAGATTATGCGTTTATTTTTCTATTAAAATATTATTTAGTCATTTTGCTAGAAATTGTCATGTCCCCGACTGTCTGTCTGCTTGATTCTGTCACGTCTGCTTCTGTCCAGTCTCCTTGATTCTGCTTGCCTGCCTGTTTTTGTCTGTCTGTCTGTCTGTCTGTCTGTCTGTCTTTCTGTCTGTCAGTCTGTCAGTCAGTCTGTCTGTCTGTCAGTCAGTCAGTCCTTGCTTGCCTGCATGTTTTTGTCTGTCTGTCTGTCTGTCTCTGTCTGTCTGTCTTTCTGTCTGACTGTGTGTGTGTGTGTGTGTGTCTGTCTGTGTGTCTGTCTTTCTGGCTGTCAGTCTGTCTGTCAGTCTGTCTGTCTATCTGTCTGTCTGTCTGTCTGTCTGTCTGTCAGTCAGTCAGTCCTTGCTTGCCTGCATGTTTTTGTCTGTCTGTCTGTCTGTCTCTGTCTGTCTGTCTTTCTGTCTGACTGTGTGTGTGTGTGTGTCTGTCTGTGTGTCTGTCTTTCTGGCTGTCAGTCTGTCTGTCAGTCTGTCTGTCTATCTGTCTGTCTGTCTGTCTGTCTGTCTGTCTGTCTGTCTGTCTGTCTGTCTGTCTGTCTTTCTGTCTTTCTGTCTCTGTCGCAAGCAATTCAATCAATGCTTGAAGAAAAAATCTTTCTAAGAACTTGGCTACGAGAAGAAAATATCAAACGCGATGACTCCAAAGCGATTATACTCGTAATAACTTTCAAGGAGAGCCATAGACATCAGCTAGTCCAAGTTTTCTAGATTTTTTTCCCAGAAAATCGCTATAAATCACTAACAATATCTCTTCTTAACTGATTTTTCAGCTTTATTAGCTAAACCAACTAGCAAGCAATCAGTGATTAGCTCACAGCAAAGTTGTACTTTTACTGGCAACACGGAACAATCCTTAATCAACTAAACAGTCGGACAATGAGCAGCCGCAAGTCCCAGTTGCGTCCAATCGAGGAGCCCGAAGTAGAGATTGTCTTCGATGACTTCGCCTGCTCCGGCTACGGCGGCAGCGGCGGCATCGGCGGCGGCGCCTGCAACGACGAAGATTTCAACAGGCTGCTGGCCAATTTGAAGAGCCGCTTCGCCCCCCGGCCCGGAGCCGCCGCCTACCTCTCGCTATCGGGTGAGCCGCAGGTCCGCGGTGCCGGCAGCCGCGGCGGCCGCGGCGCGTCCTCGCGGATGCTGGTGAAAGAGGAGCCGCGCGACGGGTCAGCCGCCGCCTCCCTGTCGGCGAGTTCTGTTGTCGCTGGCCGGCGAATTGTCGGCTCAAACTCGTCGGCTGCAGCAGCAGCGGCGGCGGCGGCGGAGGCTGCGGAAGCGGCTGCCACAGTCGTCGACTCGATGGACGACGCAGCGGCCGCCTCGCTGTTCAACCTTGCCGGCCAGGAGGTCGTCGTCACCTCTGCCGGTGACGAGGACGTCGACGACGACGAGCTGATCGAATTCGACGACATGGTCGGCCAGGACGACGTCGGCGGCAACGGGCGCGGTGGCGGCGGCAACGCGCCGACGCTGAACTCGACGATCTCCCGGCTGGCCAACTACCTGTCTGACAAGCACGGCCAGGACTTCGGCCCCGTCAGCGCCGCCATCCAGAAGACCGCGGCCGCCGCCGCCGCTGCCGCCGTTTCCAAGCCTTCGCAACAGCAGGCGATGTTGGCGGCGGCCTCCCCGTCGGCGTCGACTCTGCTGATGAGCCGCCAGCAGCAGCAGCAGCAGCAGCAGGCACAGCAGCAGCAGTTCCAGCAGCAGCGTGAACTGCTTCAGCAGCACCAGCAGCAGCAGCATCAGCGAGCCTCAGTAGCCGTTGTCCGAGCCCGGATGCTCAGCATGGACAGGGAGAAGCGTTTCTCCTGCTACGTCTGCCAGCGCCGCTTCCACCTGTTCGCGCACCTCCGCAACCACCTGGAGACGCACACTGGCGAGAAGCCCTACGTGTGCAAGCAGTGCGGCAAGAGCTTCGCCACGCCAACCAGCCTGAAGCGCCACCTGCCGGTGCACCACTCGGACAAGAAGCACCAGTGCTCCGTGTGCGGCAAGACCTACGCCAACCAGGGCTACTTGAAGGTGAGAAGATTATTTTCCTACTTAATGCCTGCTTGCTGAGTGCGGCTTCAGAAGCCAAGCACCCAATCTCACAACCCACCCACCCAGTCTCACAACCCACCCACCCACCCAATCCCAAAACCCACTAACAAATCTCAAAACCCACCCACCCAATCTTAAAACCCACCCACCCAATCCCAAAACCCACTAAGTAATCTCAAAACCCACCCACCCAATCCTAAACCCATCCAATTCATCTCAAAACCCACCCACCCAATCCCAAAACCCACTAAGTAATCTCAAAACCCACCCACCTAATCTTAAGCCCATCCAATTCATCTCAAAACCCACCCACCTAATCTCAAAGCCCACCCACCCAATCTCAAAACCCACCCACCCAATCTCAAAACCACCCACCAAATCCCAAAACCCACCCACCCAGTCTCAAAACCCATCCACTCAATCTCAAAACCCATTCACTCAATCTCAAAACCCATCCACTCAATCTCAAAGTACACCAAAGCTATCTAAAACCAACCTACCGCCTAAAACTCATCCAGCCAATCTCAAAACCCATCCAATTGATCTCAAAACCCACCCACTCAATCTTAAAACCCACCCAATCAATCTCAAAACTCATCCAATTCATCTCAAAATCCATCAACCCAATCTCAAAACCCAATAACAAATCTCAAAACCCACCCACCCAATCCCAAAACCCACCCAATCTCTAAACCCACCCACCCAATCTTAAGCCCATCCAATTCATCTCAAAACCCACCCACCTAATCTCAAAGCCCACCCACCCAATCTCAAAACCCACCCACCCAATCTCAAAACCACCCACCAAATCCCAAAACCCACCCACCCAGTCTCAAAACCCATCCACTCAATCTCAAAACCCATTTACTCAATCTCAAAACCCATCCACTCAATCTCAAAGTACACCAAAGCTATCTAAAACCAACCTACCGCCTAAAACTCATCCAGCCAATCTCAAAACCCATCCAATTGATCTCAAAACCCACCCACTCAATCTTAAAACCCACCCAATCAATCTCAAAACTCATCCAATTCATCTCAAAATCCATCAACCCAATCTCAAAACCCAATAACAAATCTCAAAACCCACCCACCCAATCCCAAAACCCACCCAATCTCTAAACCCACCCACCCAATCTTAAACCCATCCAATTCATCTCAAAACCCACCCACCCATTCTCAAAACTCATCCACCAAGTCTAAAAACCCATCCACTCCAATCTGAAACCCATTCACCTAATCTCAAAACCCACCGACCCAATCCCAAAACCCCCTAAGTAATCTCAAAACCCATCAACCCAATCTCAAAACCCAATAACGAATCTCAAAACCCACCCAATCTCAAAACCCACATACTCAATCTAAAAATAAACCAAAGCCATCTAAAACCAACCTACCCCTTACAACTCAACCACCTCAAAATCTCAAAACCCATCCGATGCGAACCCCAGGTGCACATGCGGATCCACCGCGACGAGAAGCCATTCGACTGCGAGCTGTGCGGCCGGGCATTCCGCCAGCTGGCCCACCTGAACCACCACCTGCTGACGCACACGGGCGACAAGCCGCACAAATGCGACTTGTGCGGCCAGCGCTTCCGCCAGGCCAACACCCTGGAGGACCACATGCGGCTGCACACTGGCGAGCGGCCGCACGTGTGCCAGATCTGCGGCAAGAGCTTCACCCACCGGCTGAGTCTCAAGCTGCACATGAAATACCACGTTGTCGATGTGGAACGCAAACCGGAGATTACGGCCGACGAAATCGAAATAATTGCTGTTTAAAATGAAACTCGATTGTAGCTTTGCATCCACAGCATAGCAACCGTATAAAAACTATAGCAATTATTTCGAAAAATCTTAGCAACAATAAAGAAAACCATAGCAACCGTATAGAAAACCATAGCAACCATATCTAACACCATAGCAACCGTATAGAAAACCATAGCAACCATATCTAACACCATAGCAACCGTGCAGAAAACCATAGTAACCATATAGAAATCCATAGTAACCGTATAGAAAACCATAGCAACCATATCTAACACCATAGCAACCGTATAGAAAACCATAGCAACCATATCTAACACCATAGCAACCGTGCAGAAAACCATAGCAACCATATCTAACACCATAGCAACCGAATAGAAAAACAAAGCAACCATAGCTAACACCATAGCAACCATATAGAAAGCCATAGCAACCGTGTAGAAAACCATAGAAACGAATAATAACACCAGAGTAATTATCTTTAACTTTATAGGAACCGTATAGAAAACCATAGCAACCATATCTAACACCATAGCAACCGTGCAGAAAACCATAGCAACCGTTTAGAAAACCATAGCAACCAAAAATAACACCATAGTATCAATCTTCAATACCATCGCAACCATAATTAACACCATAGCAACCGTGTAGAAAACCTTAGCAACCGTAATTAACACCATAGCAACCGTGTAGAAAACCTTACTAACCATAATTAACACCATAGCAACCGTCTAGAAAACCTTAGCAACCGTAATTAACACCATAGCAACCGTGTAGAAAACCAATTTTAACTAAATCCATAGCAATCAAAAATAACACCACAGGAACTATATATACACCATATCAGATATACAGAAACCATGGCAACCATCTACAATTCTAATGGTCTAACGGTCTCAGCAACAATAAATAGCAACCCCTCATGCGCACTCTCTGCTACCCCGCTAATATGTACAGCGGCTGATCCTACGAAACTTTTGCGCTGTCGTTTTTTCACTTTCGGAAAAAAATTTCTCAACTCCTCTGCTCCTGTTTCTCTGTACTACTGTTATTAATACTTATCCGACTTGGTCTCTGTATATACGTATTTTAGCTAGCAACCATTGCTTTGACAGTTGCTTGAAATAAAATTTAAATGACTGTAAACTGCACTTTTTGTACCTAATTATTGTTATTATTACTATTATGTTTTGTATTGTATTCCATGTCTGTTTGAAATCTTACCGGCTCACCTTAATAATAATTCTTTTTTTCCATTTGCCGTTGCTGCTACTTATAGTAGTAAAACTAGCACGCGTTATTACTGTTCATTACTGTATAGCGGCTCCGATGTTTTGCATTATTTGCTGCTCCCTTGGTCCGTCTGGGCAGCGCAAAATCCAGCAGCTTCTTTGGCTTGCTCAGCTTGTACTCCTAGAGCTCACCCGGTCTCTTGCTCACCCTCTGTTCTTGCTTACTCTTGGAATCCTCATCTCAGTTTCTACTCTCTCTCTCTCGTTCTCTCTCTCTCTCTCTCTCTCTCTCTCTCTCTCTCTCTCTCTCTCTCTTTCTCTCTCTTCTCTCTCTCTCTCTCTATCTCTCTCTCTATCTCTCTCTCTTTCTCTCTCTCTCTCTGTCTCTCTCTCTCTCTCTCTCTCTCTGTCTCTCTCTCTCTCTCTCTCTGTCTCTCTCTCTCTCTCTCTCTCTCTCTCTCTCTCTCTCTCTCTCTCTCTCTCTCTCACGCCCTTATCTCTCAAATCCATAATATTTTTCCACCATCCTTTAATTGCGTTTTCTCTCCAATTTGCCTATGTCAATTTTGTCGCTTTTTTACAAAAAAATCTGATTAAAAATGATTTTAAAAAAATAAAATACAACTTACTTTGCACTGGACAGTGGCCACAGCGAAGGTTGCTAGTGTTAATAATCTATTTTCTTCTGTGTTTTAATTATGGAAAATCTATGAAAATTGTGAGTTTTTTTCTAGAATTCTGTTATTTAGTTCATTTCACACTATTAGCGCATAGTATGATTTGATTGATGGGCGTGGCCTGGAGACAACGAGTTGAATTTTGAAACGAAAATCGTCAGTGGTTCAACTGCTGACACGCTAGCTGCCCCGTATTAGCAATTGGATCACCGAACGGTTTTTCAGCTTTCAGTGCCAAGCAAGCCGGGGCTAAAATTCAGGCTAGTTGAACTCACCTGTTCCCAAGCTGGCTTTCTCGCTCTGTTTCTGCGTTAATTTTTGACATCGACAGGACAACAGGATGCGAAAGGCCTGCAGTGTCGCCTGTCTTGTCAGCTGCCTCTCCTCATCCCTCTTATTTGTGCGCGTGGATGGAGGGCACAAAAGACAGGGCAGCTACTGAGGGGCGGAAACGGTGCGGGGGGATTCAGTTCGGCCAGGTGGGGAGGCTTGTGAAAGGAAGGCGAGCACGCGATTGGGAAGAGGGGCGGGAGAAGAGGCAGCTGGAGGGGATTCGCTGACTACCTGACTGAGGCTTCAAGCGCATCGAGCAGTGAGCGCACGGGTAATCAATGAGCGCATTGGCTGATCGGGGGCTTCTCTGCTGTTCTCTTCCCCTCCTTCATCCGATTAAACTGCGGCCAATTGTTGAGAGGACGAGGGGTTTGACGCTAACAGTTGGTTGAGTTCTGCGGGCTTCGCTATAGTACAATCAATGCTGAAAAGGTGCGCACAGCAACGCAGCTGCCACCCGAGCTGTAACAATGCAGCGATTTGTCGTTCTCAGCGGAGGTTGCCATGGCTTGACTGAGCTTCAAAAGTTCATGCACCCAAGATCGATGCGGTGGTTGAGCTACGACCTTACTTATAGTATGTATCTTTCCCTGATCTCCTGCTTTATTTTCCCGACCCGTTGTGCCTTGACCCGTTGTGCCCTGACCCCTCTCACAACTCACTGCATCTCCCTGACCCCTCTCACAACTCACTGCATCTCCCTGACCCCTCTCACAACTGTCTGCATCTCCCTGACCCCTCTCACAACTCACTGCATCTCCCTGACCCCTCTCACAACTGTCTGCATCTCCCTGACCCCTCTCACAACTCTCTGCATCTCCCTGACCCCTCTCACAACTCTTTATCTCCCTGTCTATTTAGACTGATGTACGAGTAAGTTTCGCTTTTGGCATTCCCTCTGGTAATGCGGGTGCCAAAAAGTTTCATAGCTACATGCATGCGTGTAGCTACGGATAGAAATTAGTTAGAGAGGACATATAAGCGTCGGGCTTGATGCCTACAGTTGCGCTTTCTGCTTTTTGAAGTTCGGATCAAGCATTTGAGGACAATGAAATTTAGTAATGGAAGATTTAGGAGGAAGAGGTCAACGAGATTAATTGAAGATTGAAGAGATTAAAGATTGAATACGATTAGTGGCAAGAATTATAAAATTTCACATCTTTTCACATCGCATCGCCATCATAATTAATAAGCAATGCAGGAGCGTCCGAGATGCGGATCTGCAGAGTGACAAGATTAAGCAAACCTCAAGGTTCGGAGATTACTCATTAACGAAGTGAATTCAGAAGTTCGGATCTACCTAAGAATTTGACCAAATCACCGCTCGATAAAGCGTAAGATGATCAGACAGAGTCCGAGTTCGACTGACTGACTGACTGACAAGACAGACGGATTAGCCACAAAAGCAGATGACTGGCTTTGCATTGCTTGCTGTTTGCTGGTGTTCCCTACCTTTTGTATGGCTTGGCCTCACAACCCGAGGCATTTCTTCTTCTCGCGTTACAGTTTTTGTGTCCGTGCCTGCATGGGCAGGACTAAATGTTATGTCGGGCTATGCCTGCCTTGCACCAACAAAAAATCTCTCTTCCCAATCCCCATTCTTCAGTCTCTCCCCGTTTGTTTCCTCTTGCAACGCATTGATCGGACGCGGATTCTTTTTTTCTAAGTCTCTGCTTGAGTTCATACAATACAGGCTGACCCCGCTTCTCAGTTCTCAATGCCAGTGGCGCAGTTGCCACAATCAGTAAGTGCTATTCGACTATGGAGAGAAAAAAACTTGGCGGAAAAGTCACATGGAAACTAGCAGGGGATTCAGACAGAAATCTGAGTCCTATAGAGCTGAAGGATGAAATGACTCGGGCTGGGGTGGCGGGCCCGGGCATAGTGAGGGATGAAGCCGCACTCGCAGGGGTGGGGGGGGAGATTAAGAGTGGCTGCAGGAGGGTCCGCGGGATTTGAGGGCAGGCTAAAATACTTAAAGATGAAAAAATCGATACGAATTCCTCGTCAGCAGCAAGAGACGCAGGCAACAGGAAGGCAGCATCGGGCTGCAGGTGGAAATTAGGCGCAGGCCAGGGCTCGCAGCTGCTCCACGTGGCAACGCAACAGGCAGGCAGGCAGACAGGAAACGTGCAGGACAGGATGGGGGGGGAGGAAGGCGGAGTAGAAGCAGACAGAAGTGATTATCCTAAACAAAGTCGGATTCTCTGCTTGCCCTCGAGGAGTCTGGGAGAAAGATTTAAATAAAGCTACAGGTAATTGGGCCCAAGCCAGCCCGAGAGTTTCAGTTGGCTTCAGATGACCTCAGCAGCCACGTCAGCTCGAAGTGGGTGGCGTGCAAAATGAATTTAAAAGAATAGCTAATAAAACATTTCAAAAAATTATTTATTATTAGCAGTTAAATAAACAAATGATGCGCAATGAAACGGGGCTCACATTTGCACTCTTTATTTAATGAGTTTATAATCAAGCGAAGACAAAAGCAATACACAGATCAAATAGTTAGTTAGACGCACAATTAATAATAGAACTCCCAGCACAATGCTACTCATATTAAAGTAGTATAGTAGAGATGCGCTGAATTATATTTAAAACAAGCTGAAGCCGCATGCACAATCTGGGGAGCTAAGTAAATACGGCCAAACCTTAGAGTGGCGGTACTGAAAGAGGCGTAACGGGCGGAGACGACAGACTGACAGACAGCAAATACTTGGCCCAAAAGAGACGCAGTCAGCAACAAGGATGCTGATCGAAGATGTCATCAAAGATCCATTATGTCCGCATCGCAATTATTTACATCGCCGCCGTCCAATTCGATGTCGATGATGGGCGAAGCGGCGGGACCGTCGGTTGAGGCCAACGCAGGGCCCAGGTCCGACCTCCTCCTGCTCCTCCTGGGCCTCCATGGTTTGCAAGCTGCGGCTCCGGCTTGGCCTGCTGCTGCTGCTGCTGCTGCTGCCGCCTGTCCCTGCGGACAGCCTTCAGGATGTCGCGACCATCTTCAATTGTTGTCGGCGGCGGCTGCCACAGCACCAGCTGGCGACAGTCGTTGAACCCCGGCGGCGTCGGCGGCACCTCCTCGCACATCCGGCTGGCGGCCGCCTACGCGTTCAGCAATGGCGGCTGGGAGAGCGGCAACGGCGGCGGCAGCGGCGGGTGCCGAAGGAAACGCAGCGGAGGATGACGCCGGAGCCGCCGCGGCTCGTTCAACCAGGCGGGCAACATCCGGGTTGGTGACGGTCAGGCGGAACTGGGCCGACTCGTCAGCCGTCGCCGAGTCGTCAAATTCGACCAAGTCCAACGCCGACGAAGTCGAAGAAGAAGCGGCGTCGGGCACTTTGGCTGCCGTGTCCAACAGGGTCAGCTGGCCGAGGTAAGGCCGCCACCGCCTCCTCGGTGAAGGAACAGCTTGGCTGGCGGCGGAGCCGAGAGCGCGCCCTTCCAGACTGCTGTGCCGCTTCCGGCCGCCGCTGGTGAGCAGCGACTTGGCCGACGCTGCCGGCTGATGCTGATCCGGCGGTGCCGGCTGCTGCATCATCGCCGACGCGTGGCAGAAGTTTGACGAGCTTAGCTGGAACTGGGAGAATGGTTGACGTGCCGATGACGTCATGGCCGGGGGATTATGGGATTCGATTTGCCTGCTGGCCTATCTGCGAGGAAAATAGCTTTCAGTGGGATTTTGAATTCGAAAAGGGATAAAATGGGATTTGAATAGGGACAAATGGGATTTGAATAGGGACAAATGGGATTCGAATAGGGAAAATGGGATTCGAATAGGGACAAACGGGATTCGAATAGGGAAAATGGGATTCGAATAGGGAAAAATTGGATTCGAATAGGGACAAATAGGGATTCGAATAGGGACAAATAGGGATTCGAATAGGGACAAATGGGATTCGAATAGGGACAAATGGGATTCGAATAGGGACAAATAGGATTCGAATAGGGAAAATGGGATTCGAATAGGGAAAAATTGGATTCGAATAGGGACAAATGGGATTCGAATAGGGACAAATGGGATTCGAATAGGGACAAACGGGATTCGAATAGGGAAAATGGGATTCGAATAGGGAAAAATTGGATTCGAATAGGGACAAATGGGATTCGAATAGGGACAAATGGGATTCGAATAGGGACAAATGGGATTCGAATAGGGACAAATAGGATTCGAATAGGGAAAAATTGGATTTGAATAGGGACAAATGGGATTCGAATAAGGACAAATGGGATTTGAATAGGGAAAATGGGATTTGAATAGGGAAATGGGATTCAAATAAGGAAATGGGATTTGAATAGGGAAATAGCATTCAAAATGGTAAATGGAAATAAAATTAAAAAGGGAATAGAATAGTGAAATGGGATTTCCATAAAGAAATAGAATTCATAAACGATATGACAACTCTACCGCTAACCTGCTACAGCAGAAAAAATTAAATTACAAGCCAAACACAAAGCACAAAAAAAGTTTTACAAAAGAGAACAATTTGGCAATGGAAAAAAACTATATTTAATTGTGCTTGAATTTCAACCGCAAAGCGACGCGGTGCCCGGCAGCCACATCATACGGAGCGCGCACTAGAATGTCTGACGCAAAAAAGCAAAAAAACAAAATAACGCATCACAAAAACTTCGTTGCTTGGTCTGTCTATTTCAGTGGCACAAGACATGTTGAAAAAAAGTACCAAAAATAATGAATTTAGATGCCTAATTAAGGTGCAGGAATACATTAGAAACAGTAACAAATCGTGCTGTTTTAATTAAGAACTATGTTCAACGCAAAAAGCCTAAAATTATGATATTTTAGTGCCTATAGCGGCACAACGCACTACTAACTAACCAGTAGTAGTGTAATGCAAACATTATTTGCTAAATTATTAAATTTACTAAATTAGAAATACAACAATCTTACACAGCGCAAAAAATAGAACCGGAATACATTGGTTAGACAGCTGTTTGGCTGAAAATAAGATATCGTTTGTTAACTATATAATATCCATAAATAGCAATAAATAGCAACAAATCTAGCGCAGAATCAGATCAGCAGGCGGATTTGATCACGTGAAATTGGCGCAGCGTGATGCGCAGGGAGCCCAGCTCTCTGTCAATGATGTCCAGCCGTTTTTCCAATCGTTCCTGTCGATTTAAAAACGCAATTTTTTTCTCAAATCAAATTTAAATAAAAAAATAAGACCCACGTATGACTACTGTAAATGCTATGTAAGTAGTGAGTCAAGCATATAACGACTGCGTTAGGGTTCTTAATATCCAGCTAAGGACAGACAGCTGACACTCAGACAGATCAATAACAAGAAGCTCTGACCCCGATCAGCCAACCTGACACAGAGGTCTAACCCTATAATCCACTAAAACACTTCATAATGAACCCATGGCGTCAAATTTGATTTCACAGGCAATCCCTAAGCTAATAATTAAAGCAGTTAAACGTTTAAGTCGCAACTACTTTTCTAACTAGTTGTGTTAAAGTACGCAGTTTTATGCTTCTTCGACCGCTTGCCGCCATAATGAACGATCCTGATGCTGCCATGATTGCTATTGTTGCTATGGAGACTAGACAAACCAGCTGACGCTTTAGCAAATGCCTTGCAAAGCGTGATTAAAAAACAAATTCGGGTTTTCAATAATGAAAATACAGAATGTCAAGAACAAAGAGCCGCAGCCCAGCATCCAACAGTCGCTTACCTTGTCCTCGCGGCTCTGCCGGCCGTACTTGGCGGAGCCAACGCTGGGCACGTGTGTCAGCGCCGTCTCCACTCGCCGCTTTTCCAACTGCAGCTGATCGTAGCGCTGCTCCAGGGTTCGAATCTCGGCTAGCTGGGTGTCCCGATCCCAGCTTGGGACGCCGCCGCTGCCGCTTACGCTGCTCATGCTGTCGCGCGCCTGCGGCAGGCTGTCAATCAACTGGCGCCGTTCCAGATCAGCCAGCGATTGGCGCAGGGCTTCGGTTGGACTGCGGCGATCGAAATCTGATCCGCCAGCGCTGCAGTCGGCGCCAGTCATGGACAGGCGGCTGTGCTGCCGCTCCTGCTGAAGCTCCTCGCTGCAGTCGCCACCGGATAGGGGGTGCGATCTGCGGAGGCGTTTGGGTTTGGTTTGCACCAATGAGGCGGATTTTTTGTAGAAAATCCCAGACAGAAAATGAGACCATAAAAGGGAGGTAATTGCAGACTGGGATTTCTACACAAGGAGAGAATTACTGACAGAAAAAAATCACAGACAGATCGAGGGAATTCCAGATACCAGACAGGAAAGGAATTACAGCCAGGGAGGGAAATTCCTAACAGGGAGGGAAATTCCAAACAGGGAGGGAATCCTAGACAGGGAGGGAATCCCCAACCGGAAGGGAATCACAGACAGGGAGGGAATCCCCAACCGGAAGGGAATCCCCAACAGGAAGGGAATCCCAACCGGAAGGGAATCCCCAACAGGAAGGGAATCCCAGACGGAGGGAATCCTAGACAGAGCAAATCCCAAACACAGATGAAATCCCCAGTCACTCATAAAGACTCACCCGACTCCCCGCTCCCTATTGCGCAGAAACATTCTCTCAGACTCCGCGCCAGCTAATCGACGCTTCAGTCGGTCAGTTTCGGCGCGGGCCTCAGCCAGCCTGACTCGCAGACGTTCAGTCTCGGCCCGCTCTCGAGCTAACGCCACGGCGTGCTCGCGCCGCAGCTGGGCGACGCCTTCGGCGGCTTCCCTTAACGCCGAGTGCGCCGCCTCAAGCTGATGGCGCAGCTCGTTAGCGCGAGACGCTTCGGCGCGCGCGTCGCGCAATTCCCTTAACAAATGGCGCCGCTCTTCTTCGAATTCTGCGGCTGCAGCAGCGGTGGCACCCACCTGACGATCCCCGACGCCAATAGACGAAGCCGACGGATGATTTCGACGTCGGGAACGATTGACAATGGCGGCCACTTCGGCATCGTCGTCGGCGGGGCTGAGTTGGTGCAGCAGCGACAAAGCTGGCGGTAGCTGATGCTGCTGGTCGGAGCCACGGAGGCTGGGAGGCGACCCCGCTGAAGCTCCATTCTGCGGATTTTGTTTGTCACATGAAGTTTTTTGGGAGATCGCTTTTGATACTATTCTGATACACTTCACTGAAGATCCTTGATCTAAAATTCCATAGATTTCTATAATGACGCACAGAAACAAGCCGAACTCACCACAGATCCGGGCGAGAGGCCGCTGTAGCGCTGGTGAGCGCCGAGGCCGCGGCTGCTAAAATCTGCTGCTAGCTCGGAATGATTGGCGCGTTTGGCTGCCTGGCGACCTTTTAGAGGGAGAGAAAAAATTTATTGTGATAGGCACTGAAATTTATCAAATATAGATTGCATCAGTAATTCTTCAGTCTGTACAGCTACAGATGTACAGCTAATGGCGCATCCGAGGGCTGTGTACAGCTGCTCAGTCCTGACGGGCTGCAGGGGCCGCAACACCCAATTCTTAATTTTCCCAGCTCAAACTGGTACCCAATATTAGCTGAATGGACTGAAGAATCAGCTCCTAAAACAAGGGGGTCGAGCCCGCGACCTTCCGGTAATAAGGCAGGCGCCCTAGCCACTAGCCTACAAGTTGCTTCCTAATTCCCGAGCAAAAAATCCCAAAATGAGGATTAAGTTGTCAAGCTAGCATATTGCGTATCTGGGATAAAAACCCCTAATTTATCGAAGTAAAAAATCCACAAAATCCTATCACCATTGACAGTCGTAAAGTCGGCCTCCCCGCGCTCGGTGGGGCTGCAGCCCAGCAAGACGCTCTGGTTAAAATAGTCGCCGCTATCCTGCTGGTAGCGTCTGATCCGCTCGCTGACCCCGGCCAGACGCTCGTGCGTGCTGCGGACCAGAGGGTCAACGTCGTCGTCTTGGTCGTCGTCGTCGTTGTCATAGCTGCCAGGAGGAACTGAGGGCGCAACAGGCGGTGCAACTCGCTGACGATGCTGCTGCTGCTGCTGCGGCTGTTCCCGTTGCTGACGTGGCCGGGGCTGCGGCGGCGGCGGCTGTTGCTGCTGCTCCAGCTCGTTGAATGACGCCCTCGACAATCGCTGGCGAACATCTTCCAGCAGTCGGAGCTCCTCAGACGTCAACGTTGATGGCAGTACTCGATGCTGACTGTGCCCGGAGACTGGGGCGCCGCGACCGGACGAGGAGAGCATCTCGGCGGGCAGGTAGGATCGGATGGCGCTGTCCGGCCGAAGGTTCAGCGCCACGTGGATCGGGTTGTCCAGGGCCAGGCGAGACGGCTGCGCGTTTGGCAAAGTAGGGTGAAAAGAGCGTTCATTGGGGTCTAATGAGCGTGCAATAGTATGAAATAAGAGTGCTAAAGGGTGGAATGAGCGTGCAATAGGGTTGAGTAAGGGTGAAATGAGCGTGCAACAGGGTGGGATGAGCGTGGAATAGGGTTGAGTAAGGGTGAAATGAGCGTGCAACAGGGTGGATTGAGCGTGCAATAAGGTGGAATGAGCGTGCAACAGGGTGGAATGAGCGTGGAATAAAGGTGGAATGAGCGTGCAATAGGGTGGAATGAGCGTGCAATAGGGTGGAATGAGCGTGCAGCAGGGTGGAATGAACGTACAAGTGGAATTGATGCGTAAAGTGAGTCTGCAGCTACTTAAAGCAGGTAAAAACTATTGCATAGCTCACCTTGTCATCAGCGGAGTCGGCAGCTGACGACACCTGCTGGCGCCGGGTGGCCAGCCGCTGATCTAGCCGGCGCTTCTCTTCGGCCAGTTCGCGACGAAGATTCGACTGTCGGGCGGGTCAAAGAGACAACCTTGAAACTAATAAACGCAAACAGACAACACAAAAGCCAGGCCAATTTAGTCGCACCTGAAGCTGGTCGAGCTCGCGCCTGTGATCCTCCAGTTTCCGATCGGCTGCATCACGGTGATCGGCTTCCCGGCTCTCTCGTTGATCCTGCGGACGAAAGGCGGCTCGCCATTGCACAACAAGCTGTCTGGTCACCTACCGATATGTAAAGTAAATAACTTACCTCACTGGACGTGTCAGTCTGTTGTCTGAGACTTTCTGATAATTGCTGCAACAAAGCAGCTCCATTGCAGTCGTCTTCTTCCTCAACCTCACGCTGCTGCTGCTGCTGTTGCTCCTGTTGAACTAGCCGATCACTCGACTCCTCAACGCTGTTGTCAAGCCCAGTCTGAGCTTGGTCTGCATTTTCATCCTCAGCATCAGAACAAATAGGCGATGGAGCCTCGACAACCGCCATTGGTGGCGGCTGCTCAGACTGACCTTCTGCAGCCGCAACAGCGTCATCAACGGTGTCAGCAGATTCATCTGGCGGCTCTGTTACAGAAACTGAATTTGGATTCACATTCACAGCTTCATTGTCCATAGCTAATAAAATTGCTGAAATCGTTTGGTTCCAATAATTAATTTAAGTAGAAAATAATAACGCTCTCTTCTTTAACAAATCATATTATCATTTAACATAGGATTGCAAAACAAAAACCTATTTTTTGGTATGATTAAATAAATAATACTATTGCTAATATTTATTAATGTAGGTAAGTAGCCATTTGACAAAATACTTTTGCACTTTAACCAATGATTATTTACTTGCATTCATAGGCCTAACTATTAGAATTAGACACCTAATTCCTACATTAGGTTTTACCCATAAATGCATAGTGTACTTTTAGAAAATTTGGCATTCATAAAAAAGCTTGGAATTTTCATTACTTTGTAAGGTATAGTCTTGCAAATATAATATAGAAACTACAAAAGTGAAACATTGTAAAACAGTAAATTTTTAGTAAGAAAAAACAAGTGCTAGTGTAGAAAATGCATAGTTCAGATTGTATAGTCTGTATGAACTTTTTAGACTAGCAATCAAATCTATATAGTCTAACATGCTCAGTTGGCATATATTGGCATACTTGTACATTTGTACTTGCTAGGGGGGGGGGGCATACATGTGCAACAATAGGCCAAGTGGGCCAATCCAGCCAACTGGTTTGGTGGCTGACCACCAAAGTTGCAAAAGGTAAGTTGCAAATTGGTCAAAATCTATGGTGTAAGTTGCAAATTTTGTTTCAACTAAGTTGCACCAGCCAACCAAATTTTCCAAGTTGCAAATGTCTCCTAGGGGATGGCATAAAAATGTGACAATCATCAATTGTGCCTATGCAATATGCTTACATGTATTAAGTGAAATTGTATATTATACATGAGTGACAGTTAGCCAAGTTGGCTGATCTAGCTAACTAATTTGGTAGCCAAACAACATAAGTTGCAAATCAGCAATGTAAGTTGCAAAATCAACTATATAAGTTGCAAAATCTGTGATGCAAGTTGCAAAAACAGTTATGTAAGTCACAAAATTGGTCAAAATTATGGAGGTAAGTCACAAAATTGGGGAGGCCAAGTCATAAGATCAATGGTCTAAGTTTAAAAATTGGGGAAAATGCAAAAAACATAGCAAAGATTAAGGTATAGGCAAGAAGTGATTCATGGGACCTTTTTTGCTTCTTTGAAAATTTTCTAAAGTCAAGTTGCAAATTTTGTTTCAACTAAGTTGGATTGGCTAACCAAATTTTCTAAGTTGCACATTTTTGTTACATATACAAAAGCTATAGCTATGAATCTTAATAAAGTTTTTCTATTTCTATGAAAAAAGTAAGTCAATTTATTGACAAGAATTTTCAGTGACAATCATTTGTTTATAACCATTTTTGTTTTATAAATTTGTATATTGGTAGACAATCAACCAATACTTCAAATAATTAAAACATTTTCTTGATGCTCTAAAAAGGCTATATGAAGTATGATTTACTCTACTTAGTATAGCTAATACAAAGTTTGAATAAATTAAAGCAACTATGCAAATAATTTTAATAAAACAAACAGTTTTTAATATCCCTTTTAAACCATTCTTAATACCAGAATCTAGATCCATAGTCAGGAAGGTGGCCTTTTTGGGGGAAAATTCCCACACACATGAAGGGTCTTGGCACACATTGGTGCATAAGCGCGGCGTACACAAAGGGTCTTGGCGCACAAATGGCACTTTGATGGCACACAGATTGTCCCCCCAAAATTTATTCCAGTGCACACTGTGCCACCTTCCTGACTATGGGTCTAGATAAATAATTTAAAAACTAATAAATTATTAAAGCCATTCAAGCTAACTGATTTGGTAGCCAATTGAGGTAAGTTGAAAAATTAGCTATATAAGTCACAAATTGGCCATATAAGTTGCAAAATTGGTCAAATTTGGGGAAGTAAGTCACAAAATTAGACTAGTATAAATCACAAAATCAGGGAGGTTAGTGGAAAATTTGGGAAGAAATAATACAAATTTGTATGAAATATATTCTAAACAGTAAAATAAAGCTAAGATGTAGCTAGTGGGAAATTTTTGCTCCTTTAAAATTTTTTTTAATGTAAGTTCCAAATTCTGTTAAAACTAAGCTGCATTGACTAAATAAATTATGAGTTGCACATCATGTGCATATCTGAATATTATAAGATAAACAACCCTAATCTATTCTATTCATAATTTAAAATTCCATACATAACCAATTAAAATTTTTAATCTATATTCATCATAGTTGCAAATATACATTTAATATTGATATTTGATCTTTAATATATGCAATTATAATTTTTGCCATGAATCTAGGAACATCGCCACAAAATTTATTTGGAAGAATTGGTTTTCATTTTAAATGTAAACTATATATCAGAATGCTAGGCTTGCAAATTTCAGTTAAAAAAACATTTTTACTCAATTTTAATTTTTATCAGAATACCATTGACAGATTGGATATTTGAATTGTGGTATTAGCCAATATACTGAATGTTTAATGATATGTTGTCCTTGGCTATGCTATTGCATGAATCATTTTATATATTTTGTCCTAAATACATTATATCCATTTTGGTAACATTAACAAAATTGAGAAAAGACCTTAATAAGTCAGGAAACAAAATTACAGCATGTGTGCGGTAAATCCACAGCTCATTTGAGTTCAAAACTACAAAATTTTTAAATAGGGTGCACGCTCACGGAAGTTTCTAGAAAAAGTTAAAAAAGCTGACAGGAAATTATTTTTAAAACTATTTACTTTGTTTTCAAAACTTTCATTAAAAATTTAAGAAATACGACTCATATTAGCGTAATTTATATGATCTTTATGTTAATTTGCTTTAATTCTCTATTCAAAGTGGCGCTAATTTAGAACTCGAAAGTTCAGTTGTGCATCGCCTCAGGCAGCAGAATCGCGATACGATCTTTGTAAAAGTCTCTGAAAAAAACTTCTCATTGACAATATGACAAAAATAAGTCCTGCACTATACAGAAAATTTCGTTTTAAGCAGGCCATCTTTTGGTGGTCCCCGGCTAAAACCTTATATCTAGATTGAAAGGTGCCATGTAATTAACATCTAGCTTGCTGTGTACAAAATTAATCAATATAAAGCACGCAGCTGTTTCGTTCACCCTATACTCATTTCATTCCATACCCAGCTTTACTAAGCTACATAGCTAGATATATACATCACTTCCCGGACTAAAATTTTGCGTGATCTCTCCTAATTAAATTCACCGGTGGCTCCCATTTTCTAGCATGGCTTCCTAATAGCAGTGCTTTTTAATAAGCATCTATTGCAATAATGTTCCTATTCCAACCAAAATCTATCTGGCTTATTAATAGGCTTATGGCCCAGATTAGGTTCTATTGCATCAAAGTTTTTCGATGACATATCCTAGGAACTGTCTACTAGTACTAGAACAACACATTTGTACTTCTGTGTAATTTATACATAAATCTTAAATCTGTGTAAGGATCTAAAAAAACAGAATGAATAATGGCTTTTTAAATAAAACAAACAGCAAATCTACTAAAAAACTGAAATTTGAAAAAACCAAATACTTCATACTTCATAGATGTTGCAAAATTATTGCGTTGAATTTAGTTTCGTTAAATAAACTTTTCTGAATTTCGTGTAGAAGCAACTTAAAGCGAAAAAATATGACTTTTATCATTCTATAGTGCTGTAATACTGCTTTTAATGCGCATGAACAATGGCATGATTTTCTGTAGTTTAGTTGCGCGTGTCTTTAGTTGCCAACATACGCTCGTATCAGCTCAGATTTTCATTATTTTAGACGATGTGAAACCAATTTTTTATGCTTGAATTTATTGTCTGATGAAAAGCGGTGACTTCATAGCAATCTCAGGGAAAATTAATTTACACTCAGCAACATTAAAAACCGCCACCCTAGAGCGAGGGAAACGATTCATCTCAACTCACTACCACAAACAAAGAGTATTGAGGTCGCCTCAATACTCTTTGACCACAAATGACGCAATGTGCACCTGAGCGAGAGGTGAAAAACTGCGAATGGCGTAATGCACGCTGCTAACCCACCCCCGACTCCGTAACCAGAAAAACGAAAGAGAGTCAAAATACCTTCGGGTGTGTTATTAAATGAAAAATGTTGCTAGTACAAGCCGAACTTAATGTGAGAACTCATACAAAACTGTCAATAGCGCGTGTAGAAACCTCGAGCCTCAACCAGAGCGGAAACTCGGTGTGGCATTCCCAAAATTAGGCGCCGCAAGAAATTCTGAGGTAGCTGCTGCCATGCATTGATCATCGCCTGGCGTAGCTCTGCAAGATTCTGGGGCGGGGGCATTTGACGCTGGATGGTGCGTTTCATGAAATCCCAAAATGGGATTCAAGTGTACTAAATCATTCATTTTGAGCTTCGCGATAACCCTTTACCCACCCCCACTCTCCCACGGTAGCTCTCCTTGCAGTCATTTGCACATTAGGTAATTTGCGGTAGAGTTGAGATCAACCGTTCCCCTCGCTCTAGGGTGGCGGTTTTTTAATGTTGCTGAGTATACTTGCCTGTTTTTACCAACTACGAAAAAACAAAAGCAAAAATCACTATATTGCATCAAAAATGCTAGCTCAAATGTTTAATACGCACGCACATGTAAATGACAGTAAAAGTACATCGATTCTCACAGACATTTTTACTTTCTATTTGTGACAAAATTAGTACTTTGTTAAAAAAACAAGCATTTGGACAGCAATATTGTGATTTTCTCAGAATAAATACAATTTACCACTAGTGACAAAAGCATTTTTAAAGCAGTTTCAATACAAAACAGCAGCTGTGCTGACGCAGAGTGCAATACGAGCGCATAATTAAAAAAGGGCAAGGGACAACAAACTGATTGATGCAAATAAAATTTAGATTTTTCGACAATCAGTGTCGGGTATAAATGTAACCAGTTATTCAGGCTGGAATATCTGTTATTATACACTGAAATGGATCTGACTAGATAAAGTTCATAAAATTCATCAAGCAAAGTCGAAAATCTCCAAGAAGAAATGAAGAGCTACATTTGCTTGAATCCGAAGAGATCAGAAAACACATTATTGACACATGGATAAATAAATAACGTAGCAGTCAAGCGACAAAAATACTCGGCAATGCGGAATACAAAAGCGCCTCAAAGACACGGACGCAGTGCTCTAAACTGACAGCTGACAAACAAGTACTTTATTAGACCTCTTAGCGGTAATGCAATGCGGCAGGAGATATCAAATTTACAGTGTCACGAAACCTAATTAAGTATTGCTCAGTCCAATTTATGAAGCTAAATCAATAACCTTACCGCCAGAATGTACATAAACTCCACAGTCAAACCAATACCTTTACCCACAGAATGTGCATAAGCACCACAGTAAAACCAATACCCTTGTCCCTTACCCACTGAATGTACACAAGCTCCACAGTCAAACCAATACCCTTGTCCCTTACCCACTGAATGTACACAAGCTCCACAGTCAAACCAATACCCTTACCCACAGAATGTACATAAACTCCACAGTCAAACCAATACCCTTACCCACTGAATGTACATAAACTCCACAGTCAAACTAATACCCTTACCCACAGAATGTACATAAGCTCCACAGTCAAACCAATACCCCTACACACAGAATGTACATAAACTCCACAGTCAAACCAATACCCTTACCCACTGAATGTACACAAGCTCCACAGTCAAACCAATACCCTTGTCCCTTACCCACTGAATGTACACAAGCTCCACAGTCAAACCAATACCCTTGTCCCTTACCCACTGAATGTACAAAAGCTCCACAGTCAAACCAATACCCTTACCCACAGAATGTACATAAACTCCACAGTCAAACCAATACCCTTACCCACAGAATGTACATAAACTCCACAGTCAAACCAATACCCTTACCCACTGAATGTACATAAACTCCACAGTCAAACTAATACCCTTACCCACTGAATGTACACAAGCTCCACAGTCAAACCAATACCCTTACCCACAGAATGTACATAAACTCCACAGTCAAACCAATACCCTTACCCACAGAATGTACATAAACTCCACAGTCAAACCAATACCCTTACCCACTGAATGTACATAAACTCCACAGTCAAACTAATACCCTTACCCACAGAATGTACATAAGCTCCACAGTCAAACCAATACCCCTACACACAGAATGTACATAAACTCCACAGTCAAACCAATACCCTTACCCACTGAATGTACACAAGCTCCACAGTCAAACCAATACCCTTACCCACTGAATGTACATAAACTCCACAGTCAAACTAATACCCTTACCCACAGAATGTACATAAGCTCCACAGTCAAACCAATACCCCTACACACAGAATGTACATAAACTCCACAGTCAAACCAATACCCTTACCCACTGAATGTACACAAGCTCCACAGTCAAACCAATACCCTTGTCCCTTACCCACTGAATGTACACAAGCTCCACAGTCAAACCAATACCCTTGTCCCTTACCCACTGAATGTACACAAGCTCCACAGTCAAACCAATACCCTTGTCCCTTACCCACTGAATGTATACAAGCTCCACAGTCAAACCAATACCCTTACCCACAGAATGTACATAAACTCCACAGTCAAACCAATACCCTTACCCACTGAATGTACATAAACTCCACAGTCAAACTAATACCCTTACCCACAGAATGTACATAAGCTCCACAGTCAAACCAATACCCCTACACACAGAATGTACATAAACTCCACAGTCAAACCAATACCCTTACCCACAGAATGTACACAAGTTGCACAGTCAAACCAATACCCTTACCCACAGAATGTACATAAACTCCACAGTCAAACCAATACCCTTACCCACAGAATGTACACAAGTTGCACAGTCAAACCAATACCCTTACCCACAGAATGTACTCAAGTTCCATGGCCAAATAAAAACCCCTATCCTCCCGTGCACGCACTCTACTAAGCCTTTTAGAGTAAAACTCTCCTTTTTTATAAAGATTCAATGCTACACAATTAAAAAAAGAATCGAATTTAAATGATAATAATAATAATAATAATAATTGCATTCCACAGAAAACTTCAAATTTTCAATAAAAAATTATTCGACAAATAAACAAAAAAGTGGCAGCAAGTGTTGAAGTTCGTACGAAATGTCTGAATGAATGACGCGGATAAAAATTTGCCAGAAATAGAAGTATGAGATTTCACGTATCAGCAAAATACAAAAAAAATACAAAAAAGTAGTTTTTTTCAATAGAAATATTCCATCTACTAGTTTCTATTCGACAAAGCAATTAAAATTATGCATCATGCGTGAGGACATAGCAGTTTTACGCAATTCACGGTAATAAGCTGTGTTCGGGGCCGGTCTGCAACACGTTTCTAATTTCCTTAATGAATTAAAAGTCGCGCCCCCAGGGCAGTTGAAAAGAAAGGAATTGTAGTTATTTTAAGACCCGGGAGACACGGCGGGTTTGAATTTCCTGATCGACCTCGACTTATCAAATAAAGAACCCTTGGCTTCATGTACAGAACGGAAAGAAACCAGCCCCAGCCCTTAGAAATTGGAAACAAAATGAGATTTTATCCAATAACTTGCAATAAATAACAATTAGGATAGTAGCGGCTTCATAAAATCAATGCGTCAGGCCGGGGCCGAGTCCCTGTAGAGGCTGATGGCCGCTGATTCACCGATTCCGCCTGTGCCAGTGACGGCGCCACCGACACCGCCGCCGCCGCCGCCAGTTGAGGCGGATCGCAGCGCCCGCTGCTGCTGCTCCCGTTCGTCTTCGAGCAGGTCGGCCTCCCATTCTCTGTCGGCGTCGGCCGGATCAAACTGGTACAGCGGCATGAGGCGATGGCGCAGCTTGTCTAAGCGGAGCTTGCGCACGCACAGCACAACCTGGGCGAGGGTGGGAGCAGTGGGGATTAAGACATGTAAGACATGCTCACAATGCACTGATGCGGCGTGGATTATAAGTAGCAATTTCTCCTATGTAGCTTAACTTCAGGGCCTGGGAGGCTGGCAGTTCAACAACCTGAGGATCTGGGAGGCTGGCAGTTCAACAACCTGAGGATCTTGGAGGCTGGCAGTTCAACGCCTTGAGGATCTGGGAGGCTGGCAGTTCAACAACCTGAGGATCTTGGAGGCTGGCAGTTCAACAACCTGAGGATCTGGGAGGCTGGCAGTTCAACAACCTGAGGATCAGGGAGGCTGGTGGACCAACAACCTGAGGATCTGGGAGGCTGGCAGTTCAACAACCTGAGGATCAGGGAGGCTGGTGGACCAACAACCTGAGGATCAGGGAGGCTGGTGGACCAACAACCTGAAGATCTGGGAGGCTGGCAGTTCAACAACCTGAGGATCTGGGAGAGTGGCAGTTCAACAACCTGAGGATCTTGGAGGCTGGCGGACCAACAGCCTGAGGATCTGGGAGGCTGGCAGTTCAACAACCTGAGGATCTTGGAGGCTGGCGGACCAACAGCCTGAGGATCTGGGAGGCTGGCAGTTCAACAACCTGAGGATCAGGGAGGCTGGTGGACCAACAACCTGAGGATCAGGGAGGCTGGTGGACCAACAACCTGAGGATCTGGGAGGCTGGCAGTTCAACAACCTGAGGATCTGGGAGAGTGGCAGTTCAACAACCTGAGGATCTTGGAGGCTGGCGGACCAACAGCCTGAGGATCTGGGAGGCTGGCAGTTCAACAACCTGAGGATCTTGGAGGCTGGCGGACCAACAGCCTGAGGATCTGGGAGGCTGGCAGTTCAACAACCTGAGGATCTGGGAGGCTGGCAGTTCAACAACCTGAGGATCTGGGAGGCTGGTGGACCAACAACCTGAGGATCAGGGAGACTGGTGGACCAACAACCTGAGGATCTGAGAGGCTGGCAGCTCAACAACCTGAGGATCTGGGAGGCTGGTGGACCAACAACCTGAGGATCTGGGAGGCTGGTGGACCAACAACATGAGGATCAGGGAGACTGGTGGACCAACAACCTGAGGATCTGGGAGGCTGGTATTTCAACAACCTGAGGATCTGGGAGGCTGGCAGCTCAACAACCTGAGGATCTGGGAGGCTGGCAGTTCAACAACCTGAGGATCAGGGAAACTGGTGGACCAACAACCTGAGGATCTGGGAGGCTGGCAGTTCAACAACCTGAGGATCAGGGAGGCTGGTGGACCAACAACCTGAGGATCAGGGAGGCTGGTGGACCAACAACCTAAGGATCTTGGAGGCTGGCAGTTCAACAACCTGAGGATCTGGGAGGCTGGCAGTTCAACAACCTGAGGATCTGGGAGGCTGGTGGACCAACAACCTGAGGATCTTGGAGGCTGGCAGTTCAACAACCTGAGGATCTGGGAGGCTGGCAGTTCAACAACCTGAGGATCTTGGAGGCTGGCAGTTCAACAACCTGAGGATCTGGGAGGCTGGCAGTTCAACAACCTGAGGATCTTGGAGGCTGGCAGTTCAACAACCTGAGGATCTGGGAGGCTGGCAGTTCAACAACCTGAGGATCTGGGAGGCTGGTGGACCAACAACCTGAGGATCTTGGAGGCTGGCAGTTCAACAACCTGAGGATCTGGGAGGCTGGCAGTTCAACAACCTGAGGATCTTGGAGGCTGGCAGTTCAACAACCTGAGGATCTGGGAGGCTGGCAGTTCAACAACCTGAGGATCTTGGAGGCTGGCAGTTCAACAACCTGAGGATCTGGGAGGCTGGCAGTTCAACAACCTGAGGATCTGGGAGGCTGGCAGTTCAACAACCTGAGGATCTGGGAGGCTGGTGGACCAACAACCTGAGGATCTGGGAGGCTGGCAGTTCAACAACCTGAGGATCAGGGAGGCTGGTGGACCAACAACCTGAGGATCTGGGAGGCTGGCAGTTCAACAACCTGAGGATCTGGGAGGCTGGCAGTTCAACAACCTGAGGATCTTGGAGGCTGGCGGACCAACAGCCTGAGGATCTGGGAGGCTGGCAGTTCAACAACCTGAGGATCTGGGAGGCTGGCAGTTCAACAACCTGAGGATCTGGGAGGCTGGTGGACCAACAGCCTGAGGTTCTGGGAGGCTGGCGGACCAACAACCTGAGGATCTGGGAGGCTGGCAGCTCCAGAAACTTGACAATATAGTTGATAACAGCGGGCAATCAATCAAAACTTAATTTGACGAAATCTTAGTGCCAATTAGGAGCAGCCAGCAAGCAATGAATTTCGGTCCTTTTTAGAAGCTTGATAAGTGTCTATAAAAATGTACCCTCGTCATTGAAATAAGTTATTTATTATTCGATAGAAATCCGACTCCAATTGCAGCATATTCTTTATTCTAACGAAGCGTGTTAGGTGCAGGCACTTTCATAAGTCTAATTATGGCTTCTTTTAAGAGCTCGCGAAATCAAAATGGGCAAAATCTGCCAGTCGTTCAGAGATTGCTTTACTAAAACTTCCATATTATGAAAGAGAAAAATTAGACATTTGTCCAAAGCACTCACCACAAAGCCAATAAATAACAGGAACAGCAAAACCAAAAGTGGGATAACAACGAACAAGACAAAGTGCGACAGTCCAGTGGGGTGACCCGCATCCGCTTCTGGTTTCACAGTTTGAATAGAAGGGATTGTAGTGACATCAGCGCCGCTATTTTTATGGAATGGTATATGCTGAATCAGGGGGTCGCTTGCATTTACATTCAAGCTAATAATGTTGACCATGCTGAGAGTCTGCAATCGTGAAATGAAATAGGATGTTCAAATTATAAAGCTTATTCAACTGAAGCCCAATAGAAAGGAACACCATAATTGATTTGCATCTGATGCTATGTCTATGGTTCAATTGTAAATTAGCAATGAAATTATTGAAATGCCTGCAGTAAGATGGCATTTAGGTCAACTAGTTGAACAAATAGCTTGACAATGGAAATGAGAATAACAAGAAGACCTGGTTTTTATCACTATTTGAAAGAAATTCTTGCCTTGAGAGCATACTATTACTATCAAGTCTCTTTCTATAGTTTGTGACCTTGTAACATGTGATAGTCTATAGTTAGGTACTAGTCTTGTACCATAAATAGAAAGCTGTTTTGCATGAGAATTAATTAATGGTGCTAAAAATAACAACTTCATTGATATTAGACTAAAACTTTTTGCTGAATAATACTTTTGCACTGGCATTTCTTTGCCAATATAAAAGGACAATATATACTACTAGTATCCCATTGCAATAAGCCTAGAATATCCTATGATAATGCAATGAACAGTTAGGCCAAAAATGCCTTATGTTATGAAAAGATTGTGCCATAAGTATAAAATAAAAGAGGAAAATGAAATCCACTTTCTATTCAAATTTGCATGGGTTTAATATTGAATAGCCTAAGAAAAGTTTGTCAAATTTTTCCTAAATAAAGTGGCAAATTTTTAGTTTTTAACATATAAAGACAAATCCTTTTATTTACTGACAGAGGAAAATGCCAAAGTAACAGAACTGCTAGCCGAATATATCATAAAAATAAGTAAAATTTGAAAGTAGCCACTTTGATATTCCCAAAATAGATTCATTAGGAGTTTTATAAAAACTTTTTACCTGTATTAGTATTTCTCTTTTTAAATTTCAGTTTTCTAACAATTGAAAACAATTAATTTAGTGCTAGTTATATTATTCAAATATTTAATTAACATGTATTTAAAATTCTTTGATTAGCTATTTCCACTATTTTGGTATACATTATGCCACCTTCCTGACTATGGATGCTAATATTAGTAAGGTAGTATTGATTTTAGATATTTTATCAGCAACATGGTACTTGGCTTGGTATTTTTTTCTTTGTAATCAAATATACTATGCGCCAGAAAAAATGGATACCCTCTTGCCCTGTCTCAACTTGCACACTTCAATTCAAGTGGCGGGCTGGCTTTTGGTGGATGGGGTGGGTGGGTGGTAGGGTGACTGGCATATATGCGCAATCTCCTGAATCTTACCTAGCCAGTATGACATTGTTTCTGACAAAAAGTGCAACGTTGTTCAGTCTAAGTGCGACATTGCTTGTCAATGGCAAAATTTGCAACTTAGTTGCCCAAAAATTTCGAAGGAACAAAAAAGGTCCTGCAAACCAATTTCACCTAAACCTTCCCAACTCTTCTCCATTTTGCGGCATACCCCCTCCATTTTTTGACTTACACAGGAAATTTTGCAACTTACATTGGTGATTTTGCAACATCCCTTGCTTGGCAGTCCTGTCACCCAGCCGGTTTGGCCGGGTGTTGTGCATGTATGGTGACTGGCCAAGATGATTTTCACTTCTCCTTTGGTTCCTCCTTCTCTCGCTTTGTTATTTACTTTGTTAGTCATGTGACCATGTGGTTGAAAAATTTTCCAAAAGCTGCTTTCTAAAAGGGGTATCCATTTTTTGGCGCATAGTGTATAGTATAAAACTAATATTTTGATACTATTATGAAACTAATACTGCCATAGCTTGTAAGTTTATAAGTTATATAAGAATATAAATTTTTGCATTTAAAAACCAAGTTCAATAAAAGGATAAATTTGGAAAAAGTTCTAAAAATTGTTGAGCTTAAGTTTTATATTTTTAATGTTTAGTACTACTATTAATTAAATTTTTTAATACTATTATGTATATGACTTATTATTGGTATCATCAACAAATTTAAATATAATTTATAACAAGATATATTATAGTTCTTTCCAATAATTTTCAAAAGCAAAATTTGTAGATCAATATTTTCTAGATAATCTTTTGCTTATATATTTTGGATACATTGAAATTTAGTAATTAGTAACATAGAGATTTAAGGGTACCAATAATTTTGTCTACCACTAGTTCATTTGCCCAATAGACAAAATAGTTATTGAATGTTAAAGATTTTTCTGCTGGCCTTAACCAATAAATTGGAGTGGAAGCAATTTTTTAGCTTCTTCTATTAACTGATATAGAATTTAAAGATCAATCTTTAGAAATCCAAAAAGGATATAAAAATGATATTGTTAATAATGGCATGAAGTTTGAAGGACCAAAAAAGGTCCCGTAGACAATTTCTTCTCTACTTCTTCCTATTTGCTATATTTTTGCTTGTAATCTCATCTAAATCTTCGCAACATAGACACATTTTTGCCAATTTTGCACCACTTGTGCACCAAAATGCACCAAAACCCTTTGTGTGCACCACGGCTTGTGTACTAATTTGCGCCAAGACCCTTCGTGTGCATTGCGCTTGTTTACCAATGTGTGCCAAGACCCTTCATGTGCGCGGGAATTTTCCCCCAAAAAGGCCACCTTCCTGACTATGGATCTAAAGACTAAAGTCACTTAAGATATGGGCCTGGCCATTATTTAACAGATAAAAAACTTAAAAAAAACTTTGCTTTTATCTACTAAGAAAAGAATATCTTTTATTCTAGTTCAGGTCACTGTGATTGGCTGCATGGCAGAAAAACTGGTTTGCAACTTCGTCTGCCTAGCAGACGAACAGCCAGCAAAGGAAATTACTTAAAACCTAGATTTAATATATAGATAAATATTAAATAGGCCTAGTGTCTAATCTAGTTATGCCTCTTATCTATGTAATAATTAAGCATGTGCAGGGAAGCTAAAAAATAAAATGTGATCTAACTTTCGCCGTGAAGTCTACGCATATTTCAAATGGCAAAAATTCGTTTGCTTTGATTTTAAGCAACAAGTTTTATTCATTCAGCACACGACTAAATTTTCCGAGCGAGTCTTACACTTTTACTCCTACTATTAGCAAAGCAATATAAAAATCCGGGTGCTCGACATTAAGGTTGCTGTAAAGTCTTTTTAGATCTTATTCTATAATAGGCTTTTTGTTTGATTTTAGGCTGCTTTAATTCTACATTTATTCGTTGAGAGGCATTAGAGGGTTTTGAGTGTGCATCATTGTACGCAGAAATGTCGTACTGTTGAATTTAAATGGACGGTTGGGCAAATCGTAAAAAAATAAAATCAAAATTTCTTATTTAAATAGAATACCCGTAACTTACAGGTTTGCTTGGTAAAAAAACTTTTTTGTTAATTTATTTTTAATTAAACTCAAGTAGCTTTGTTATATCGTAACGTAACCATAACAACAAATAAATTTTTGTGAAAAAATTAATTTACTAAATTGTATGCAATTTAAAACTAACTACAACCCATCAATTAACAAATTTTCAACGTAAGGCATATTTCATCTTTCATGGCGATTACAAATGCGAGTTTAAGCTCTGCCATTTGTTCTTCAAAAGTGTTCCGAACACAATTTTTAGCATCACCAATGCTACTAATCCTTGAAACCTGTCATAAATTGATTGCCGAGAATTTTGAACTTTTTAGCTCATAATTAGAACAAAATTTTATGCATATGATAAAGCATATAAATTTGACAAAAATTATTTAAATTAGATAGGAAAAAATTTAAATAGAAGTACTTTAAACATAATTTTTATCTGTGAATGCATTATTTATGCACAAAGTCATAGCTTATAACTTTTCAAGAGTCAATACTATCTGCTACCTATTATGGTAGGCCTTAATAAATTCGTATCATGTCTATTATAGTTCTATATAAGTATTTTTTAAACATTTTTCAATTGAGCTGAAAATAGTACAAGGAGTCTTTTAAATTGACAAGCTATACTATTCATAATTAAGTATAATTTTAAAATATTAGGCCAATACATTTAAACCTGAAATATGAGTGTGCCTACGTTTATATCAAATCAAACAACTCAAAATCTAGATTAATTTAAAATACTTGAATCTAATTTGTCAAAAAATAAAGTGCATTTCCTCATTTTTTATTTTCATTTCTACAAAATTTCATGCTTTCTGTCTACAAAACTTTGATTTTCACTGAGTTACTTTTTCCAAAAAAATTCCAGTCAAGTCTGTCTCAATATGACAGAACGACCTCTCTCCGAAAAAGTGGAAGAGCTGCGTAACAAAATCAACCTATTGGAAGGAGATAGGAAGGCCTACTATGAAAACAGCTACTATACCCAGAAGCAGAATAAGGAGAAGATTGCGCAACTCCGCAAGGAGAACAAAGATTTGCGCAAGCAACTTAAGGATCGCCTCTCAGCTGATGATCACGTGATCAATCAAGCCTTCCAGGACCGGCCCGTAGAGCGCGCGGCCCTGTCCAACAAGACGGGTCGTGATGCTATTCAAACTATGGACTACAAGGTGAGCGACACCAAGAAGAAGCTGAACGCTCTGAGGCACATGACTGCGGTGAAGCAGCGGAAGCTGGACGAGCTTCAGCATGAGAACAAAGAAATGGAGCAGGACGCCGAGGAGGCCAAAGCAACGGAGGAGGGCGAGTCCTACGAGGGCCGGCGTCTTCGCGACCTCGAGAATAAAATGGACAAGACCAATATGAAGCTGAAGGAGGCGGAGCACATCAAGCGGACCTACGAGCAGATCAAGTCCCGCCTGCAGGAGGACCATCTGAGCTTCGGCAACACGCTAGACGCCATGGAAAAAGAGATTCGCGAGGGCCGCGAGGAGATCAAGGAGCTAGAGCGCACGGCCGAGGAGGCCAATCGAAGTGAGTTGAATGCGAAAATGCAGCATTATGATGATTCAGTCTTTGTTTCAAATTTCATCGCTCGAGCTCAATCTTTTTACAGGCAAGGAGGAGGCGGCGCACAAGCTGAAGAAGATGGAGGAGACGGTGTACACGGAGCGCAAACGTCGCGAACAGGAAATCCAGCGGCTGAGGGACGAGGTGAATGAGAAGAAGCAGCAGTACGAGAAGATGGAGCGGCGTCAGGCGCAGCGAGACTCGGTGCAGGACCAGAGCGGCCCGGAGCGGACCTCGTCTTCTCTAGGCGACAGCCAGCAGGAGAAAATCACCGACCTGCAGGAGGCCTTCAAGCGCATCAAGGAGGCCACGGGCGTGAGCGATCTCAACGAGGTGGTGGTCCGATTTGAGAATCAAGGCTCAACTAGGGAGCACCTGGAGGAGCTGAAGAAGAACTCGGAGAAGGAGACCCAGAAGTATCGGGCGGAGAGGGACGCCCTGAAGACTCAATTCGACGATGTGAAATACTCCGGCGAGTGCAAGTTGAGCACCGGGCAGAAGATCCTGGAGAACTACCAGACCCAGCTTCGCCGAGAAGAGGAAGAGAAGGAGGCCGTGGACCAGGAGCTGGAGTCGGCCTCCAAGGTGCTGGTGCAGAGCAAGGCCGGGGTTGACCATCTGCACGAGAAGCTCTCCCACATCAAGGTGGCCCGCAGCCACGCGCCGCAAGCTCAGATCGATCCGTCCAGCGACGCCTATGTCCTCGACGTGCTGGGCAAGTGCGAGGAGCGCCTGCTGAAGCTGATGGAAGAGCTTGAGAAGGAGGACGTCGAGGCCGAGCTGCGGGCCATGCGGATGGAGGAGTTCAACCAGCAGGTGGAGTCGAAGCTGCCGCAGCACAACGTGCGCATCAACCTGGCGGACAAGCCGCGGGACAAAGGCTACGACGACGACTCGGAATCGGCGGATGACGACGGCGAGGTTCTGTCCAGGGCGGCTGTGAAGAAACAGTCGCAGCAGCTGATCGACCAGAAGACCAAGAAGCGCGTGGCGCGAAAGAAGAAGACCAAGAAGTAATTATGAGTAAACTGCGCAGACCTTATTAAACTTTTTAAACTACGAACAAATTTTTTTGTTTAACTGATTTGCACTATGCGTTCGTTCAAAGAATCCCCAGTTCAGAACGACTCAAACTCGCTGAGTCGGACTGCTGACTTGCGCACGAGTTGCTCAGAGTTCGGGTGCTCTGTTTGTGTTTTTTTCCTTCCCCAGAAGTCTTCCGACTGTTTACCGCCAGTTGGTTATTTTTACGAAATCTTCCAAATTTTCGAGTTGTCTGTTTTTAATTTATTATTTAATTAGACTTGTAATTGGTCTTCGTCAAATTTTCCGCGATTTTTTAAAAAGCGATTTCTTTGCTTTCTTCATACTTGCGTTTTTTCTATTTTAATGGGACTAAGGATGAAAACCAGGGATGAAAACTCTGTAAACAGATCTTACTTAAGGGATATTTTGTGGCTAGGAAGAACACAGAAATTGTTATTTTCTATTTTAACATACTATGATGCTTCGGCAGATAAATTTCAAAATTATGATAAGCAATTCATAGACAAGTGCTGCGTTATGCGAGATAATCATAACGAAAAATTAAAGAGAAAGCAAAAATGCGGGTTGAAAATTGTTAGGAAAGTAATGGCTGGTTCCTCGAAATCAGTTGCGCAGTTGCTCAGGCTATTCGCTTCTTAATTGATGAATTCATCAGTCACCGAGCTTTTGCTGTCTAGCGCGAGTAATTACTAGACTGATGTTTCGCTGCGTGAGGCAAAGTTTAATCCTGCATCTTTAATATTTACTATAAAATTTTAAACTTTGTTGACAGACATCAGGTGTCGGCTCTGCTCGACATTCATGCCTGACTGACTGACTGACAGACAGGCCGGCAGACAGGCAGACAGACAGACAGACACACACACACACACACACACACACAGGGGGCGCTTTCACACACCCGAAATTTTACAAAGTCGAATTTAATACTGTTTTGCGAACGGAGTTTTTGTATGATATTGTGGATAGCTCGCAATGTTCATGGCACAGCATTAAAAAATATGTCACACTGTTTCTCCACAGCACTTATTAAATTCGACTTATTGAAATTTCGGGTTTGTGAAATTTCGACGTTGTGAAATTTCGACGTTGTGAAATTTCGACGTTGTGATATTTCGGGTTTGTGAAACGCCCCCACACACAGACAGACACAGACAGACAGACAGACAGACAGACAGACAGACAGACAGACAGACAGACAGACAGACAGACAGACAGACAGACAGACAGACAGACACAGACAGAGAAGCCTACAGTCTCATCAAACTCTGCAGCCGTCAACTGAATGACTAAATGAACCAATTGCTGAAAGGAAAAAGCTTCAGTCAATACTGTTTAAAATATAAACAAAAACAACGAATCAGTTGATTTTTCTCGCTGAATTAGTTAAACTGAGAAAAACTCGGAAAAAAGGCTCAAAGCAGAAGAAAGTCAGCAAATAAACGATGGAAGGCTAGACGAAGGCGGGCGTTGATAATCTATTGAGCGCAGATGTCAGCTGTATGTGTAAAAATGTAGAAAAAATCCTAAATTAAAGAAACAAATTGCAAAAATTTCGCCTGCAGCTTGGCAATTAAACCAAGCAAGACTGTGTGATCTCAAAGCGCCTAAAAATTGGGCCGCAATCATGATTGGAGACAGTTTATCCATTTATCCCTACTAAAGACTTCCTATCGCCAGGTGTGAACTCAAAATTGGCTCATTGAACCCAGTTGAATGCGAAAATAATTGGACCCAGCAATGTGCTATGGGCGCAGGCAGCGCCACCTGCGCTCACTGAATTCAAGTTTTTATCTCTGCCGTTTTTTCTCTTTCCGTTCGTTGTAAATCGCCATTTCACGAATTCAAGCCGTGTTTCTTGGAAGGCAGGGTTGAAAGAGTCTCACAAGAGTGTCTTGAGGATGTCTCACTAGATCTCAGTGGGAGGGGATTTCAGAAAGTTAGGAGGACTCATTGGGAGATTTCGGAATCGACAGCTTCAGATTGAAATCTCATGAGAGCCGAATCTCATGAGAGCATGAGAGGTGGGATCATCGGGACAGTCGGTATTCTTTTGATTCTAAATTGGAAAACGAATTTCAGAGAAAATTTAACTAGGAGAGTCAGCCCACGAGGGTGGATTTCTCCCTCGCAGCCAATTTCAGAGCTCCCACCCTGATTGGTTCGCCAGTTTTTTCAGTAATCCCACTGCTGCGGATAAAAGCAGAGCTGAAAGGTTGAAAATCAGCCGCTTCACGTGCAGATCAAAACTCCGAGCACAAGCATCAGAATGGACTCAAAGGAGCTGATTCAAATGCAGCAGCAGCAGCAGCAGTTGCTGTACTATGAGACTCCCATCCGAGCCGTTGGCAGCGCTCTGTCACTCCTGATCCTGTGCATCGGCCTCGTCGGCAACGTGCTCGTGATGCTGGTCGTCCTCACCTCACGCGGACGGATGATCAGCACCACCAACTGCTACCTGGTGTCCCTTTCCCTCGCCGATCTAATTGTTCTGATTGTTGGCGTCGTAACCATGGTTACGGAGCTAAACATTGTCCGCGATCGCTGGCTATTGTGCGGCCTGGTCGGCTGCAAGCTGTCGGTCTATCTGACCTACGTCGGGGTGAACAACTCGGCTTTCTCCATCACGGCCTTCTCGCTGGAACGCTGGGTGGCCATCTGTCATCCCATCACGGCCCAGACTGCCTGCACAGTTCGCCGAGCCATGCGCATCATTGTGGGCATCTGGACCTTCGGCTTAGTGTACAACTCGCCCTGGCTCTACCTGGCCACGCTGAAGCCCATCAGGCCGAACAACGGCAGCCTGGAGGTGCCGAGCTGTCAGCACAAGCTGGCCAGGTCGGATCCCGTGTACATGTCGCTTTATCTTGCCGACCTTAGCCTGTTCTATGCGGCCCCGCTGCTGCTACTGTCCGGCGTGTACACCGCCATCGGCAGGGCTCTGTTCCGCTCCTCTGCTTCTAGGGGCAGCTGCGGCAGCGGCGAAGCTCGCTGCAACAATAGCGACGCTGGCAGCAGCGGCATCGCCAGAATGACGGAGCCGCTGAGAACGTCCAATGCGGCTCGCTCGCAAAGAAACCGGATTCAGGTTGGCATGTCGAGAGGGATGACGTGGGATTTCGGTCGATTCAGTCGGACACTTTGAGGACACTAGCCTGCATCCCAGATTGAGACAGAAGCTTAGAATCACATAAATCAACCCTGTCTGTTTTTGGAGCCAGCTTACAGCTCGTAACAGCTTTCTGAATAATAGATTTCCATCCTTGAAGTAAAGATTGACCGCCCAACTGCAGCAAAGTGACATTTGACGGAAATGGAAAAAAATTTAGGTGGCCTACCTGCTGCCTGGTTGCCTGATATCCCATTACAGAGGCTTTGAAATTAGCGGCAATTTTTCTTCGCCCTTGTTTGCGCACGCAGAGTCGGGTCTTGGGTAAATTTTAACTAAGGGAGGAAAAACAGTCCATGTTTACTTTCTCTCTAGAAGGAGCAATTCCCAGTAGAGCACAAAGTGTCGGGCCCCTACAAATGGGTAGACCATCTTAGCCAGGTTTTTTATTAGTTAATGCTTTCACTTGTTCCACATCTTAATACTGCACAAGCGTCTAGATTAGGCTACGAGCTATAGAAATAGTTCAAGATCAGAAAAAAACAAAATAATTTACCATACTTCAAGAAGCTTTTCAAAAATTACAAGCGTTAAGTGGGAGCACCCCATTTGCCTGCGGGCAGTTTGCCTGCCGGCTGGAGTTTTTCCGAAAACTTATAAATACTTGTCTGATGTAGTATTAGTAAAATGCATGAATTTCTGATGGACCACTTGAAGTACAAGGACGGGAGCCTTCATTTTATAGAAATTACTGTATGTTGCTCACTTTCGCTCACTCTACCTGCAATCTATTCTTTCTCTAATTCTAACAACACTCGGTATCTTTCACAGCTCTCGCGGCTCTACGGTACTGGATTCCGACAAGCTAGGCGAGGGGTCAGTTCCTTTTCTTCTATTATCGCGAGTGCACGAATATATTACCAATTATCATGCAAAGACAATAGCACGCGAATGATATATGACTACACAATGAGTTATTAGTAAATTAATCTACTCATATTCCGCAAAAACTTTACTTATAAGTTAATTTCTGAGACATAAATCTGTTACAATTATTTAAGTGTACGAAAGGGGCCTAAAATGCCACTTTCATGATTCCGAAAAATAAATACCTGTAAGGTATAGAGGGGACCCGCTACATTACTCATTGCTATTCAGATGCATGTTAAGTTTTGATGGTTTTTTAAATCGCTAAATGATGGAGATATTCGGGCGCTGTAAGGCGAAAGAGGAAAGTTAGGCCAGATTTTTCGTGAAACATCCGTAAATACACACAAATTGCGGATATGAAGCAGTTAACTTCCAGAACGATCACTATAATTTTTGCTTTCTCAGGTTACAGCATACACTTACAGTACTAGCTAGATAAATGCTGTACATGTGTTGTATAAATTTACATGTATAAACATGCATATTTACACGTTCGTAAGCAAAGATCGAAATGTACCGAGTGCAAACTGCAGTAAAAAAGGTAACCGACAAACGTCAGCAGACAAACATCCGGCAGGCAAACGTCGGTCGGCAAACTGCCCGCAGGCAAAATTCGTAGACCCGCGTTAAGTAGGGCACGAAGGGGCAGGGCGTGGCGTGAGGTGGGTCTAAGTGGAAGAGGCTGAGTCATGGTGTGAGGTGAGTGTATAAGGAGGGGTTGGGGCGTGGCGTGAGGTGGGTGTAGGAGGAAGGGTGGGGCATTGCGCTAGATTGGTTCTTAGGGCAGAGGTAAATGGCTGGCTCGCAGCGGAGGTCCTCATTATTTAATTGTAGCTTCAAGTGTAGCTTATTTAATCGCAGCAAAGACCAAACTAGCAGCGATCCGTAACTGTTAATTTTCCTATCAATTTTATACGCAGGTCGTGAAGATGCTCTTCGTAGTGGTGGCGATGTTCGCCATTCTGTGGCTGCCCTACCGTCTAATGGTCGCCTACAACAGTTTTGCCGCCGAGGCTCGCCGTCTGAACTCCGAATGGTTCGTGGCCGTGAGTCGCTTGCTAATATTCGTCAACTCGGCTATTAATCCGGTGATCTACAACGCCATGTCGGTGAAATTTCGGCGCGAATTCAAACGCTTTCTTAAATGCTCCGGTAAATGTTCAGTGGATTTTGTGTATTTCATTGAAAACATTTTCAAAAAATATCTTAATCTGTGTCACGATTTAGCGCGTGATGCGAAGCTTGCTCAACATTTTTAATATCGGAAATGAAATTCAGCTATGCGAATTTGATATTCCGAGTCACCAAATTTTTATGGGCAAGTCCCTAACAAATCATTAATTTTAGTCAGACTTCTCATCCCCTTGTTTACTGATTGAAAATTAATGTTTCAATTGAAAAAACGGTAGAGAAACAGTATATTGCTTTAATAGAAAGATTGATATTTTATGAAATATCAATTTGTTTTCAATAAATTCATTTACGTTATTACAGGAGGTCGAAGCTCAAGTGTTCGAAAGGCCCCACGCGCCCACAATGGCAGCCACTGCAGCCACTCGGGTGATGAAGCTAACGGCGAAGTGCAACAGTTGCAGGAAATTCTGCGCCGAATGGAGGGCTCAAGGTTCGGCTGATTTAAATGGTCGCACAGTATAAAAGGTGAGGTGAGTGATTGGGAACAGAAATCTAGATTTCAACAGAGGCAATGCGAGGGGTGGGTTTAGAAGGGCAGGAATTCAGAATGAGTGGAGAGGCATGGCGTGAGGTGGGTGTAGAAGGGTAGGAATTCAGAATGAGTGGAGGCATGGCGTGAGGTGGGTATAGAAGGGTAGGAATTCAGAATGAGTGGAGGCATGGCGTGAGGTGGGTGTAGAAGGGCAGGAATTCAGAATGAGTGGAGAGGCATGGCGTGAGGTGGGTATAGAAGGGTAGGAATTCAGAATGAGTGGAGAAGTATGGCGTGAGATGGATGTAAGGGGAAGGGCATAGTGTGAGGTAAATGTCGGCTAGCTGGATAACTCGTAGGTTAGAAGGGGTTTGTCGTGGAATAGGTGTTAAAGGGCATTAATTTACGATCATTTAGAAAAACTCCTGCAATAAAAAATACTTTTTTCCCTAAGTAGCTCGTAAATAGAAAAAAACGGAATATTAATCGCTTCCATAAAAACGTAAAAATTTTTAGTCTTTTTTTGCAATCAAATCAAAATCGACAGTTTCAATTGATAAGCAGAAGCGGCGAATCAATTTTGCCAATTGATTTTTTCTCGTGAGATTACGGATTAGCAAATCTAGCGACGCTAAGAAAGGCCGAACGATTGAGCTCAGGGTGGATTTGCTGCCGTCTCCCTAGAGATTTCGGCATCAAAGCAGCTGCAAGCAATGTTAATTAAAAGAAAATCTCAGTGATAGCATTGACCACACCGATAAATATGTTTACGCGGCAGATTAGAAGCGGCCATAACTTTCAGGAAGTAGATGAATTCGCTTCTCCGCCACGCCCACAAGACATGCTTAAAAATAAAAGTCTAAGTATAAAATTTCAGATCGCCGATCGTCTAAATCCGCTTGCACGGTCTGCAAGGACAGAAGGGACTGACAGCTCGAAAGACATGCTGGTTTGACAGCTTTGACAGCGTCAGCCTATGTTCTAATTGAGAAACTCGTTCATTTATTGCTTGTTTTGTTCGCTACTATCAATTTCTGCACTGTGTATAACTTGATTTCACTGTATTCATTGAGCAGAGACCCTAAATTGCACAGAGACCCACTTGTAAAAAGATATTTAATTTGATTATTTTATATATTACAAACGCTCGTATATATGGATAGATGGATAGATAGAAAGATACAGATAGATAGATAGGTAGATAGATATATAGATAGATAAATAGATAGATAGATTAGATAGATAGATAGATAGATAGAAAGATAGATAAATAGATAGATAATAGATAGATAGATAGATAGATAGATAGATAGATAGATAGATAAATAGATAGATAGATAGATAGATAGATAGATAGATAGATAGATAGATAGATAGATAATAGATAGATAGATAGATAGATAGATAGATAGATAGATAAATAGATAGATAATAGATAGATAGATAGATAGATAGATAGATAGATAGATAATAGATAGATAGATAGATAGATAGATAGATAGATAGATAGATAGATAGAAAGATAGATAGATAGATAGATAGATAGAAAGATAGATAGATAGATAGATAGATAGATAGATAGATAGATAGATAGATAGAAAGATAGATAGATAGATAAATAGATAGATAATAGATAGACTGACGATACAATGCCAAAATATAAAATGTTTTCTTAAATGTGATGTAAAAGAACCTAAAATGATTATTGTCCCCATTTTCTCAACAGAAATATTTATCTCATAAGAAGATTAAAATTTCCGTCTGAAATTTTCTTTGTTTTGATGACTAAAAATCTCTTACTTTGACTTTGTCTCAATTTTACTTGCCTATAACGAGTCCAACATTAAAATTTGTGAAATAATTTCTACAAAAAGCGCAATAAATAAATAGCTTTTTTGGACTTCATCAGATTTTGCAACCGATGCAATTAATAAACTGTCCTGCAAAGCTGCAGAACACATTTGCAAAGAGTCTTCTTCGAATTTCAGACTACCGTCAATTGTCCTAAACCAGTTCTTGTGACCTTCGTGTACTACCTAATCGTTGAGCGACATCATATTAACATAGTTTACCCGTCTTTGCCTAATACTAGTCAATAAATATTTGGATTAGATTGGGGAAGGCGTGCGGAGCAAAGGAAGTTAGCTGGGATGTGTTTTTTAATTTTGAAGCCCGGGGAGCATGGGGAAGGCGTATAGGGAGAAAAATAAATAATAAAAATGCAAATTGCCTGATTCTTCAGACTTCTGTCAACCTAGGTCTCCAAGGCCTCATAGCTAAATGACTATCTTCTAAAAAAATTATAATGCCTGTTGACTCGGGGCCTTAGCTGCATTTTTTAACTGTTTTTAAACTGAACTTTTAGCGCTGCCAGTATGCTATGTACTTTGAAACTTTGTTTGCAAGTTTTACAGCAGCCTCAGATTTTATTTATAGGTTTCTAGAGGATACAGAGACAAAAAAGCTTTAGACTGCAGACCTGCACTGGATTTTTAGTCTCGGCTTCAGCTCCTGCTCACCTGCCCTGGAGTTTTAGTCTAGGCTTCAGCTCCTGCATACCTGCCCTGGATTTTTAGTCTAGGCTTCAAATCCTGCATACCTGCCCTGGATTTTTAGTCTAGGCTTCAAATCCTGCACACCTGCCCTGGATTTTTAGTCTAGGCTTCAGCTCCTGCAGACCTGCCCTGGATTTTTAGTCTAGGCTTCAGCTCCTGCACACCTGCCCTGGATTTTTAGTCTAGGCTTCAGCTCCTGCACACCTGCCCTGGATTTTTAGTCTAGGCTTCAGCTCCTGCAGACCTTCCCTTGGATTTTTAGTCTAGGCTTCAGCTCCTGCACACCTGCCCTGGATTTTTAGTCTAGACTTCAGCTCCTGCACACCTGCCCTGGATTTTTAGTCTAGGCTGCAGCTCCTGCAGACCTGCCCTGTATTTTTAGTCTAGGCTTCAGCTCCTGCATACCTGCCCTGGATTTTTAGTCTCGGCTTCAGCTTCTGCACACCTGCCCTGGATTTTTAGTCTAGGCTGCAGCTTCTGCACACCTGCCCTGGATTTTTAGTCTAGGCTTCAGCTCCTGCACACCTGCCCTGGATTTTTAGTCTAGACTTCAGATCCTGCAGACAAAATTTGGCGGCAAAGTTTGACGATCAAAGAAACGCAGACCTGAAGACTTAAAAGTGCACTTTGCAAGCAGAGCTACAGAAGGAAGCGCCTGTCAGCCCTGGCAGTTACACAAACAGCCTCAAGTCTCCGAATATGACGGGCTACCAAACTGTTGGGATAAAAATAAAAAAGCCCCAGTTTAGCTTTTGATTTGTGTTCTGCTCCCGGTGAAGGCTGCAGGATTTAATAATAATAATAATAATATTAATAAGTCGCAGCAAATTTTAAGGACAATAGAAAACAGACATAATTAGTTTATTAAATTTTTATTTAAAAAATTGCTTACAAAAATAGCAGTTGAAAAACGGGGAAATTATTTTTATGTTAGAATGAGAGCAAAGGCCAGTGCAATAAATAATAGCGAGCAAACACTGACAGTCAAAACAGCCTAGCACAACGCAGGGCGGATGCAGCTATAGGTGAGACGAGAGAGAAATTGCATTTTGTTGCGTTTTGAAAAAAAGTTAGGAAAATGCAAGCCTACAAGTGGCAGGTGTTTGTAATTGGGGACAGGTGAAAAATAATAGATAGAGACAGCACCACAACAAACTGGCGAAAGTTAATTATGACAGTTGCGAAAAACGAAATACAGAAAAACAGGTTGGATCAAGCCGAAGATGGACAAAAAATAGGAGAAGCGGGAAGATAAGAGTGATAATGAGTACAAAGAGTGGGAGATTGGGGACAGGCGGAGATAGGGGACAAGGGGAGATAGGAGACAGGGGGAGATAGGAGACAGGGGGAATGAAAGGGGACAGGGGGGATAGGAGACGCGGGAAATGAAAGGGGACAGGGGGAGATAGGAGACAGGGGGAGATAGGGGACAGGGGGAGATAGGAGACAGGGGGAGATAGGGGACAGGGGGAGATAGGAGACAGGGGGAGATAGGGGACAGGGGGAGATAGGAGACAGGGGGAGATAGGAGACAGGGGGAGATAGGAGACAGGGGAAATGAAAGGGGACAGGGGGAAATAGGAGACGGGGGAAATGAAAGGGGACAGGGGGAGATAGCAGAGACGGGAAGATTGGGGACAGGGGAGATAGGAGACAGGGGGAGATAGGGGACAGGGGGAGATAGGGGACAGGGGAGATAGGGGACAGGGGGAGATAGGGGACAGGGGGAGATAGGGGACAGGGGGAGATAGGGGACAGGGGGAATGAAAGGGGACAGGGGGGATAGGAGACGCGGGAAATGAAAGGGGACAGGGGGAGATAGGGGACAGGGGGAGATAGGGGACAGGGGAGATAGGGGACAGGGACAGGGGGAGATATGAAATAGAAAAGACACAAGAAGAAAAACAACTAGGTGGGAGTTGCGGGTCATTAGAGCACCGGAAGACTCGGAAAGATGCAACACAACAAAATCCACAGCACAACATTCCGAGCATTGGCTTTTTAATTGAGAAAAGTCCAGCCACCATCATCTCGTCAACATCAAAGCGAGCTGTTGAATTCTCGCCAAATTTGCAGCGCAGACTATTGAAAGTAGCGTAAATATTAAAAAAAGCGCCACAAAAAATGCCAAACAACCGACAATACAAAGTATTAAAAGCTTGGTTCTGCAAGTTTTATTTGAATAGACCTGACTGACTTGCTTGTAAATTAAAAAAATAGCAACAAAAATAAGTAGAACCTAGTAAGTACGGTAGCAAAAATAAAAAATTAAACTTGATTGGTTAATGACGAGAAGAACAGTTTAAACAAAAGCACCAAATTCAAAAGTCCAACTTCTTCTTATCGTCGAATTCCGAAATTGAAACCTTCCGCCCCGAAGGGGTCAGTTAATTCAGCGGCGCCCAGTGACGGCGCCCGCGTAGGACCGGGCGGCCTGAGGCTGCGGCGGCGGCAGCGACTGAGACGATGACGCCGGCTGATTGACAGCCAGCAGCGGGCGACGGTCCGCAGATTCGCCAGCGGAAGCGGAGGCGGATTTGACGCTGGAAGCAGCGGCGGCAACAGAGGCAAAGGAAGCGCGTTTTAAATAGATCGATTCGGCATCGGAAATCCGCATTTTGTCCAATTTAGAAATTAAATTCAGCTGTTCTGCGCAATTTTCTTCATTGGCGAGGCTTTTCTTTTCGAGGGCGGATTTATCCGCTACTTCAGGCTTCTCAGGGGCCGATTTATCTGCTACTTCAGGCTTCTCAGGGGCGGATTTATCCGCTACAACTTCAGGCTTCTCAGGGGCGGATTTATCCGCTACTTTGGGCTTCTCAGGGGCGGATTTATCCGCTACTTCAGGCTTCTCAGGGGCGGATTTATCCGCTACTTCGGGCTTCTTAGAGGCGGATTTGCCTCTTCCAGCTGAATTTTTCGAACTTTTCTGCGCAGGCTTCTTCTGGGCCGAGGCGCCGCCACGTTTTGCCTGCTGATTCTTTAACTGCATCTGGGTCGGCCGTTCGCCAGACTTGGACGTCGCCGATCTGCCGCGGTTCGGAAAGCCACCGCCGCTGCCGCCGCCGCCACCAGCGCCTCTGCCACCGCTGCAGCTGCGCGGCAGTCTCAGCAGGGGCCGGGGCGGACGACGAATTTGCAGCGGCTGCGCCGCCTCCTGCCGAGGCTGTCCCGAGGCCGACGGACGCTTCGGCGAAGATGAGGCGCGATAGCGCGGCGGCATCAGCACCGGTCGCTGGCCGTATTGAGATGGCGGATGCTGCTGGTAATAGTGATGCTGATCAGGCTGATGTTGCTGACGTCGCTGAGGCGGCGACGACTTGCTCGAAGCTGCGGCGGCGACAGATTCTGAAGCGGCGCCGCTGGCCGAGGCGGCGGTCAGACGGCCGGCGAATTTTTCGTAGCCGGAGCGGCCGCGATTCTCCAGGGTGCGCTGGACTCGCTCCACCAGGCGCTGCATGGGCGGCACCAGGTTCTGCTCTTCGAGGCGCCTGGCGGTGAAAATTTGAATCATTGATAAAACTCAGAGAGCATGTTTTTGCTATTTTATTTACTAATCTAGCAATGAATCTATATTTTGCCTGCCTTTGTATGGACAGTTTCTGAAAAGCATCAGCTACAGAAGTATTAGATACAAACAGCTACAGAGCCTGTTAGACAGGAACAGCATCAGCTACAGAACCCGATAGACACGAACAGCATCAGCTACAGAACCCGATAGACACGAACAGCATCAGCTACAGAACCCGATAGACACGAACAGCATCAGCTACAGAACCCGATAGACACGAACAGCATCAGCTACAGAACCCGATAGACACGAACATCATCAGCTACAGAACCCGATAGACACGAACATCATCAGCTACAGAACCCGATAGACACGAACAGCATCAGCTACAGAACCCGATAGACACGAACATCATCAGCTACAGAACCCGATAGACACGAACATCATCAGCTACAGAACCCGATAGACACGAACATCATCAGCTACAGAACCCGATAGACACGAACATCATCAGCTACAGAACCCGATAGACACGAACAGCATCAGCTACAGAACCCGATAGACACGAACAGCATCAGCTACAGAACCCGATAGACACGAACAGCATCAGCTACAGAACCCGATAGACACGAACATCATCAGCTACAGAACCCGATAGACACGAACAGCATCAGCTACAGAACCCGATAGACACGAACATCATCAGCTACAGAACCCGATAGACACGAACATCATCAGCTACAGAACCCGATAGACACGAACAGCATCAGCTACAGAACCCGATAGACACGAACATCATCAGCTACAGAACCCGATAGACACGAACATCATCAGCTACAGAACCCGATAGACACGAACAGCATCAGCTACAGAACCCGATAGACACGAACAGCATCAGCTACAGAACCCGATAGACACGAACATCATCAGCTACAGAACCCGATAGACACGAAAATCATCAGCTACAGAACCCGATAGACACGAACAGCATCAGCTACAGAACCCGATAGACACGAACATCATCAGCTACAGAACCCGATAGACACGAACAGCATCAGCTACAGAACCCGATAGACACGAACATCATCAGCTACAGAACCCGATAGACACGAACAGCACTAGCTACAGAACCCGATAGACACGAACAGCATCAGCTACAGAACCCGATAGACACGAACAGCATCAGCTACAGAACCCGATAGACACGAATAGCATCAGCTACAGAACCCGATAGACACGAACAGCATCAGCTACAGAACCCGATAGACACGAACATCATCAGCTACAGAACCCGATAGACACGAACAGCATCAGCTACAGAACCCGATAGACACGAACATCATCAGCTACAGAACCCGATAGACACGAACATCATCAGCTACAGAACCCGATAGACACGAACATCATCAGCTACAGAACCCGATAGACACGAACAGCATCAGCTACAGAACCCGATAGACACGAACAGCATCAGCTACAGAACCCGATAGACACGAACAGCATCAGCTACAGAACCCGATAGACACGAACATCATCAGCTACAGAACCCGATAGACACGAACATCATCAGCTACAGACCCGATAGACACGAACAGCATCAGCTACAGAACCCGATAGACACGAACATCATCAGCTACAGAACCCGATAGACACGAACAGCATCAGCTACAGAACCCGATAGACACGAACAGCATCAGCTACAGAACCCGATAGACACGAACAGCATCAGCTACAGAACCCGATAGACACGAACATTATCAGCTACAGAACCCGATAGACACGAACAGCACCAGCTACAGAACCCGATAGACACGAACAGCACCAGCTACAGAACCCGATAGACACGAACAGCACCAGCTACAGAACCCGATAGACACGAACAGCACCAGCTACAGAGCCTGTTAGACACGAACAGCACCAGCTACAGAGCCTGTTAGACACGAACAGCACTAGCTACAGAACCCGATAGACACGAGCCTGTTATAGACGAGCTGCATCAGCCACCCAAAAAGTCAACTGCGAGCGCTCACCTGAAAGCGGGCAGCTGCTGCACCAGCTTGGCCTTGCGCATGCCGTCCAGATTGCGGGCAAAGCAGGCCGTGAACAAATCGTGGTCCTTGGCTAAATTGAGTGCCGTGCGAAAGAACGGCTCCTCAGGCTCGGACACGCGCGAATAGGTCCGTCCAACGTTCTCGCCCGACACGGGGCAGGGCAGGCTGACGCGGGCCCCCGGAAACGGGTCGTCGCGGCCGCCCCTGTCGAGTAGACGGCCGGTGAGGACGCAGACGGCGCTAGACGCGAAGAAGCCGATGGTGGCGTACAGGCGGACGAGGCCGCAGAACTGCTCGCCAAGCTGTTCAGCAGTTAGCGGCTCCGGCTGCCATTTGCGCAGCGCTTCCGACACCTCGGATTTGCGGTGGCCGCGGGCCAGAGCTCGAACCACGGACGGCGGAACTAGGCCGCCTGCGACATTGATAGTGAATGAAGAGTGGGTTAGAGGTTGTGGCACAGATGGGGTGGGTCAGTGAGTCAGTGAGTTGGTGAGTCAGAGGGTTTTTGAGTCAGTAAGTCACTGTGGTTTTGGGTCAGCGAGTCAGTGTGGTTTTTGGGGGATATTGGGTCAGTTGGACACTTGGTCAGTGACTCAACTAGTTTAGTGGGCAAGTGGGTTAGAAAGTGGCTGGGTCAGTGAGGAATACGGGGTCGTCGAGTCAGTGGGTTGTCGAGTTTGGGTCAATGGGTTAGTGGACCAGTGAGTCCATGGGTCAGTTGGTGAGTCAGAGAGCTCGGGTTTCGGTCGAGCATAAGTGAGACGATGACAGTGAGTCATTGGGTCATGAAATGAAACCCCATGACTCACCCTGCTCCATATGAAAGAGCACCAGAAGAGCTATTGCGTAGCCCGTCAGCGCTCCCTTCCGCCTGATTAGCTGACGCGACAGCGCCCACTCCCTGGTCACAACAGTCAGCAGGCGGAAGGCCTCGCTAAGCGAGGACAGGCCGTTGAGCAGAGCGGCCGCCCGCCGGTGCTGCTGGCCGCTGCTGCCCAGCCTGACGGAGCAGCGCAGGTCGGCCTGACGGTAAACGCACGTGACCACCGACACCTGACGGCTGTGCATGGCGTGGACGCGAATGAATTCACCTTCGCGGCGTTGCAAAATGTTAAATATTTGATCGGCTCGTTCGCGGTCGCGGTTGGTCTCGGGGGCGGCGGCAGCGGCAGCGGCAGCGGCGGCGGCATTGTCGGCGACTTCATCGGCAGCAATCTGGGAGCGGGAGAATAAATTATTATGGAAGCAGAATTTGCGAAGCTGGCGGACCAACAACCTAGGGATCTGGGAGGCTGAGGGACCAACAGCTTGAGGATCTGGGAGGCTGGCGGACAAACCTGAGGATCTGGGAGGCTGGTGGACCATCGTGAGGATCTGGGAGGCTGGTGGGGAGGCTGGCGGACCAACAGCTTGAGGATCTGGGAGGCTGGCGGACAAACCTGAGGATCTGGGAGGCTGGTGGACCATCGTGAGGATCTGGGAGGCTGGCGGACCAACAGCTTGAGGATCTGGGAGGCTGGCGGACAAACCTGAGGATCTGGGAGGCTGGTGGACCATCGTGAGGATCTGGGAGGCTGGTGGGGAGGCTGGCGGACCAACAGCTTGAGGATCTGGGAGGCTGGCGGACAAACCTGAGGATCTGGGAGGCTGGCGGACAAACCTGAGGATCTGGGAGGCTGGTGGACCATCGTGAGGATCTGGGAGGCTGGCGGACCATCGTGAGGATTTGGGAGGCTGGCGGACCAACAGCTTGAGGATCTGGGAGGCTCCTCACGCGCGACTCACCTCAACGCTGAGATCAACGCTTGAATTCTTAGACGCAATGCCGCTAGCCGAGGAGCCGACAAGATGCACAGTGGCCTTGGGCAGAGCGTCGGTGATCAGCTCCGTCAGCCGATCGATGGCCAGCTGCCGCTGCGCCGTCTCCTCGGGAGACAGCAGAATGCAGTTGTAGAAAGCCTGCAGCTGTTCGCCCAGGCTGCTATTCGACATTCGCTCGGTGCTCATGGCTGGCTGGCTGGCCGGCTGAATGGAAGCAGCGGTAGAAAGTCGGTCATTCTTAGAATGGAAAGGCTACCAATGGACTTTCCAGGAAAAACATAAACAGATAACTTTTGCAGTACAAAAGAATAAACAATAGAAAGTCATAGGCATATCAATCCAAACCAGAGAATTACGTAATTCGGTGTACTTTTCCAACAGCAATGCAGTTAAACACACTAATTTAGTGTGAACTAAATTATTTAGTTGCTAAATTAACCTAACGCGAGAAAACAAACTTTTAAATAATCTTAGAAGATCCCATCTAGGATCAATAGGAGCAGCAAAAAGTGGATAAATAACAAAAAAATCGTGGCAATTGTTCTTAAATAAACTTTTGATTAACTTTAAACCATCTATCAGAGACGATTAGGTTAAAGTACACTGACAAGGATCTGGTAGTGTAAAGGAGAAAAAAGACTTTCTAGAGCTTCAACCATCTTTAAAATATCGCATGGTTCAATGAAAATCTGCGACTCCATTACGCCCTATGGGAAATCTTCTTGTACACCACTGAAGCACCTATTTCTGACGCAGGAATATATTTCGTACTCCGATAAACCCGACGGATCAGGCGAAGCTACAAATCTTGCACACTTATAGCTACAATTCTTGTACACTAAAAGCTACAATTCTTGTACACTGAAAGCTAAAATTCTTGTACACTAACAGCTACAATTCTTGTACACTAAAGCTAAAATTCTTGTTAACTAAAAGCTAAAATTCTTGTACACTAAAAGCTACCATTTTTGTACACTAAAAGCTACAATTCTTGTACACTAAAAGATACAATTCTTGTACACTAACAGCTACAATTCTTGTACACTAACAGCTACAATTCTTGTACACTAACAGCTACAATTCTTGTACACTAACAGCTAAAATTATTGTACACTAAAGCTAAAATTCTTGTTAACTAAAAGCTAAAATTCTTGTACACTAAAAGCTACAATTCTTGTACACTAAAAGCTACAATTCTTGTACACTAAAAGCTACAATTCTTGTACACTAAAAGCTACAATTCTTGTACACTAACAGCTACAATTCTTGTACACTAAAAGCTACAATTCTTGTACACTAACAGCTACAATTCTTGTACACTAACAGCTACAATTCTTGTACACTAACAGCTACAATTCTTGTACACTAACAGCTAAAATTATTGTACACTAAAGCTAAAATTCTTGTTAACTAAAAGCTAAAATTCTTGTACACTAAAAGCTACAATTCTTGTACACTAACAGCTACAATTCTTGTACACTAACAGCTACAATTCTTGTACACTAACAGCTACAATTCTTGTACACTAACAGCTACAATTCTTGTACACTAACAGCTACAATTCTTGTACACTAACAGCTACAATTCTTGTACACTAACAGCTAAAATTATTGTACACTAAAGCTAAAATTCTTGTTAACTAAAAGCTACAATTCTTGTACACTAAAAGCTACAATTCTTGTACACTAAAAGCTACAATTCTTGTACACTAAAAGCTACAATTCTTGTACACTAAAAGCTACAATTCTTGTACACTAAAAGCTACAATTCTTGTACACTAACAGCTACAATTCTTGTACACTAAAAGCTACAATTCTTGTACACTAAAAGCTACAATTCTTGTACACTAAAAGCTACAATTCTTGTACACTAACAGCTACAATTCTTGTACACTAACAGCTACAATTCTTGTACACTAACAGCTAAAATTCTTGTACACTAAAGCTAAAATTCTTGTACACTAACAGCTACAATTCTTGTACACTAAAAGCTACCATTCTTGTACACTAAAAGCTAGCACAAGTGGCGATACGATATTCGACGTACAATTTCTATTATTTAGCACTTAAAGGTGCACAAGAAGATTATAAAGTAACTTATCATCAAGGGCAGCTGTCAACAATGGCACGCATCAATTTCACTATCAAGGATTAGCTCACCGCAGACCAAAAAAACACATGTTAAGCATGGTGCTAATTGTTAATAGCGTGCAGCAGAATTTTTTGTTTAGTCCAGACGGAGATAGGAAGCTATCAACAGCTGTAGCTTCTACTTGCCGACGTCCTCCTTCAGTGTTACCGTCCTATTAAATATCAACCTGTCCGGCGGGCTCGAGTCCTGGTCCAAGTAGAAATAGCCGAGCCGTTCGAACTGCAGATGGCGCTGAACAGGCGCGGCCGTCAGCAAGTAGCGATCGGCTAGGGCGCCGGACTTCACCGACAGAGAGTTCGGATTCATGGCCGCGATGAGACCGTCCGGGTGCTCCTCAGGATTTTTCATGTTGAACAGCTGCTCGTATAGGCGGACTTCAACCTGAGGATTTTGTTTTGTTTAACAACGATAGAGAACAGAGCGGGGGGAAACAAATAGACGGACAGACAGACAGACAGACAGACAGGCACACAGACATACAGATAGACAGACACAGACAGACAGACAGACAGACAGACAGACAGACAGACAGACAGACAGGTCACAGAGACAGATACAGACAGACAGAGATAGACAGAAAGAAAGACAGACACAGAGACACACAGCCAGACAGGCAGACAGACAGAAAGACAGACAGACAGACAAAGACATACATACATACAGACAGACAGACAGACAGACAGACAGACATACACACAGACAGACAGACAGACATACACACAGACAGACAGACAGACATACACACAGACAGACAGACACACAGACAGACAGACACACAGACAGACAGACACACAGACAGACAGACAGACAGACAGACAGACAGACAGACATACACACACACAGACAGACAGACAGACAGACAGACAGGTCAGGACAGACAGACAGAAAGACACACAGACAGACAGACAGACAGACAGGCACAGACAGAAGCAGATAGACAGACAGACAGACAGACAGACACCCAGACAGGCAGGACGGACAGGCACTCACCTGCACAGGCTCGGCCACCCAGTGCACGAAGCACTTGGGCTTGGACGCCAGGCTGTCCAGCGGTAGGCAGGCGACGCGCAGCTCGGCCACCTGGCCGGCCTGGTCCCGCACAACCTGGCGAACAGCGATGGCCACGTTGGCGTGCTTCAGGCCGACCGGCTGGTCCTCGGTTAGCCGCTTGAAGCCGGGGCCGGCGGCCGCTTTGCCGCCGTCGCGAAAATCGTCGCGCTCCAGGTAGAGCAGGCCGGCGGCGAAGCTGGCTACGGAGTGGGAGCCGCGCTCCGGACTAGCGGGAAAGTCCGGCACAGTCAGGGAGGCCGATTTGACCAAGTCGGCGCCTTCAACAATGCTGACTTTCAACGGGTCCAGGACGACCATGGTGCGCGGGGCCGCGTTGTTCAGCACTTCGCGAGTGCAGGCGTCCAGCAGGCTCGGATCGATGTAGGCGGAGGCCATGGTGACGCCGACTTTGGCGGCGAATAGGTTTACAGCTTCGGGCGGGACGCCGCGGCGACGCAGGGCGGTCAGGGTGAACAGGCGGGGATCGTCCCAGTCAGCTACGGCCTTCTTCTGCACTAGGCTGAGTATTTTGCGCTTGGACATGACCGTGTTGCACACGTTTAGGCGGCCGTACTCCCACTGCACCGGGCAGTACAGGTCCAGCGCGTTGCACAGCCAGTAGTAGGAGGAGCGCCGGTTCTGGAACTCCTGCGCGTGTGAATGAGGGATCAAGAGAAATTAGCTACCCGCTCAGAGGGATCAGAGGGACAGTAGCTGCTTGCTCTCAGGGATCAGAGGGACAGTAGCTGCTTGCTCTCAGGGATCAGAGGGACAGTAGCTGCCCGCTCTCAGGGATCAGAGGGTCAGTAGCTGCCCGTTCTCAGGGATCAGAGGGTCAGTAGCTGCCCGTTCTCAGGGATCAGAGGGACAGTAGCTAGCCGTTCTCAGGGATCAGAGGGACAGTAGCTAGCCGTTCTCAGGGATCAGAGGGACAGTAGCTAGCCGTTCTCAGGGATCAGAGGGACAGTAGCTAGCCGTTCTCAGGGATCAGAGGGACAATAGCTAGCCGTTCTCATGGATCAGAGGGACAGTAGCTAGCCGTTCTCAGGGATCATAAGCCACCAAGGCAAAGCCCACAGCACGGACAGACCTTGGTGCAGAGCGAATGGGTGATGTTCTCAATGGAGTCGCACAGGCAGTGAGTGTAGTCGTAGGTCGGATAGATGCACCACTTGCTGCCGGTGCGGTGGTGCCTGGCGTACTTGATCCGATAGGCCACGGGATCCTGCTTCGAATCCTCCATGGTGAGCCGCATTCGCAGGCAGGCCTCGCCCTCGGCGTACAGGCCGGCTCGCATCGCCCTGAACAGCTGCAGCGACTCCTCGGCTGGACGATCGCGCCACGGCGACGGCGGCGGATTGTGGCCCTTCAGCTGGTCGGGCGTCTGGTGGCAGACGTAGGCTTGGCCGCGCATAATCAGACTCTCCGCCCACTCGTACAGCTGGTCGAAATTGTCCGAGGCGTAAGTCACCTGAGCCGGTGAGGAAGGCGGTTTGCTTTAATGACTCGATTGAGGCGAACTTTTCACTAAACACTTTAGAAACAGACGACAGTTTGGATAGGTGAATGACATGTTTGGGGATTCGAGTGACAGGTTTAGGGATTCGAGTGACAGGTTTGATAATTCGAGTGACAGGTTTGGGCATTCGAGTGACAGGTTTGAGGATTCGAGTGACAAGTTTGGGTATTCGAGTGACAGGTTTGATAATTCGAGTGACAGGTTTGGGCATTCGAGTGACAGGTTTGAGGATTCGAGTGACAAGTTTGGGTATTCGAGTGACAGGTTTGGGTATTCGAGTGACAGGTTTGGGTATTCGAGTGACAGGTTTGAGGATTCGAGTGACAGGTTTGAGGATTCGAGTGATAGGTTTGGGTATTCGAGTGACAGGTTTGAGTATTCGAGTGACAGGTCTGAGTATTCGAGTGACAGGTTTGAGGATTCGGTTGACAGGTTTGGGGATTCAAGTGACAGGTTTGGGGATTCAAGTGACAGGTTTGGGGATTCAAGTGACAGGTTTGGGGATTCAAGTGACAGGTTTGGGGATTCGAGTGACAAGTTTGGGTATTCGAGTGACAGGATTGGGGATTCGAGTGACAGGTTTTGGGATTCGAGTGACAGGTTTGGGGATTCGAGTGACAGGATTGGGGATTCGAGTGACAGGATCGGGGATTCGAGTGACAGGTTTAGGGATTCGAGTGACAGGTTTGGGGATTCGAGTGACAGATTTTGGGATTCGAATGGCATACGATAAAAAGATTTACTGAATTCAAGAACTTATTTTGGCGACTGATTACAACGCAAAATATCTCACCTTGTAGGGTGTATAGCCCAACCACTCGACAATGTCGCGAATGGCCACGAAAAATTTCTCCTCTTCCTTTTCCGGGTTGGTATCGTCGTATCTGAAGTGTTTCGGTTTCAAAAACTTTAGATTAGCCACGCCGGCAAGAATTCAGTAGACACTTACAGGCGCTGATTCAAAGATAATCCTGAAAGCACCTGAGATAGCAAAATCCGTTGTGAGCCTTGGCGTAGCCGAAGTTAAAGTTAATAGCCTTGGCGTGGCCAATATGCAGGATACCGTTGGGCTCTGGTGGGAACCTGGTGAACACTTTGCCGCCAGTCTGCTGCAGATGCCGGGCCAGCAGGAACCGAGTTCGCGGCGTCAGCACGTAGCCATCGGTCAGGTAATTCTCGCCGGGCCGATGAAATTTGGCCGCGTCGCCGCTGATCATCTGGTCGGCCAGGGAGCGGGTCTCCTCGCGGAATTCGCCGTTGTCGTTGGCTGGCGCAGCTGCGGGCTTGCCTTTGCCAGCTGGTTGCTTAGCAACCGAATTGGAGTTTCCGCCGCCGCCGCCACCGCCGCCAGCTCGATCGGCGTCAGTTTTCGGGCCGAGGAGATGAAGGATTTGAACGTCGAATTCGCATTTAATTTGCTTGCCGTCGGCCCACTTTAGCTTGGATCTTGAAGATATTTGGGAATAAGGGGAGATTTAGGGCTGATGCCAATGAAGTAAATAATTGCAAGTAATTCACTAAAATCACAAAATCGCCCCTAAACTGTCATGAGAATGGTTCCTAAAATATCTTGAGACCCTCCTTAAACTGTCATGAGAATCGTCCCTAAACTGTCCTGAGAATCGCCCCTAAACTGTCATGAGAATGGTTCCTAAAATATCTTGAGACCCTCCTTAAACTGTCATGAGAATCGTCCCTAAACTGTCCTGAGAATCGTCCCTAAACTGTCCTGAGAATCGCCCCTAAACTGTCATGAGAATGGTTCCTAAAATATCTTGAGACCCTCCTTAAACTGTCATGAGAATCGTCCCTAAACTGTCCTGAGAATCGTCCCTAAACTGTCCTGAGAATCGTCCCTAAACTATCCTGAGAATCGTCCCTAAACTATCCTGAGAATCGTCCCTAAACTACCGGTATCTTGAGAATTGCCCCTAAACTATCCTGAGAATCGTCCCTAAACTGTCCTGAGAATCGTCCCAAAACTATCCCGAGAATCGTCCCTAAACTGTTATGAGAATTGCCCCTAAACTGTCCTGAGAATTGCCCCTAAACTATCCTGAGAATCGTCCCAAAACTATCCTAAGAATCGTCCCTAAACTACCGGTATCTTGAGAATTGCCCCTAAACTATCCTGAGAATCGTCCCTAAACTATCCTGAGAATCGCCCTTAAACTGTCATGAGAATCGTCCCTAAATTGACATGAGAATCGGCCCTAAACGGTCATGAGAACCGTCCCTAAACTGTTATGAGAATTGCCCTTAAACTGTCATGAGAATCGTCCCTAAATTATCTTGAGAATTACCCCTAAACTATCCTGAGAATCGTCCCTAAACTGTCATGAGAATCGCCCCTAAACTTGACACGAGAATCGTCCCTAAACTATCCTGTGAATCGCCCCTAAATTGACACAAGAATCGTCCCTAAACCATCCTGTGAATCGCCCCTAAATTGACACGAGAATCGCCCTTAAACTGACATGAGAATCGCCCTTAAACTGACATGAAAATTGTCCCTAAATTGACATGAGAATCGGCCCTAAACGGTCATGAGAACCGTCCCTAAACTGTTATGAGAATTGCCCTTAAACTGTCATGAGAATCGTCCCTAAATTATCTTGAGAATTACCCCTAAACTATCCTGAGAATCGTCCCTAAACTGTCATGAGAATCGCCCCTAAACTTGACACGAGAATCGTCCCTAAACTATCCTGTGAATCGCCCCTAAATTGACACGAGAATCGTCCCTAAACCATCCTGTGAATCGCCCCTAAATTGACACGAGAATCGCCCTTAAACTGACATGAGAATCGCCCTTAAACTGACATGAAAATTGTCCCTAAACTATCATGAGAATCGCCCCTAAATTGACACGAGAATCGGCGCTAAACAATCGTAAGATTCACTTCAATATGTTGCCCAAATTATCCACTACATTTGATCTGAAATTTGATAATTAGTAGCACTAGGTAAAAAGCACTGACCTAGCCTCGCCAAGAAGCTTATTCAAGCCGAATGCGTAGCGCTGAGCCAGCAGCTCGGCTTTGTGCTGATTAATAATCTCCTCAACCGCTCGCTCGATGTCTTCGGGTGTGACGGACACGCCGATGCCGCAGGCCTCTTTGAAGGCGGCCAATTCGGCGGCGCCGATGTGCTTCAAACAGAATTCGCAAGCGGCTGTCACCTGGGCCTCAGTTGCTAGGTCGCCATTGATGATGTGACTAACAATTAGTTCGTGACTGGCAAAGGCCTGCTTCTTTAGCTTAGTGCCAGTGTGATAAATCAAGTTGCCTTGAGTCTTTGTTAACTCTTTGGCGCCCAATTTCTCTTTTGCGCAACGAACCAAAACAACAAGGCGCTCAGTTAAGTCTTTGTTTCTGACAGTTTCCTCAATTTTGTTGGCCGACAGACCCAGAGAAGCCAAGCAATTTGTTTCCATGCCTGCTAGTTCTGCTCTGGAATAGTTTATTGCACAGTTGATATCATTGCGGCATCAAGGGCATGCAAAAAATTGCATGCTTATCAACATTTTACAATAAAACCATTAGCTAGATAATTTGATTTGCTATGCTACATACTATACTACCTACAAATTCAATTGCTTGCAATATAAAAATATATTAAAACAAATCTTTTTACTCTATACTATAGACTCTGGGCAATATCCATTTATTTATAATGCACAAGATTTCATTAAAAAGATTTTTATTTCCTAGAGTTATAACTTATCTTTAGCCTATAATTTTGACCTATAGGTTTACTTAGACTATACTTTACATGACTATATCGACTATATAAGGCTGCATATTTGTTATTATATATAATAACAAATATATAGTACATAAACTATACATATAGTTTATAGATATATAATTGCTACACATAAAGCCTTTTCAAGATATTTGGTACTCAATATATAAAAGATCACAATGAGATATATTATTACTGATTTTTTAAATATAGACATAGTGTTTTGCCTAATATACTGCATAGAATATTATACTTGAAAATATTTTTTTAATATTAAAGGACTATATTAATTAGTTGCAATTATTTTAAATGCAATATATTGATTATAATATCTTACCTCTTTGGCACATGGTTTAATATAGCTAGCAAATTAAACTTGAAATATAATCTGTAACAATATAATCTATTATTATGACAATACCATAGCAACCACAATTATTACTATTAGGCCTAGCTTTATCAATTCATATAGATAATAACTAAAAAATTACTACAATCAAAAGCAAACTATTACAATAGGATGCCAGTGCAAGACAAAAAAATTTAACAATAGCAAATTTGGCAACAAGCAATGCAAATTTGGCAATAGCAAGTGTCCAGTTTGGCAAAATATAATAATTTCAAAGTGGGAGCTCATTTGAAGGATTCAGTAGCCCTATATAGCCCTTTAGACTGCCCTTTAGAAAGTGTGAATTCAAAAGGCTAAGATTTCTAAATTTCTCGACAATGACAAAGTCTTTTTTACTACTCCTAGCTAAGTATATTTTTAAACTAATGTGGTTAAAATAAGTAATAATAAAATGCAACTTTTAACAAAAGTTAAAAAATGAAATATATCAAATTAAAGAGAGTTATTGATAAATGTATTTTACTACTCATGTATGTAGGATAATAGTGTATCATAGCCATGAGATAAATTAGTCTTTGGTAATTTGTTATACTTCTCCTATGGATAAGCCTTTAACTTGTTACATTTTGCCAAACTAAACATTTGCTATCACCAAATTTGCATTCCTTGTTGCCAAATTTGACTTTGCTGAATTTGTTTGTCCTGAAATTCATTCGCTCAATTTGTTTGTCCCCAAACTGGTCAACACCCATTACAATATCTATGATTGCAAAATATAATATAAATTTTTGCAAAAGCACAATTAAGCAAACATTTTATTCTGTCTGTATAGTTTACTAGTATTTATAGCCAATATAGGTCTCATACATTTTAATCTAGGTTGAATTTTTATAGATTTTTATTTTATCAAGCATGTGATAGCCTGTAATAATTGTAACGTTAGGGTTTTCCTTAAATTCAGCATTTCTGCTCAAAATCTAGATGCCATTTGGTCAGCTTAGATACTGTTGCCTATTGCCTTTTGCCTTTGGCTTTACATGTAGTGATCAGTGGTCGAATTCAATTGTGAAGTAATTATTTATTAACACAAGAACCTTGGCTTAGGTAATTAAGGTTTAATAGGGTAAAAATTTATTAAATATTATTGTTAGAAGCTTTGCGATAAACCATACTATTTGCCTGGTACAGGATAAATAGAAACATTGTTATTTCTCGACTATCGGATAGATACTAATCTAATAATGAAGTTACTGCCTAATACTAATATAGTAGCTAATAATTGATTTTTTCTACAAAATAAGAAAAAAATGGCGTAGCACCGATCCAACGTTGGCATAGCACAAAATAGCACTAAATGCGCGATAGATACTAAAAATACATAGTCGACACTGAGCACAGACTACGGTTTACTTGACGCTTAGAACCTTAAATGCGCCCGTAATGGCCGAAGCACGCCGCACGATGCTTTGTCGAATTATCATGGATTGCATCATAAAGTGATTTAAACAAATAAAAAAATATTTCTTTTTATTTTCTCAATTTTCTCGTTTCTGGTGATTTCGACCATCTCGAAGGCGAATTTTGTATCTATCAAATTGTACCTTTAAAGCCTTAAGTAAGATTTCCTTGATAGCATGTAGATAGATAATATTTTTGAGGGGGCGTTCCACAAACTTGAAATTTTACATCGAAAATAGAACATTTCGAGCTTTTGAAATTTCGGGTTTGTTAGAGCGCAACACTTTTTAGCTGAAATGCATATTTTGAGCGGGCCCAACCATTATATTTATGTTTAAGTACTGTGTTGTGAGTCTGGGCGCCTATTTGAGTTGAGAGACAAGAAGGCTGAACTCAGACCTGAAAGCGTTGCTTTTTTACGCGGGCGCTCAAAAACATGTACATCAATGTAAATTAATTTCATTAAATTTATTTTTATAATCAACTATACTGATCCTTTTACGAAAAAACAACTGTATCAAGTTCCACTGTCTAGTAACTTACAATCACAGCTAGGCTACGGCTATCAAAAGAATCACTGTCACTTTATGTACATCATACAGTGATCGAATTTGATTAGATTGCATTTAAAAGTCAATATATTATATCGCCCTGCCCCTACACTTGCTGTAAGATCTGCTACATGTTCGTCTGCTGAATAGCTCTCGGAGAAAAATTCAATCGAGCGATAAATCCGCCCATTGCAATTGTTATTTTTGACTGCATTGTCTTTCATTTAGCTAACCTCTAGCTGCATCATTGTTAGTCCTTATCCCTCGGCTTTGTTTTGCTTAGAAACGCAAAATCACAACAGACGGTGGCTGATGAATACAGTGTGTAGCATCGGAATTTTTCGACGGCGATAATAGAATCTGCAGGGTATTTTCTCCTCACACCCAGCCAGTCAATGTACAAGGCCTCCTGTACCATGTAGAGATGAAGCCAGCCTATACGCATTCTCTATCCGCTACAAGCGTCGCTTCCTCACCTGCAGCGGGCTAAACGCATTCCGTTGGCGCACATCCCGAGCTATACGAGCGTAGCTCATCCTTTCAGCAACTCAAGTGGTTCCTATTGGTTTAGTGCGAATTTGCAGAGTAGATTGATGCAGTCTAATTTGCTGAATCCGGCAGTCTCACTGATTGAATTTTCGCCTATTATAAGGCAAAATAATCTGCTGGCGATATCCCGCCGCAGAATTCTCGATTTCTTCTTGTCTCTCAGCTTTGAGAATTTAAAAAAATGGTAAGTGCATGACTCCATCGTTCAGACTCAAGCTTGGGTCCTTACGATGAGAAAGCCTGCATGCCTACTGCATTCTCCCATTCCGCAGATTCCGCTGAGGAAGAGGCTGTCTAGGTCGCAGGTGGCCTCCCGTCCCGCCAGAATCTACACCGACGGAGAGATTCAACGAAGAATTGCTGATCTGCCGTTCGCTGTGCAGGTTGCTGCCTATGGGAGCTTATAATTGGCGTTGTTCTACTAAAATAGGATAAAAATTTAACGCTACTCAAAAATTTGAACGACATTCAGCATTATATAGAAATTTATTAAATTATGATTAAAATCTACTCAAATCCAAATAAATTTTTGTTGGCTAAGATTTTAGTGCTAAAAACCTACAGAAAGAAGAACAAATTCGATCAAAATGCGACCTCCCATTCCGTTGTTCCCACAAACCCCCCGCTCAGCTGGTCATGATGAGCGCTATGGAGAGTCTGATCCAATGCGAGATCCACGACTCGCTGAACTCGCTGACGGCCGCCAGAGAGGACGTACGCTCGCTGCAATCACATCTGGACAGTCTGGTTGTTGAAGGCTTTCAAGAGTCCGAAGCTGTTCGGGACAAAGCCACGCGTCTGGAGGACTGCGACGACAAAGACCGCTGCCAGGATGACGGCAATCGGCTGTCCACCGTGCCGAAGAACCCGAAGGTCGGGCCAATGATTAGCAGCACGGTGTTAATTCAGGATGAGGTGGCCAACATGACCAGCGAGGTCTGAGGAAATTAAAAAAAGAAGCTCATGTCCTTAGTATACTACTAAGGGACACACTTTGAGATAGTAAAGAAAATGTTTAATACTTTTTCATTAGAAAGCCAAGATTTTTTTAGATTTGAAAACCTTACATTGACGCTAAAAAATTGTTTTTTTTTGTTAAAATATATCGGAAGCAAATAAACGGTTAATATATTTAAAGCTACATTTTTAGCTGGATTTTCGTTATAAACTACGATTCAAACTTGTGTCTGCGAAATCAAAATTTAAGGATACTACGAATTAATGGGATTTCAGTGGTTGAATGGCACGAATAGGGATCTAAGGAGTGGACTGACTAAAAGTTGGTATATGAAATGAAAGTGGAAAGGGGACAAGTGGATTAGTGGTATTAATGGGAGCGGGACGTTCAATATGTGAAAATGTGGAAAGAGGTGGATTTATGGATTACCACAAAGGATTGACAAGAACGAGAATTTAGCGGATGGATTTACGATACTGAGAAGTGTTCGATTGTCCGGACAACAGCTTAAAAGCGGTTAGAGGCGAGTTCGAAAGGAAAATTTGCCACAACGTACCGAATTTCAGCCTTCTGACTGGTTTGACAAAACCTACTGCATAATGAGAGTCGAGGATACGAAAACATGGCAGATATTAGCAAAATACATTGGCTAGAGAAAATAATAATTAAAAAAGTTAAATTTTTTTGTCTAATCCTTTCAAAATAATTTATTTTTAGATTCTTTTTTGGAAATTTTTGTTTGATTTTTATTACTTTTTCCCTTTATTCTTAAGTCCCCAAGCATGTTTTTTCTACTCGAGTAATTCCTAATTTGTTTTAAAATATTCAAATAAAATCGATAAAAATCAGCACTTAAAAGGCGTGCGCACAGTAATAATAATAATAACAACAAAAATAATACTAATAGTAATAATAATAAGTTGATGCGAATTCAACAGAGAGATTATTGGTTATTCGGGAGTCTAGTTCAAGGACTACATGAGTAACAAAAGTGATTTCTAGTGTTCCAATTGGTCCAAAGACTTTTTTACGGGAGGTTACGGTGAATCTGATTCAAATCTAATTAAAACAACTGGCTAGGAGCTAATCAATAAAAAGTTCATTCTAACATCTGTTGCTTGATTTAGATTTATCACATTTGAATAATGATTAAATTAACATTAAAACAAAAGATGAATTTGTAAGTAAAAACGTGCAATTGTGTAAATTCGTGTGACGACTGTCGATGTCAAAAGTACATTTAAATGCTCTTGTAATACAAAAAAGAAAAATGAATGGCAAAAATTGTAAATTTGAAGCGAAGAAGGGTTGGTCATTCTTGGGTCTGAAAAAATGGGTGTAAGCGTACAGGAGATTTTTTTCTAACAGTAATTTTTACCAACGATTTTTCACAAGCTCCAGTCATTAAGATTAATTGGCTATCGCACAAGCATTCTGAATTAAGCCTTATTTTAAAGCAATGCAGTAGGAAAGCCAGCCATAATTAATAACGAAAAAAGATGTTGCGCAAGTTGAGGCTAATTTTACGAGGCTAATTTTGAAGCTAATAAATCTACTGTTACGGCTCAGCTCGGTAACCGCTAATACTGGGACATAGCAATGTGAATTTTGCTACTTGGTGAGACTCTCCATGGTTTAAAATTATCACAGTATTACGTGCCTTGATGAGAGTCGTGAGAGTGTCAATGAATCAAAAAATTCACTGTGCCGCCCCATTAGTCTTCACCGTCTAATTCACGAGCCTCTGAGTCAATTAATTGTATCTTCAAATTCATCAACGTTTTCATAGCGCTAACCTCCTGTAGCTCAGGCTAAAATGAGTACAAAGTACCGATTGAAAATTTCTGTCACCAACATTAAGTCATTTTATTGTTTCTTCCGAAATTAAGTCTTACCAGTTCAATCATCAATTGCAGAAATTCATTTCGCGTCACTTCATTATCCAAAATGACACTTTTATGGTCGTGAATGATGTTCTTCAGCACGTTGATGTTTCGGCAGTAGTGCAGCGCCATGGCCAATTCCTGCACGTCAGCATCGTCACTGTGCACCAGTTCTTCGAACCAAGCATTTGCTTCACTAATATCAGTGCCTATCAGCTCCAGCATCATGCACTTCTTTACCGCATCGAAATTGATGAAGAAGTACGTGCCGTAGTTGCTAATGACAGTCAAGAAAATATTGCTAATAAACTTTGGAAGGAATTTCAATCGTGGACGCTTGCTGATGTAAAAGCAAAACTTCCAAGCAGAGTCTGAGCATTTGAGATGCTGCCAGACCACATCTTCATTTGATCGTCCATCAGCTTGCGAATCAGTCACGATGCCTTTGCTCACTGAGTGACCTCCCAACTGACGCAAAACGCTTATGGCATCTTCGTGCTTGTCGAACTTCAGCAGTGCGATGGCTCTGAGAGTCTCCCTGGCTGTTCTGGCGAACTCGGGGATTCTGTTGATGCAGGCTGTCAGTGACTGCTGAGTAGAGTCTGGTCTTGACATCAGCAGGATAAAATCTCTGACAAAATCCCAGATTTCGTGGTACTCAAGAGTATGTGAACTGGGTGTTTTCCAATCAAACATGTACGGGATGTTGAGAAAAGGATGGAAATAAAAATTTCTCATTTGGCTCCGAAGAGGCTTCAGTTGTACGTTCTGAAAGAGCGTCAGGTAGTGGGCCAAGTTCTCCTTCACACAAGTGACCGCTTTTGCAATGTCTTGCTTGTCACTGTGCCCACTCTTCAGATACACGCATGCGTCCCGCAAGAAGAAATGACGCATGCATTCACTGCTGCCCGTCTCACTGGTCTGCACGCTGTCCAGCAGCTTCTGCAGCGACTTTCTGGTGAGAGATACCAATTTTTCGCTGGACCACACAGCGGCTGGCGTCTCATCCAGCATGTAAAAGAGGAGACACTTGGCGTGATAAGTTTTGAGGCCCTTCACCTTCTCTGAGATCTCTTTCTTGATCAGGTACTTCAGCAGGATGAATAGCTGCCCCTGAACATCGGTGAGACTGCGCATCACCAACTTCTCCAAGAAGGTGGTGCTCACTCGGAGTTGTTGGCCTGCTTGTCCAGGAGGAGCGGCTGTCACCAAATGGCACCCCGACTCGCGTACAGTTTGTGCGAGTGCCTCAAGCAGCGACTTGGACAGATGACTGTGGCGACCAGGAGTGTCAAGAAGCTCGATGTGAGGGTAGCAGCAGCACCTGTAGGCGGACACTCGGTCAAACGCTGGTCTTAGAAGCGATCCGTCAACATGCAAGGCCGGGTTGTTAGCTGCAAGTGAAAGTGAGCTTGCCATTTCTTATCACGCGCAAAATCTGCTTGTCATAGGGGAAGGGGATGCGAATGCCAGATGCTAAGGTCTACTTGAGGAATTTTTTTCTTGTGACTCATTTTTTCCAATCTATAATACTAATAGATATACTAATATTAATATATATAACCTTATAAATTCATTGGTAGGTACACAAGCTACTTACCTGATCCTGAAACTATTACGTGACCATTTTTATAATCAAAAATGTCTTCATTATTAGCGTTCAAGCATGTACACCAGCCACGCAGATGGTAGAGTCTGCCATTAATGAACTGAGTCACGTCAATGTCCGAGTCAAGGTCAGTCTTGCCTATCAAGCTGGACAAACTGTTGCCCCATGATTCTGAGAAGCTGCCAACAAAAAATATGTCATCCTTGTTCACTCTCTTTCTTTCGATTTGCTGCATGACATCAGCAGCTGCTGATTGTAGAGAAGCCATTCTGCAGTTGAATCCCGCCTTATTGAGCTGCTCGTGCAGCTCGATGCTCAACTGGGCTTCGTTAACTTCCATTCTACAATGAATGAATTGCGTGCAAGGAGTAAAAAGTAATGGCCTGTTCAGTTTGCCAAAGCACACGGCTTAACCACGCTAGCGCTTTCATAAAATATACCTCACGTCGTCACTATGTATTTTGTGTTTGTGTGATCATGTGCTGTCCAGCCTTTAATTGGTAATCAAACGAATCAATCAACTTGCATTCATTGGATTTGGTGTGTTTGTCTGTGTGTGTATCTGTGTTTGTGTGCTAGTGTGTAGTAGAACAATGCAAGAATCACTAATGAGAATGATAGAATCACCCCGATTTCTCACTGGCAACAAATGATGCGAAAGTGGCAAAGCAGTGTCAAAGTGAAACTCACTGAGTTGCTTCCAACTGTCTTCCTTCAGCATCTTCTTCGCACGTACGAAGCCGCGCAATGCAGTGAGCAGCAGCTGATGCGCACAATGCTAGAAGAGAGTCATTGTAGACAAAACCCTGCTCAGCAAGGTGGAGAAGGAAGACCTTGACGAGGTTGAAGCATCCAGTAAAGCAGGCAACTTGCAAAGCCGTGAATGGAGCAGAGTGAGGCTTGATCGTAGCATCTGCACCGTTCGCCAGAAGAATTTGCACGGCAGAGGTGCGCGAGCAGACTGTGGCACAGAAAAGGGGAGTCCTCCCGTTTTTGTCTTGGAGGTTGACATCAGCATCGGCGCTCACCAGAACCTGGATGATTGCAAAGTGACCAGCGAAAGATGCCGAGTGCAAAGGCGACTCGCCAGTATTTTGTTGAATATCTAGGTCTGCCTTTGCGCTCACAAGCGTCTTCACCACCTCCACGTGGCCATTCATGCATGCGATGTGCAGTGGTGAGCGGCCGTCTTCATCCTGAAGATCAACATCTGACTGAGATTGCACAAGCAGCTTCACCACTTCTGCATGCCCATTACCCGACGCCGTCCAAAGTGGCGAACGACCGTCGCCAGCCTGATGGTCGACGTCGGCCGCGGCGCTCAAAAGCATCTTCACCACTTCGCTATGCCCGCTTCTCGATGCATAGAATAGCGGCGACCAGCCATCTTCTCGTTCTTGAACTTCAACATCAGCGCCGGCACAAATAAGGATCTTAACAACTTCTGCATGTCCATTCATGGCTGCAACATGGAGAGCTGCCCATCCTTTCTCCTCATTCTGTTGGTTCACATCAACTCCATCTCTAATAATTTCTTTCAATTTCTCCCCATCTCCCTGCCGTGAGGCCTTTAGTAGCCGCTCCATATGACTGACAGTCTGCAATGACATCATAATGTCCACTACATTACACATACTCGCTTTGGTGCTAGAGGAGAAAATAAATATGTTGTAATTGTCTGTATGAACTAACATCAACACAAAAGCTATCAAAATCAATAGCATGGATTTTCCAATCTAAAAAAACCCACAAGACACCACTATATATAAAAACAGTGCAATGTGAATTGCAATATAAACAAGGTATCTGCCCCTTTTTACTTTTACTTTTACTCTTGACTTTAATTTAATTAATTTGCATTAATGTAAAGACATCTTTTCTGCTTAACTTGCATACAATTTTCTGCATCTGAAGCAAAAGATTGTGACATGTATTTTTTCATGCCTAGCATCTGCCTAGAATATAAAAATGTATACAAGAATGATGCATGCTTGCAGAGAGAATATGCTTAAAAACCAAATTCCATCAACATGGAGGCAATATGTTGAACAAATAGAACATTTATGCTGCATGACAGAACTGAATCATTAAACTAGAGGTGTGGAAAATTTTGCTTTAGTAATAGCTCAAGGAATATGCTGAAATATAAGTTCAAGTATTTAAACAAGGAACAAAAAATCTCGTTTCGTGAATAAAATTAAAAATTTTGCTATCTTCGTTTTAATAATTTTAACAAGCGTAATTTGCGTAAAATTACTTTTAGCGGTGAATTTTTGCTGTATGTAGAAAATTTATTATTAGATTAGGAAACGTATTAAGAATTAGTATACGTGTAAGTGCTATAATTTTGTAAATAATTTTTTTGAATATAATGGAGGATGATGCTTTTTCGCTTTATGCATACTAACTCTAATTTTGGAAACAAATGAAGACCCTATGACAAAGCCGGCACTCTCTTACTTAGTAAACTGAACAAGAGTTTTTCTAATCCATTCTTACGCCAAATGGTTGATAATTCCCTACAAAATTGCTAAACATTACCTTAGTCTGGGTAAGTGCTACCCAGATTAAAAGCCATGCAGATAGGCTCAACACAATCCAAGGACGAGCGTGTCGGCTGATCTGCAATGCTACCAGATCCACACCTTTTGCTGGTATGGGAGCATTTCTCGACCTGCCCCCCCTCGACCTTTTTATTAAAGGGGAGGCGGCTAGAGCAACCCGGCGGCTCCTTGACGCCGGTATAAACTTCCGCTATATGAGAGCACCAGCTAAGTGGAACCTGGTCCCACACAGCGATATGTGCCTCAACATCCTCAGTGAATGCGAAGCTTACCAAGTCCTCACGGACAGCATCGCTTCAACGCTCAACGTGAGACAACGCTACTCGGTAGCCATCGACTCGCGTGACTCCATTAGTGACAATTGGAACCCTGGAGAGATCCACTGTTATACTGACGGTTCCAAGCAGTCAGCTAACACCGGTTTCGGTGTCTGCATTATTCTCAATGGGCGGGTCATCGCCACCCACGCCCAGTACACTGGAACCAGCTCTAGTGTCTTTCAAAATGAAGTCCTAGCTATTAGCTCGTGCTCAGCAGAGCTTCTCGCCTCTGGCGTTGCTGGCAAGGACATCATTTTCCACTCTGACAGCCAAGCTGCACTGCACGCCATCTGCAGCTGCAGTGTCAGCTCAGCAACAGTCCTGGACTGTGTCAAGCACCTCAACATGTTGGGCTCATCCAACAAAATCACTCTTAAGTGGGTGCCGGGACACGAAGGTTTCCGGGGAAATGAGCTCGCTGATGCGCTTGCAAAAGCCGGCTCATCTGGATCCTGCATTGGGCCTGAGCCCCTCGTCCCGACCCCCTCCTGTGTCATCAACTCACGGATCAAAACGTGGGTCAAGACCCAGCACTACTCGCTCTGGGCGAACTGCATCACTTGCAGGCAATCTAGAGGTGCTGTTCCACAGCCCTCTCGCCAGCTCCGGAACCTCCTCCTCCGGCTTTCGCGGAGGGACATCCGGGCTGCCACTATGACCCTCTCAGGCCATGGTTGCTTCTCCAGGCACCAATACCTGCAGGGCAGCATTCCTAGCGCCACCTGCAGCTTCTGCAACTCGGGTGACGAGTCAGCTGAGCACTTCGTCAGCATCTGCCCCGCCTTCACGCGGGCCAGACTTAAATTCCTCGGGCCACACACTTCTATCTATGAGGCGTGCAAACCCGAAAATTTTAACCAGCTCATGCGCTTCCTCCGGGCAACCCGCAGGGCTGAACTCCCAATTCCAGGGAGCAACATAGCTGCCGGCGACACCGAGGGACCCCCCTGGGCGACGCCAACCATTCGTCCATAACGGCGCGTCGGTCGTCCAGGGGTTAGCGGAATGGGCGGTTGCGCCTTCCCGCTGCGTCCCCTCTGGGACCTCCCTGCAGCTAAGTCAAGTTAAGTCAAGCTAAACATTATATGCATAAATGATAATTTGATCTGACTCTACCAACAGCTTGAGAGAAACTTAGACCAGCTCGATGATGCGATTAATTAAGGTTTAAGACTTTCGCACTGACAAAACGGCTTGGTCTTATATTACCGAAATTACGCGAGATGCGTGATCGCGACGTCACCTGAACCGTCTTTGACCAGCTACTTCTGCTCCTAATTGGCTGGAAAGTGGTACCTGAAGGTCACTATCGGGTGACGGGCGACTCATATGGGGTGGGTGCGGTTGCGTGGTAATATGCTCATTAATTATGAATTTAGTTATTACAGGTCGTAGAAAAAGTAATTTTACATGATTATAAAGAAGATGACGCGCTGATTTAGAAATCCTAAAAAATGAATGATCCTAAAAGAAGTACCGGGGGAATAATCTCCGAGAACGCTCATAGAACGATCGGAAAGAATATGGGAGGTGGGGAAACCATTTTAAGAGAACAAACTAGAATTTAGAAACAAACTACTTTTTCGAGCGCAAAATATACAATTTCAAATAGCAATCCTTTTGCAACTGGTGCCTGTCTATGGCGACTGACTAAAAATAGATAATGGCAAAATTTTCTCAGAAAATTCTTTTTAAAATTGGAAATCACATCGTTCTAATGCATTGCTACTGTGCCGATTTTGCTGTGCCCTATGTCTCAAATCCACTGTAGCGCTTTTGCGTTCCCCACCTTCGCTCGTTCTCTCTTTCCTCTCTCATCTCTCATTCGCTGCTCACTACTTATTAGTAGAAAAATCAGCGTTGGAGATTACTGCAAACCTAGGAGGCTAAACCGTGATTGGTTATCAACTTTCATTGGCCCAGCATCAGTTTGGTTTGACAGCTTATGACTGGGGGAGGAGTTCCTCCATCTCTACCTGTCTGTGTGCTGCACCGCATTCACATCTGCATTCGATGCAGCGGAGCAGCTGATGAATTAATTAAGACACAGTTGTGAGCTGCCGTGGAAGAGAGAGACAACTTTCTGCCCCCTTATTAGCTAGGTGAGCGAAGGTAGAGAGCGAATCAGTGAGCGATGTGACAGCTCCGTACTAAAAAATAAAAGAAAGCAACACAAACGACTAGCGCAGTAAGTCTTAATTACTCTGGGTAAGTGGCTTTCGCTCTGTGAGTGTTATTTATTCTAATTATATAATTTTCCGTTCACTGCATCTTTCCTTCTGTTTTCTCCGAGCCTAAAGCTTTTTGGAAACGAAACAAAAAAGCTACGAGCTAGTTTTGATGCGTCTGACAGGCTAAAGTTCAGTTTTACTCGTTACTCAGGACAACAGTCAGTAGAAAATAAAACTTTCTTCTCTGATTTTAGAGATCAGTTAAACCGCATTTCAAGCATCGTGCAACACGCCACCCCCGCCACCGATGTTGCTGCTGCTGCTGCTCCTACTGACAACAGCGACACTGCAGCTCGGTTTAGCTCAGGATTTTCCTCGTGCCGAACGAAGTCGGTGAGACGTGCAACAGGGCATTGGCGGCCTTGACGGCCGCGGCAGCCGAGACCCAGGCGCCTACCCGACTGCAGGGACTCTGGGTGTCCACCGGGTGAGCGGCTGCTCGTGCAGTTTTTTTCTAATAGATTTTTGGTATCGTTTTCGGATTGCCTGGTTAAAGAATTCTTTAATTTCGTCAATTTTATGTACGGTTAGTTAGCTTTAAGATTCGTGAGATTTCACCATTCGTTAGTTTAAGTGCTTGAAAAGCCTCGGGTGTAGTAAGTTTCAGGCTTCGCGAAGTTTCGTGGTTTCTGGAACTTCAGGCTTCGCGAAGCTTCATGGTTTCTGAAACTTCAGGGTTTGGTAAGTTTCAGGCTTCGCGAAGTTTCACGGTTTCTGAAACTTCCGGGTTTGGTAAGTTTCAGGCTTCGCGAAGTTTCACGGTTTCTGAAACTTCAGGGTTTGGTAAGTTTCAGGCTTCGCGAAGTTTCACGGTTTCTGAAACTTCCGGGTTTGGTAAGTTTCAGGCTTCGCGAAGTTTCACGGTTTCTGAAACTTCAGGGTTTGGTAAGTTTCAGGCTTCGCAAAGTTTCACGGTTTCTGAAACTTCAGGGTTTGGTAAGTTTCAGGCTTCGCTAAGTTTCATAATTTCTGAAACTTCAGGGTTTGGTAAGTTTAAGGCTTCGCGAAGTTTCACGGTTTCTGAAACTTCAGGGTTTGGTAAGTTTCAGGCTTCGCGAAGTTTCACGGTTTCTGAAACTTCAGGGTTTGGTAAGTTTCAGGCTTCGCGAAGCTTCATGGTTTCTGAAACTTCAGGGTTTGGTAAGTTTCAGGCTTCGCGAAGTTTCACGGTTTCTGAAACTTCAGGGTTTGGTAAGTTTCAGGCTTCGCAAAGTTTCACGGTTTCTGAAACTTCAGGGTTTGGTAAGTTTCAGGCTTCGCGAAGTTTCACGGTTTCTGAAACTTCCGGGTTTGGTAAGTTTCAGGCTTCGCGAAGTTTCACGGTTTCTGAAACTTCCGGGTTTGGTAAGTTTCAGGCTTCGCGAAGTTTCACGGTTTCTGAAACTTCCGGGTTTGGTAAGTTTCAGGCTTCGCGAAGTTTCACGGTTTCTGAAACTTCAGGGTTTGGTAAGTTTCAGGCTTCGCAAAGTTTCACGGTTTCTGAAACTTCAGGGTTTGGTAAGTTTCAGGCTTCGCGAAGCTTCATGGTTTCTGAAACTTCAGGGTTTGGTAAGTTTCAGGCTTCGCAAAGTTTCACGGTTTCTGAAACTTCAGGGTTTGGTAAGTTTCAGGCTTCGCGAAGTTTCACGGTTTCTGAAACTTCCGGGTTTGGTAAGTTTCAGGCTTCGCTAAGTTTCATAATTTCTGAAACTTCAGGGTTTGGTAAGTTTCAGGCTTCGCTAAGTTTCATAATTTCTGAAACTTCAGGGTTTGGTAAGTTTCAGGCTTCGCGAAGTTTCACGGTTTCTGAAACTTCAGGGTTTGGTAAGTTTCAGGCTTCGCAAAGTTTCACGGTTTCTGAAACTTCAGGGTTTGGTAAGTTTCAGGCTTCGCTAAGTTTCATAATTTCTGAAACTTCAGGACTTGTGGAAGTTTCAGGCTTCGCAAAGTTTCACGGTTTCTGAAACTTCAGGGTTTGGTAAGTTTCAGGCTTCGCGAAGTTTCACGGTTTCTGAAACTTCAGGGGCGTGGCAAGGAGAAAGTTTTCGCCTAGCAAATTAAAAGTGCTTCTCGAAATCGTGTTGCACATCTTCGGCCATTCAAAGTCTGGTTTTTTCCCAATCGCATTCAATTCGAATGTGACAGGTTGAAATGAAAATTTAAATAAATCGCCACTGAACCAAATGACGGATGCAGGGAGGCTGGAGCCGCTCCAATGAATATTTAATGAACTCCTGAGCAGACCACTAGCATCAAAGACAAAGGGCAGCGTGACAGGAAAAGTTCAAGCTATAAGGCTATCACTGGGAGAACTTTAGGATGTGTCCCATAGGTTGGTTGGTTACACCGGGCAGGCAATTTACCGCCGGTTGAGCTTCTCAATTTCGAGGACAAAGTTCGGTTTGGCAACAACTCGGCCATTCTTTGGAGGAGAAGAAAGAAGGAGGCGAGGAGACCAAGCGGCCAGCTCAGTGAGAGCCGGGTTTCTTGTAAGCCAGCGAAATTGCTTCAAGCCTCACTGCTTTCTAATTACCTTCAAGCCCAGTTGCCCCCCTCCTTTTGCTGCAGCCTTTTCACGCTAAAACCGCCAAACCATGCACTTCCTGATTGGAATCTCGCCTTCACTATTTTCAATGAAGTATGATAATAAATATTTGCTAGAAGATTGGATCAAGAGAGTTAAAGTGTAATACTGTATATTGATTTGAACGAGCATAGGACTCTGTAACTAGGGCATTAAACCTTCTTGCATAAATACTTGAGAGATTACGAAAACAAGCAAAAAACTGTCGTGCTAAATGAGCAGCAGCAGTGACCCAGATTCTCAGCCTTCAGGACTATTTCCCGGACTTTGATCCTCTACCCTACAATCCCTGGATGAGTCACTGGTGCCCGCCTGTCTCAGAAAGAAAAATCTTTGGCGCAAGAAAAATCAGGAAGTGAATTGTCGCGAGCAACACGCGAGGGGACTGTATTCTTTTCTGACTGGAAAATGATCTTTCAGAGAGGATTTTCGCTTCCCAAAATGCGAGGTTCTGTGGCGCTCACTGCAGCCATTTCTTATAGTGGATGGGATATAAAATAATTATTATTTGTGGCCAAATAAGGAAAGCGATATACTGACCTTCCCTGCTCACGGCTACCCAACTATTAATCCCCTGCGCTCCCCGATCCCCGCGTTTTTTCCCAAACTCGGTTTGGATACAGAGATAAATATGAGCACGGGACAGAAAGGGATTTCTCTTTCCGGTTATTCCCAATAATTAATCCCAAAGGCGGTGCGGCTGAATACTCGGTGCGATGAAATGCCGTCCCACTGGATTAGTTTGGGGGCTGCATAAAACTGACATTTCGAAAGCGCGGGATTTCAGGGCCGAGAGTCGCTCACAGCATGAATTTGTAGCGACACGTCACATCAAAAATATAGATAGATAGATAGATAGATAGATAGATAGATAGATAGATAGATAGATAGATAGATAGATAGATAGATAGATAGATAGATAGATAGATAGATAGATAGATAGATAGATAGATAGATAGATAGATAGATAGATAGATAGATAGATAGATAGATAGATAGATAGATAGATAGATAGATAGATAGATAGATAGATAGATAGATAGATAGATAGATAGATAGATAGATAGATAGATAGATAGATAGATAGATAGATAGATAGATAGATAGATAGATAGATAGATAGATAGATAGATAGATAGATAGATAGATAGATAGATAGATAGATAGATAGATAGATAGATAGATAGATAGATAGATAGATAGATAGAAAAATCTCAAAACTCTCAAACTTCCTTACGTCGGATTCCTTGAGGATCAACAACTAGTCGAATCGGAATGTTGAATCCGAGATGCAGGCGGATTGCCAAGCCGCACAACGCGACGGCTCCAGGTGTCCCCCAGCTATGCTGGCTTCGCTAGGCGCGAAGACATCAGGCCGCTGAAGGAAGTCATAAATCCTTGTCGAACCGGCTTCTGCACAGCATGCCCGGAATGAATGAGCCAAAATGGCAATCTTATCATGGGTCGGGCTGTCATTATTGGCCTTTAGACAGGAAATTTGGGTCGCAGCTTTGAGGATCATAAATCTTGGTGGGAGTTTAACCCAGAATTCCGCGCATTTCTGTCTATTTTATTAAGGAGGCAGCTAAGCTGCCCAGGAAATCCATGCTTGCCGCCTCTTATCTTTTAAAACCTTCCTCTCTGCTTTCTTACGAGCTATTATTCTCTCTTGATTTTCGCAGATTTTTTTGTTTTGTCTTCTCTCCCTTGTCTTCCGTCTCCTTTCTCTCTCTTCTTTCCTGTCTTCTTTCCTCTGTTTTCTCTCCCGTCTCCTTCCCCTGTCTTCTCTCCCGTCTCCTTTCCCTCTCTTCTCTCCCGTCTCCTTTCCCTCTCTTTTCTCCCGTCTCCTTCCCCTCCCTTCTCTCCCGTCTCCTTTCCCTCTCTTCTCTCCCGTCTCCTTTCCCTCTCTTCTCTCCCGTCTCCTTTCCCCCTCTTCTCTCCCGTCTCCTTCCCCTCCCTTCTCCCCCGTCTCCTTCCCCTCCCTTCTCCCCCGTCTCCTTCCCCTCTCTTCCCCCATGTCTCCTTCCCCTCCCTTCTCCCCCGTCTCCTTCCCCTCCCTTCTCCCCGTCTCCTTCCCCTCCCTTCTCCCCCGTCTCCTTCCCCTCCCTTCTCCCCCATCTCCTTCCCCTCCCTTCTCCCCCGTCTCCTTCCCCTCCCTTCTCCCCCGCCTCCTTCCCCTCCCTTCTCCCCTGTCTCCTTTCCCTCTCTTCTCCCCCGTCTCCTTCCCCTCTCTTCTCTCGGCTTCTTCCCCTCTCTTCTCTCCGGTCTCCTTCTCCTCCTTCTCTCCCGTCTCCTTCCCCCTTTACTACCATCCCTTGACGACAGGCAACGCTCCCACTGCAACGCATTAACAAGCTCATAAATGCATCCTGCTTATTGATTGCAGGATTGCCTTGTCGCCACCCAGACTCATTAGCTCCTCCAGCACTCTCGCTGATTCCATGCCACACTCAGGTTGGAATCCGAAGACTGCTAACAAAGATTGTAGAGAGTGCGCAGTTGCTTATAGCCCTCTTAGTTCGGAATTTCGGCATGTTATCGATTCTATACAGTTTAGTTGTTTTTCACACAAAATACTGCGCTCTCCAAAACCTGGCTTTCTCAGGCCGAGATTCTGGACTCTCCATCAACCGCTCTTACTTACTTACGTCTGTCTCGTTTTTTCCCTCCAGATCCCAAGTGGCCGCATTGGCCAGTAAGGGAGAATGCAGGTCTTGTTAGGCTCTGGCAGTGTATTGCTGCATAGAGAACTAGGAGAGTCAACAGTTTAATGACACGAGTTTGCTTTCTTGCACAGATTTGCCAGACCTGTTTGTGCAGCTTTCAGTTGATCTTTGGCCGGGCAGGACTGCGTGCCGGGGTTCGCCTTGCTTTAGGAATAATAATTTCGAATTGGAAGGGATATCGGAGCCGCTTCGTCATCATATTCAATCGCCCTCAGCTCCTCAGCATCATAGCTCTGGCAGTAGGTGTGTGACAGACGAAATGTCGCAGCTGCCTCTAACTTTCCCTCCAGCAGCCTCCCCGCTGCATCCGCCGCCTTCATCTTTGGCGCCCGGCGGGAACAGGAGAGGCTTATTGGGGTGGCTGGAAAAGATCCGGGGGGGGGGGGGGTTTGAAGGTTGAAGTGGAATTTGAATGGCACGAGAGGAACATCGTCGCAAGGGGGCGGGAGTCGGTGCAGTCTGTTGAAATGAGAGGCTGGAAGTGCTATCCCCTCCCTATATAACTTTCTGTTCCTATAGGCCGCTGTCCCGAACCAAATTTTTTATTTTTCTGTTGCCATCTGGTTCGCCCCTTCCCTCTCTCCGCAATCTTGCGGCCCCTGTCTCTTTGCCAGCACAGGTCAGCATGGGCAAAGCAAGCAACAGGGGTTTCCCTAGCTCTGGCTTACGCGTTCTAATCTGATACTCCATCTGAACCAGTTAAAGATTTAACTGTAATACTGTAAGCTGGAAATCTTTTCGTTCAAATGTCGTCTGTCTGGGAAGGCTTTAGTTCCAGGAATGAATTCTGACGCGCCACTATATTAATCTTACCGATTA